>JASWHV010000019.1:55048027-55441781 GCA_030760725.1 Neostapfia colusana
TCTGCCACGAAGTCAGCCAGCGCTTGGCTTTTGACTGCATGGCGAGGAAGGAAGTCCAGCTCGAACTCCGCCAGCTCCGCTGCCCATTTAGCAATGTTGCCAGTCGCATGGGGGCTGTAAAGGATCATCTTCAGCGGATAGGAGGTGACTACTGAGACCCGGTGGGCTTGAAAGTAGTGGCAGAGCTTCCTGGACGCCATGAGCACTGCATACAGCAGCTTGTGGACTTCTAGGTACCTTGTCTTGGCATCGTGAAGGACCTCACTGATGTAGTAGACAGGCCTCTGGATGGTTCGAACCCTCTCTCTTAGGTCTGAGAGGTCTTCATCCATTGGCCCTGGCCCGCTGGAGGTGAGTGGGTCCAAGGGGGCTCCCGGGAGTTGGAACTCGGAGACTCTTAAGCCATCTTGGCCCTCTGGGGGCCCCGATGGTTCTCCGGGAGCTCCGGGAGGTCCTGTTGGATCTCCGGGAGGTCCCGTTGGGCCCCCGGGGGGTCCCACTGGAGCCCCGGGAGGTTGTCTTGGGGGTCCCGGAGGCCGCCCTGGACCTCCGGGAGGTTGTCTTGGAGGTCCGGGAGACCGTCTTGGACCTGCGGGGTTTCCTGGCGTCTGTCTTCTGCTGCCGGAGCAGGCTGTGAAGATGAGAGGTATGGTCGCTCTGCGACGAGGACCATACTCACCACTTCAATTGTCGCCGCAATGTAGAGCAACAGATGCTCTCCGAGCTCGGGAGCTACCATGATAGGTAGGGTCGTCAGGAGTCGCTTCAACTCCTGGAAAGCCTCTTCTGCTTCGTCAGTCCAGGCAAATGGACCGGATCTACGCAGGAGCTTAAAGAAGGGGAGCGCCCGCTCTGCTAGTCTCGGTATAAACCGACTCAGCGTGGCTAGGCATCCCGTGAGTTTCTGGACATCTTTGACACGGGCAGGAGGTCGCATCAAGTCGATGGCCTTGATCTTCTCTGGGTTGGCCTCAATTCCCCGGTGCGAGACCAGGAATCCTAAGAGTTTCCCAGAGGATACACCGAACACACATTTGTCGGGGTTCAGCTTGGTGCGCGTGGAGCGCAATTTGTCAAAACTAAGGTTAGGTTATCTAACAAAGATGAACTCTGTCTGACCTTGACAACGATGTCATCGACGTACACCTCAACTTAGTCTCTTATTAACTCTCTAAAGATTTTGTGCATTGCACGTACAAAGGTGGGGAGAGCATTCTTTAGGCCATAAGGCATAGAGACATAATAATACAGGCCATCTACTGTGATGAAGGAGGTGTGCTCTTCATCTTCTCTAGACATGGGGATCTGATGGAAACCCGAGTAGGCGTCTAAGAAGCACAGCATATCGCAGTCTGATGTCGAGTCTACTATTTGATCTATTCTAGTGAGATGGAATGGATCTTTGGGACATGCCTTATTGAGACTGGTGTAGTCGATGCACATCCGGAGCTTCCCACCGGCCTTCGGGACAACGACGGGGTTCGCCAACCACCGGGGTGGTGGACTTCCATATGAAGCCAGCGTCCAACAGCTTCTTGATTTCTTCGCGAATGAAGTTTTGCCGCTCGATGGACTGCTTGCGGGCTTTTGTTGAACTGAACGAGCGTCGGGGAAGACCTTTAAGTGGTGCTCGATCACCTCCCTAGGGATCCCCGGCATCTGTGACGGCTGCCATGCAAAACACGTCGACGTTGTGCCGGAGGAAGGTGACGAGCGCGCCTTCCTATTTGCTATCCAGGCCCCCGGCTACCCGGGTGGTCTGGGTGGCATCGGCGCCGACTTGGACGATCTTTAAGGGGACGTCGCCCTCGTCGAGGGGTTGCACACGGGGTGCTGCGGTGGAGGCACGGTGGCGTGCACTCGGGTGGAGCTGGTCTGGTTCTGCACTGCCAGGGGCTGGTGCTCTAGCTGTTGCAAGCGCTTGGAGCTTTTCCAAGGCCGACACTGCAGCAGTGCGGTCTCGACGAATCCTGAGGACGCCTGTTGGTGTAGGCATCTTCAAGACGAGGTAGCCGTAGTGGGCTACTGCCATGAATCGGTATAGGTCTGGCCTGCCAATTATGGCGTTGAAGGGGAGGTCGATCTCCGCCACATCGAACAGAATGTATTCTGTCCGATAGCTGTCCGGAGCTCCGAAGGTCACCGGGAGGCTGATGTTGCTGTAGGGAACGACCTGTCCCGGCCCTACCCCTGAGAACGGGCTCGACGGGGTGAGCTTGGCCATCGGGATCTGCAGCTTCTGGAAAGCTGCACGACAGATGAGGTTCATCCCAGCTCCGCCATCTACCAAAACGTGGTACATCCTCACGTTGGCGATGGTGGGTGCTACCAAGAGCGGTAGCTGGCCAGCCCCAGCCATGTTCCTGGGGCAGTCGGTGGCGTCAAAGCTGATGGGGGTTCCCATCCACTTGAGGTGCGGTGCGGCACTTGGGAGTGCAGCCACCGACGCTACCGCTCGGCACAGAGTCTTAACTGCGCTTCGGGACGAGGGGTCGGCGGACCCGCCGTATATGACGTAGAGCTTCTTTCGACGCTCATCTTCACTGGAGCTGGAGTCCTCATGGTTACGCACCGCCTTCACGGCGCGCTGAGGCTCCTGGAACCCCACTTGGTGGTCGACGCTGTCTGGGGCGTCGACCTTCTGCTTGCCCTCCCTTTGGCGAAAGGGTGGAGCATCAGTCCGCTGCTGCTTCCCTTTGCGGAAGCGCTCCGCGAGCTTCTGAATCTCCCGCCACTCGGCAGTAGTATGGCGATAGCTGCCGTGCACGGGGCATAGCTTGTATTGGTCACCTTCTGGGGCTGGTGACTGTCACTGCCTCTTGTCGAGGCGCGGACCCCGAGCTCCACTGGGTGCCGCTGCTGCGGCAACGGGGGCCGCGGCCGGCGGTTTCATCTTGCCACTGCCCCGGTTCATGGCCTTCTTGCTGCCTCCATAGGAAGCAGCGCCAGACCCGGGCTGCCCTCCTGACTTGTAGGCTGGTAGTGAGTGCCAGTTCCGCCCTTCGGCTGCTCTGGCGCACTTGTCCGCCAGGCTGAAGAGCTCTGAGACGTCGCGGACCTCTCTGGTCGCGAGCTTCTCGAGCATCTTCTTGTCCCGAACGCCTTGCCGGAACGCCACCACCACAGAAGCGTTTTGGATGTGTGGGGTGGTGTTCCGCACCTGGGAGAACCGCTGGATGAAGGAGCGCAGCGACTCCCCAGGTTGTTGCTGGATGGCGTGGAGGTCAAGCTCCGTGCCAGGCCGGGTGTAGGAACTGCCGAAGTTGGCGGTGAACTTCCGGCAGAGCTCTCCCCAGGAAGTTATGGAACCCTGGGGGAGGTTCATGAGCCAAGACCGGGCTGGGCCGGTCAAGGCGACAGGGAAGTAGTTGGCCATGACGGCCTCATCCCCTCCCGCGGCAAGTACGGCGGTGGAGTAGATCTGAAGAAACTCCGCCGGGTTGACGCTATCGTCGTACTTCTCGGGCAGGTGCAGCCGAAACTTGCGCGGCCACCTCGCAAAGCGAAGGTGGGGCGCCAGGGCCGCACACCCTGCCCCTGTTGCTGCAGGCGTTGGTACCGCGAACGCATGGTTCGCCGCTGGTACAGTGTATGCCGGTATGGGCAATGCTGCGCCATAGACCGGAGACGCCGTTTGCAGGGCATATGGCTGTGGCATATGCTGCACGGCGTATGCCTGGGGCAGAGATCGCGTGGCGAAGGTCTGCGCCTCAGGCTGGGTCGAGGCTGACGTCATGCTGTCGCCGGCCTCTTGGTTGCGACGCCTTTCTCGACGTCGCTCGAGGTACACCCGGGCATCCTGGCCCAAGTGGCACCATTCCAGCTCTGTCCTCAGGTCCGTCGACTGAAGCCTGGTGGAGCTGGAATCCGCCGTCTGCCCGTCAACCGTTGGCGTGCGCGTCAGCGACACAGCCGGTTGGCCGGAGCGTCGTCCCCGCCGAAGTCCAGGGTTTGCGGCGGCGACGATGAGACGGTCTACCTCGCGAATCCACTGCTGGGTCGCTGCCTGAGGCGCGTCCCCAGCAGGCGGATTGTGCAGTAGCGCTCTTGCTACAGCTAGCGCACCCCCGTGGGGTACGCTCAGCGCTGCAGAAGATCTCACGATAGCTGTAGCCTGCATTGCCGGAGTCGGTTGCTGGCTTCCAGCTTGCGCCGACACACTCCGTCCTGAGTGCGTCGACACGTATTCCCCGCTGGTCACGGTTCGCCGTGAACGCGGGGGAGGAGAGCTTGCCGCTGAAGGAAGCTTGGTCATCTTCGTCGGCAGAAACTCGTCGCGCAAGGGAAAAGCCCCCTACCTGGCGCGCCAAATGTCGAAGTGTGTGGTCGACACTTCCCCTGGACCTGCTCTGGGCAGCCCGCGGAGGTTCTTTTTCGGAGGGGCTAGTCGCTTGCGGAGAGCTTAAGCGTAGGGGCGAGTTAGGGAGGAGCTTGACACGGAGAGTTTTACGTGGTTCGGGCCGCTGGAGCGTAAAACCCTACGTCCACGGTGAGAAGAGGTGCTCGTTGTATTGCTTGTTGCTCAGAACCGGAGTCCTGAGCTTGAGGATGAGTTATGCCTAGGGTGTGAGTTGCTGGAGTGCGAACCCTTGCTAACGTCGCCTACCCGAGCCTTTTATAGTCCAAGGCTCGTGTGGCTTACAAGGGGGGCCCGGGACCCGACAGGTGGTCCCGGGGAGATTGCCTATCGACTATCGTATCCGCAGTTATGTCGGTAGTTGTCTCTGGCGAAGGCTTCTGAGTCTTCGTCTTGCCGCCCTGCCCATGCCGCATGCTAGTCGTAGTAGTTGATGACGGCGGGAGCGGCAGGGGATGTCTTGTCGCTGTGTTTATTGGCTGGCAGGTTCTGACACCGCGCGCCAGTCTGTGATGTGACTGGGCGCAACGGCACCTGACAGAGGCGTGCTCCGCGTCTCCGCGTCTTGGGAAGGCGCGGGCCTTGAATACCTTGTACGGGCAAGGTATGGGGCGTCTTTATGCCCGCTGCCTACCGCTCGGGGGCAGGCAGCGCTGTTCTGCTGGACACGTGGCGGGCCCGGAGCTCTCCTCTGAGGAGGGGGGTCCGGCCCCGCAGGACACGTGGAGCCCTCGGACCTCTCCCCGCGGAGGGGGGAGGTCCGGCTTCTGTCGGCCACGCGGCGGCCCCGGAGCTCTCCTCTGAGGAGGGGGAGGTCCAGCCCCGCGGGACACGCGGCGCCCTCAGAGCCCTCCCCTCGGAAGGGAGGTCTGGCTGCTGTTGGCCACGTGGCGAGCCCGGAGCTCTCCTCTGAGGAGAGAGAGGTCCGGCCCCGCTGGACACGTGGCGCCTTCGAAGCTCTCCCTGCGGAGAAGGGCGAGATCCTTAGACATTTTCCCCTGTGCGCGGGGGCACCCTATATCGCGGGTACCGACAGGGTACAACTGCATGTTACCAATGAAGGTGTGAACGTCTTTAGAAGAAACGATAACTCAATTGCACTTAAGGGTGTGCTTAAGAAAAAGCTTTATCTTGTGGATTTTTTCATGGATAATGCTCAACTTGACACATGTCTAATTGCAAAAACAGATATGGGTTGGTTGTGGCATAGGAGACTAGCCCATGTTGGTATTAGAAACTTGCAAAAACTTCTAAAGCGATCACATCTTAGTACTAACAAATGTCATGTTTGAGAAAGATAGGCCTTGCCAAGCCAGAAAGCAAGTTGGAGCACCTTATCCCGCAAAGAATGTGATGACTGTCACAAGAACCTTGGAGCTACTTCATATGGACCTTTTTGGTCCCATTGCTTATATAAGCATAGGCGGTAACAAATACGGTCTTGTTATAGTTGAAAATTATTCTCGATTTACTTGGGTGTTCTTTTTATATGAAAAGAGTGAAACACAAGGACTGTTGAAGAAATTATTAAGGAGAGATCAAATGAATTCTCCTTAAGAATCAAGAAGATTAGAAGTGACAATGACACCAAATTCAAGAACACACAAGTGGAAGATTATTTGGATGAAGAAGGAATCAAGCATTTCAGCTCCATACTCTCCTCAACAAAATGGAGTCGCCGGAAGGAAGAACCGCACACTCATCGAGATGGCGAGAACCATGCTTGATGAATACAAGACTTCAGACCGGTTTTGGGCTGAAGCGGTTAACACCGCTTGTCATGCCACAAACCGGCTTTATCTTCATCGACGCTTGAATAAAACGCCATATGAACTTCTAACCGGTAATAAGCCCAATGTTTCATATTTTAGAGTCTTTGGTAGCAAATGTTTCATTCTTAATAAGAAACCTAGAACTTCAAAGTTTGCATCTAAATTCGATGAAGGATTCTTGCTTGGATATGACTCAAACACTTATGCATATCGTGTTTTCAACAAAAAACTCTGGTTGTGTTGAAATAGCACGTGATGTAGTATTTGATGAAACTAACGGCTCTCAAGTAGAGCAAGTTGACCAATCCATGCAAGATGAAGAGGAAGCTCCTTACATAGCACTAAGAAGGATGGCCATTGGTGTTGTGCGCCCACAAGAGAAAAGTCAAGGTCAAACGGATCAATCCTCAACACAAGCTGCTCCTCCAACACAAATACAAGATCAAGCTCAAGGTGATTAACCACAAGACTCTCAAGTCCAAGTTGATCAAGATGACGGCATCAATCAAGGGGGAGCCGATGATGAAGAAGAAACTGAACCAATAACCCAATTACCACATCCAAGGGTCTACCAAAGCGCTCAACGTGATCACCCCGTCGACAACATTCTTGGTGATATCACTAGAGGGGTAACCACTCGATCCCATGAAGTGAACTTTTGTGAACAATACTCGTCTGTTTCTTCTTTGGAACCTCTAAGGGTGGAGGAAGCACTACAAGATCCGGATTGAGTGGTGGCCATGCAAGAAGAATTGAATAACTTCAAGAGGAACGAAGTTTGGGAATTGGTAAAGAAACCAAATGCCAACATTGTAGGTACCAAGTGGGTATTCTGAAACAAGCAGGATGAACATGGAGTGGTAACAAGAAACAAAGCAAGACTTGTGGCTAAAGTATATTCACAAGTCGAAGGTTTGGATTTCGATGAAACCTTTGCTCCTGTAGCTAGGCTTGAGTCAATTCGTATTTTATTTGTCTATGCTACTCACCATGATTTTAAGCTCTATCAAATGGATGTGAAAAGTGTCTTCCTAAACGGACCAATCAACTCACCGGGATTTGTAGATCAAGAATATACTAACCATGTTTACAAGTTGCGCAAAGCTCTCTATGGCCTCACACAAGCTCCTAGAGCTTGGTACGAGTGCCATAGAGACTTTCTTATTAAAAATGGCTTTAGGATAGAAAAAGGTGATTATACACTATTTACAAAGAATTTTGATGAAGACCTATTTGTATGCCAAATATATATCGATGACAACATATTTGGCTCCACTAACAAACCATTTTGTGATGAGTTTAGCAAGATAATGACGGAAAAGTTTGAAATGTACATGATGGGAGAGTTAAAGTTTTTCTTGGTATTTCAAGTCAAGCAACTCAAGTACGGCGCGTTCATAAGTCAAACCAAGTATACTCAAGACATACTCAAGAAATTTGACATGGACAAGACCAAATCCATCAAGACACCCATGGGAACAAATGGACACCTTAACCTTAATGAAGATGGAGCTAGCGTGGACCAAAAGATATATCACTCCATAATAGGCTCTTTGCTTTATCTTTGTGCATCTAGGCCCGATATCATGCTTAGTGTGTTTATGTGTGCTAGATTTCAAGCTGCCCCTGAAGAATGTCATTTAAGAGCTGTTAAGAGAATTTTGAGATATCTAGTACATACACCAAACGTAGGACTATGGTATCCTAAAGGCTCGAAATTTGATCTAATAAGTTATTCCGATGCCGACTGAGCCGGATGTAAATTTGATAGGAAAAGCACATCCGGAACTTGTCAATTTTTAGGAAGATATCTTGTATCATGGTCCTCAAAGAAACAAAACTTCATTGCTCTTTTCACAGCGGAGGCGGAGTATGTCACAGCCGAAAGTTGTTGTGCACAACTTCTTTGGCCTTAATATGACCTATATTCCACTTCTTTGTGACAATGAGAGTGCTATTAAAATTGCTTATAACCCCGTAGAGCACTCTAGGACCAAACACATAGATATACGACATCATTTCCTAAGAGATCACTCACCCAAAGCAGACATAGTTATTTCTCATGTTAGAACTGAAAAATAGATAGACAACATATTTACCAAGCCACTAGATGAAAAATGCTTTTATGAACTTAGAAATGAGCTAAACATACTAGACTTGAGAAATGTGGTTTGATATATTAGACTAGGCTATGAAAAACGACAAACTTGATTAATGAAAGCCTGAAATAAAATTTTATGTCACTTTCGGCAAACTATTGGCTTTTCTCCGCAAAATGATATTTCTATGGCTAACATAGGGAAAATTGTGAACTTGATAAACTATTAGTGCTTGGTGTGCTTGGTATGTGAAAATCATGTTTTCGTGCTTGGTGTGCTATATAAAATCTTATATACCTTAGGCATATATATACATGATTATGCCCCCCTAAAATGCTATTAAGGACATTTTTTCTGAATAATTCGGACACGTCCGAACTAAAGTCGGACATATCCGAACTATCAAAAAAGTCCGAAGGTCACACTTATCCGAAGAAGTCGGACATGTCCAAAATCCAGTTCGGACATATCCGACGTCGGGGTATAAGGACCCCATAGACGAGCCCGAACAATTTTTCTCCTCTTTTCCTTCTCTCACGAACGGCTCTCCTCATCCCTAGCGCCCCAAGGCTATTCCCACTTCCCACCGTTGATTCCTTCGTCCCTCGAAAATTCTTGAAGGATTCAAGCCCGGGACATCTTCCCCGAACTTCCCATTCCAACCTTGACACGGATTGTTAGGGTTTCATCCCTATTTTAACGTAATTCACATTCTTCCAAGATTTGGTGAATTCCTCGCCTTCTTTTCAAGTCCCTGCAAGGAAACAATCTTTAGATGGTGTTAGGAACCCTCCTTGACAATCTTGTGACAATTAGACTTGGATTACGCAGAATTTGATCAATTTAGGGTTCAAACTGTACGAATTTGGACATGTCCGAGATTGACCTCGGACAAGTCCGAACAGTTCGGACATGTCCAAAATTTTTTGAGACATATCCAAGTCTGTATAGACTGAACACTAAATTATATCATTGCCAACTCCAATTTATTTCCAAATTCCTTTGTACTCATCTCAAACCCTTGTTATTACTCAGACATCATGTCGAACGCTCCCCATGTGAGATTCAAAGCAAGAAGAGGAACGACCGTGCGGAATCCCCGCCGGCCATCAATGCTTATGCCCGACAGAAGAAGACAGTCCGGAATGTGGCAAGGACTGCGGATGAGACCGACAGGTCCATGAGGATCATGCTCGAGAGCCATGAAGGGTCGAAAGAGCCGCAACAAGCAAATCCGGGTGATATTGGCCCGTTGCACATGGCGGCGCTAATTCGAGACCCTCGGAGGACCACTCCACTCATGGACTATCGAAGGAATATCTCCGGGGTTCAGGATCAACGGGGAGAAAACATTTACGACTATGAAAAGATGGCAGCAGATTCTCACTTTTGGAGTGACTTTCTTGTGGATTACTATCGGTCCATTCTTATGAGCAAAAAGCATCCAGTCATCGACATGCAGTGGATTGATTGGAAGTACATGGAGAACAGAAACAATGAGGTATTCAAGGAAGTCATAGCTGCTTGTGAGTACCACGGGATCAAGGACTTTATGGCTATTGAGTATGGGTGGAATATAGAAGTTATCTGCCAGTTTTATGCCACTGTTTTCTTTCACCCTGAGGGAGAGTCCATGATCACTTGCATGACTGATGGTGAGAAATACACCGTCGCGTACAATGAGTTTGCTAAGATCCTAGGGCTCCAAAGGACATTGAAATTCAATTATAAGATTCATGAGGAGCCCATCTATAAGAACAATGAGATAGATTTCCTGTATGATACTCACTTCTACTTCAACCCTCCTCATACCCAAGGTCTTCTTCCTTTCTTCCAAGTCCTCAACCGAATCACTAGAAAGAATTGGCTCCAAAAGATGGAGATGCCACCAGAATTAACTCCAACTCAAGAAATCGGCTCAAGTGTCTTAGAGGGTAAAAGAGATTCAATGTATTTTACTTTATCTATATGGAGATATACTCGACATCGGAAACTCCCTCTAGGTCGTGCATCTATGCACCTTACATCATGAAGATGACCGAGAAAGTGTCGGGGAAGACATTTGTGAAGAATGTAGCCCACAAGAAGCTACAACCCCAGGCAGCAACACCTCAGCTCCGCCCCTCTGACAGGCTCCGTGCTAGTCATGCTCGTGCGGCAGCGGCCTCTACCCCTCCTCCAGCACAGCCCGAGAGAGCTCCTACCTCCTCCAGTGGCCTTCTCAAGGTACTCCGCTCCATCTTTACCATCTGCAGGAGCACTCATGAGAAAGTACAGAAAAACGAAAAAGCCATCAAAGGCCTGAAAAGGGACCTGAATGAAGTCAAGGCGAAGCTCGAGCTTCCCACTGGATCTCCTATTCCTGAGGACAGCGAGGACGATGTCCCCCCCTAGAGTTTCCGGGGCTCACCCCCGATGAGTTAGCCTTCTTCGGCGACACAGGAGCGAGCACGAGTGCTGCTCTAGCTGCTTTTGCTGCAGACGACGATGACGATGAGGATGAGGAGTACGAGGATGAGGATGAGTACGACGAGGCTTAGTTTCACCTTCATCTTTACTCTATTTCCCTTTTTGGTGCCTCGATGCCAAAGGGGGGAGAGAGTAGAGTCGTCTCTTATGATTAGTTTTCATTTTCTAAGCATGTGTAAGGGCATTATATGGACCTATTATATGTATGACACTGTGATGTATAACTATTATTATGGTGTGGTGACCGTTATTGTGATATGTATGTTATTGACATAAGTGATATTGTGATGTGTTAGTTTGATACATCGACTAAAATAACATATGCATGTTCATGTTCCAGAGTTCAACACGCAAAAGTTTAATGGCACTACCACAGGAAGTAAGGCAGTATCTATTAAAAAAACGGCAGCCCGGTACATATAGCTTCTGCTTGCACAGGGTCTGGGGAGACAGTATCTATTAAAGCTAAATATTGGTTTCTTACTCTGCTTGTGCATTGACTTCATAGATATGTGTTTAAATAATTTTTTATTGGGTATTCAAGGTAATGATCGCTAAAAATATCTTCAAATATGTGATTATAGGAAATGGAATCAATATTTGGTGAATCTCCTTCACCCAGTCCTTCGCTAAAAGTCCTCCCCAGTAGCCTGCCCGTCCTACTTATACAGCTGGTGGTTCACAACCAGCACTTATATTGATAGCAGCGGGCAGGCAAAGATGGTTGATGTCTCACACAAACAAGACAGCAAGAGAGCTGCTATAACTAGCTGCAAAGTCTTGCTAGGCCAGAAGGTGTTTAATTTGGTGGCATCAGACCAGATCGCGAAAGGGGATGTCCTCACTGTTGCAAAGATTGCCGGAATTACTGGTGCAAAGCAAACCAGCAACCTTGTTAGACTAACGGATAGCCTCTGAATCTGTTGACTAGTCCTCCATTCTGTTGCTCACGATCTCCTACTAATCAGGTCGTGTTAGTTAGAATCTAGCCAGGATTCTAGGCTCAAGCCTGTTATCATCTGCTGTATTAATACCCCACTGATCAATGAATAACGTGCGCATCCAATTCTTGTTTTCTACATGGTATCAGTAGTTCTCTAACGTTCCGCTCCTTCGCTTCCCCAAAAAGAAAAATGACCTCTCATCCGTCTTCCTCTCCCACCAGCGCGAGATCACAATCAAACCCCTTTGCTGTTGCGCCACCGATTGCTCTCGCCGCTAGCACCGTCAATCTGATCAACATCCGCTCGCATGTGCCTGTGATTCTGGACATGGCTGAAGCCAACTTCTCCGCATGGCGAGATCTGTTCGAACTCACACTGAGTAAGTTTGGTTTGCAGGATCACATTGACGGCACAACAGATGCTCATTTGCGTCTGGATGATGCCGAGTGGACTCAGATCGATAAATGTATCGTGTCTTGGCTGTATACTTCCGTATCGCCGGCCATTTTTGACATGATACGTCAACCTGGTGCCACTGCCTTTTCTGCATGGCATCGTGTGCTTGGTTTATTTCTTGATAATGGCATGCAGCGAGCAGTTTATGCTCTACAGGAATTTCATAGCCTTTACCAAGGTGAACTCTCTGTTGATGAATATTGTGGCCGGCTTAAGAAACTTGCCGACACGCTACGAGATGTTGGCTCGCCGATCTCTGACTCGGCACTTGTTCTCAACACTCTCCGAGGGCTCAACTCAAAGTTCAGCCATGCCATCTCTAATCTCACGTCACGAGTGTCTCCTCCTGATTTTATTTACACTCACAATTATCTGGTGAGAGAAGAGGTTCGTATTGCGGAGACTGCCAAGATGGAAGCTGCAACAGCACTAATGGCTACGGCATCAAATGCTTCTTCAAACAGTAAGTCTTTGGCTCCTCCAAATTATGTGCCGCCACAACCGCCGTCCAACAACGGTGGTGACCGTCGTAACAATCGTAAACGTCGTAAAGATGACAGACGACGCAATGGTGGCTCCAACGGATCCTCTGCTAGTGGATCCTCAACCGGCGGGCCCTCACAGCAACCATCCAACACATGGGCACCACGTCCTACTCCATGGATGGGAATGGTTCAGGCATGGCAAATGCCTCATTGGCGTGCACCAGCTATGAGCTCCTACAAGCCTCCACCATCTACTGCTCATCATCAGGCGTATACTGCAACAACTCCACCAGGTTACGGGCCTGTTGCATATCCGCCCATGCCATCAACTAATCAGCAGCAGCTGCCTCACGGGTTGTTCTCCACGATCCAAGGAATGCCAACAAATTCTCCATACATCGGCAATGATTGGTACATGGACACTGGCGCGTCTACACATATGTCCAACAATCCTGGTATTATCTCCTCTCGGCACTCTAATGTTCCTCACTCTTCGATTATTGTTGGTAATGGTTCATCTTTGCCGGTTGAATGCACTGGAAAGGCTATATTTCCTACGCCTGCTTCTCTCTTGCATCTTAATCACGTGTTAATTTCTCCCAAGCTTGTGAAGAACCTTATATCAGTACGCGCATTAACACGTGACAATAATATGACTGTGGAATTTGATGTCTTTGGTTTTTCCATAAAGGATCTTCTGACCAAGACAGTTCTGCTCCGATGTGATAGCCAAGGTGATCTCTACCCCGTGCGACCAAGATCTTCGAACACCAACTATTCTCTCATCGCCACCAATAAATCAAAGCTCTGGCACTCACGCCTTGGCCATCTTGGTGTTGAGTCATTATCAAGAATTCTTGGAGTTTCTAGCTTTTCTTGCAAAAAGTCTTTTGACCATTCTTGTCATACATGTCGGATCGGGAAACATGTCAAACTTCCATTTAATGATTCTAATAATATTTCCTATTTCCCATTCCAATTGTTGCACTGTGATGTTTGGACCTCCCCCGTTGCAAGCAATTCCGGTTTTCAATATTACTTGGTCATTCTAATGATTATTCCCATTACGTTTGGACTTTTCCGTTGCGCCACAAATCAGATGTTCTTGCCACAATGATTTCCTTCCATGCTTACATACGGACACAATTTCAACGTGACATCTATTGCTTCCAGTTAGATAATGGCAAAGAATTTGACAATGTGGCTCTTCGGTCCTTTCTTTCTGCACACGGGATCATCCTTCGATTGACTTGCCCTTATACATCTGAGCAAAATGGTCGCGCAGAACGTATACTACGAACACTCAACGACAGCATGCGTTGCCTTCTTATTCATGCTTCCCTACCAACATCGTTTTGACCAGACGCATTATTGACATCGACTTTCCTACTCAACAGGCGACCATGTCGTCCAAGAAATTTTATTACACCTTATGAGCTGTTATTTGGTACACCACCAGACTACGATCATTTGCGAGTCTTTGGCTGCTTATGTTTTCCTCTTTCCACAGGTCATAATCATAAGCTCGCACCCAGATCGCTTCCTTGTGTGTTCCTCGGTTATCCACCAAACACTAAAGGATATCGATGTTATGATCCTGTTCGACAACGTGTTCATGTTTCACGACATGTTTCCTTTGAGGAAAATATTTTTCCATACCCTCAGCTGACACAGCCATCTCACATTTACCAGCCCCCACCTATTCTTTCAGAAATTATACCTGTGTTGGCCCCCACACAAAAACCCCAGGTTCCAAAATCCCATGGTGACATGCTGCATGGCACTGTTCAATCACATCAAATGCAACAACAGCCTTCCACTGCACCCATCAACTCGCAGGCGTTGATTCCTGCACAAACCGAGATTTCTGTCCCTGCATCAGAATCTGTGCTGCATCAGCTGCCAACTGAGCCCGAGAAAGATCCTGCTTCAGTTTCTCCTAGGCAGGGTTCTGTTCTTGGAACTTCTGCACCAGAACATGGTCTTTCACTGGGATCTCACAGAATGGTCACTAGGCTAAGATCTGGCATCATCAAGCCAAACCCGAAATATGCTTGCACCACCGAAGTTGTTGATCTTCCAAAATCTGTGAATGCAGCTCTCAAGGATGCATCTTGGCGTGCAGCAATGGAGGAAGAATTCCATGCATTAGTGTCCAACCGAACATGGACTTTGGTTCCAAAACCTTCTGGTGCTCATGTCATTACAGGCAAATGGGTGTCTAAAAACAAATTACATTCCGATGGCACACTTGAACGGCGCAAAGCCAGATGGGTTGTACGTGGTTTTCGTCAGAGACAAGGTATTGATTTTGATCAAACTTTTTCTCCCGTTGTCAAACCCGCTTCCATTCGAATTGTTCTGCATCTTGCCTCATCACAAAAGTGGCCGGTACATCAATTAGACATCAAAAATGCCTTTTTGCATGGACACATAAAAGAACAGGTCTACTGTTCTCAACCGAGTGGTTTTATAGATCCTCAGTACCCTGACTATGTTTGTCTTCTCTCAAAATCCCTATATGGTCTTCGACAAGCTCCGCGAGCTTGGTTCGAAAGAATCACTGGTCATCTCAAAGGCATTGGTTTTCGGCCGACTGTCGCTGATTGTTCCCTATTTGTATACAAGCAAGGCAGCGATTTATCCTATCTCTTGCTGTATGTGGATGACATTGTTGTCACAGCTTCAAGTACTGCCTTACTGAGCAGCCTTATCAAACAAATACAGTCCACATTTGCACTTAGGGACCTCGGACCACTTAACTACTTCCTTGGCATTCAAGTTCATAGAGACACAACTGGTTTCTTTTTATGTCAAACACAATATGCCGCTGAGGTACTTGATCGTGCTGGTATGTCCAACTGCAAATCTGCCACAACACCGGTTGATTGTAAACCGAAAGTGTCTACCAATGAAGGTAAATATTTCAAAGATCCATCCTTCTATCGGAGTATCGTGGGTGCTTTGCAATACTTGACACTTACCAGGCCAGATATATCATATGCTGTCAATCAAGTTTCATTGCACATGCATGCTCCCACAGATGTACATTGGTCCTTGGTTAAACGCATCTTGCGATATGTTAAGGGATCTACTCAACACGGCATCAAAATTACTGGCTCATCTTGCCTTGATCTAGTGGCTTACTCAGACGCGGACTGGGCTGGCTGCCCAGATACACGCCGATCAACCTCTGGATATTGTATCTTCCTCGGTGGGTCACTAGTTTCTTGGTCCTCAAAATGTCAACCAACCGTGTCTAAGTCAAGTGCTGAAGCTGAATATCGAGCTGTTGCCAATGCCACTTCAGAATGTTGCTGGATCAGAAATCTCTTGAGAGAATTATTGATCCCGGTTACAAAAGCAACATTGATATACTGTGACAATGTGTCAGCAGTGTACTTAACTTCAAATCCCCTTCATCATCGACGAACTAAACACATTGAACCGGATATCCATTTCGTTCATGAAAAAGGTTGCTATCGGTGATTTTCGGGTGCTCCATGTTCCTACCACACTACAGTTTGCAGATATAATGACTAAGGGATTACCTCATTCATTGTTTCTGAATTTTTGTAACAATTTGGGCATTACTTCTAGTAAAGCACAAACTAAGGGGGGGTGTTAGACTAACGGATAGCCTCTGAATCTGTTGACTAGTCCTCCATTCTGTTGCTCACGATCTCCTACTGATCAGGTCGTGTTAGTTAGGATCTAGCCAGGATTCTAGGCTCAAGCCTGTTATCATCTGCTGTATTAATACCCCACTGATCAATGAATAACGTGCGCATCCAATTCTTGTTTTCTACAAACCTCATACCCATGTGCCACAACATTAATCTTTCCCATGTCCGTGTTGGTCTTACTCTCAATGAAGAGGATTCTAGTGTCATCATTGAAGGGGAAGCCACAACCACCGGAAAGACAGGGGTTGAGATGGAAGCAATGACTGCAGTAACCATTGCTGGCCTCACAATTAATGACATGTGCAAAGCTGCTTCAAAGGACATTTGTATAACAGAAGTTTGTCTTCAGCACAAGTCTGGGGGAAAGAGTGGAAGTTGGTCGAGGAATTGAAGGTTCAATTATTGCTCTGAGCATATAAGTGCCATGCATGATCGGAGCATCAAAGGTTTTCTAGTTCTGACACCAAAAAAAGTTTTGACTTGGCTTTCAATGCATCTCTCCCTGAATGTTTTGAGACATCATTTGAGTCTCTGCACTACTATATTCTCTAGATACTTTATTCTATGATTTTCAAACAGCTGGCTGTATATACCAATTGCATCAAATTTATAGTTCTTTTCCTTGTTGATTTGCCCATTGTTGTAGTATCCATCATCCTTGAGCCTTCAAGATCAAAATCATTTGGTCCTGGAACACCAAAGCAACATGCTAAACATGGTGTGCTGTTGTTGTTGACTTGTTGTTGATAACATTGTTGACCTGATGATGAATGTATGTATCTATGTTTCGGTACATAGTGGGATAAAAAATTTCCTTCATAATATGAAGTGAAAGAAGGAATAGGCGAATAGCCAGTGCCTTTTTTTTCTATCTTGTAACCGTTAAACTGTATCAGCTAGGTCAAGTTCACTAATGCATGCACAAGCGGTTTCATTACGTTTGGACATCCATCTTTGTATGAACTCAATGTCTTACGAGTTATGACCCCTTTGCCCAAAACACAGGAAATGAATATGTATGAATTATATCAGATATCATTTTTTGCTTTCATCCAGGTAGGCAGGTACTTTATGGTGACCAGGCATGTGTCACACCCGGTTTTCCATAAGGAACACCCGAGCGTATTCTCACATGTATGCCAGGATCAGTTGACTCATACATGTGCCGACAAGAGTGTAATATTATTATATTACAAGCCAGTTTTAACGTACAACATAATATTATATCATAAGACATAAAATACCAAATAAGAGTACTACTACGCTATAACATAATAGCGGAAGACTATAGCGTGGATGCTCCAGTTCCACAGGCGTTGCCGGGGGGTTTCGCCAGCCTAGAACAACTCCTCGGGATCGAAGTCCTCTTCATTGAAGTCTATATCTTCGTTTGCACCTGAGCAGCATATGATATCCAACAAAAGCAAGTTTGAGTACCCAAAGGTACTCAGCAAGTGTAGGAAAGAATGTTATGAAGGTTATTAGCAAGGAAAGGCTAACATGGTTAAGCACTATGCATTAATTATAGTTCTTAGCTTTGATTAGCAATCCCTATTACTAAGTGATAAACCCCACCAACTTCATAATTAAGTCATTAATGTTAGGGTACACCACCCAACAATACTCTTTAAACTCACATCCATGTTTCTCTAATCATGGACAAGTCCAAGCCGCTCTTGACCGTGAGCACCGCTGTCATGACAGTTTGGTTCTTTGCGGAGATTGTACCACTTTACCCACAAGTAGTGATTTCATCCCCTGTTGCCAGGTGGACTAAGAAACCTCCGTGATATCCGTGGTTGCAAGCCACAGTACACACTTCCTTTGGTGTGCGATCATGAGATCACTACATGGCCTTTACAAAGGGTCTACCGGCAAGTACAAGCCCACTGAGATTTCACCGCTGCAGTTCCTGGGAGTAAACCCTTCCCTGCAGAAGCCCCCTCTTGAGCCTTGCAGTTCCCAGGGTAGTCAAAAATGGACTCTCATTCCCCGCACCATCCAAGCACTCATACTATACCGGCAAACTCCTAGTTAATTGGCCAAGCTGCCCCATCTCAGTCTTGTGGTGGCACTGTAAAGCCGGGTTAACTGTTCCATGAACCGGTCCTTAGAATCTAAGACAGGCACTAACACATTCCCGAGTCTCGTGCACGAAGCACCAACCAAAACAACCAGCCTGTCTAGATTCCTAACACCATGACACACACTTGTGTCTTTCATATAATCCACAAGACTAGCAACATCTATGTTTCATTCATTTTCTACGTTTCAAGCATGGCTAAGCACATAAAATGATAACCAACAAATCCTATCTAAATCCCTCCATGGTCTTGCAAGGAATGATAAAGAAATGAAACTAGGGAAACATTCTACACTAGGTTTCATATTGAAGACATCATGCAAATAGTCTAACTATTCATCCTAGAATAGGAACAAAGTGGTCAAGGAACACTTGCCTTCAATTTGTTGCTCACAATTGTAAGAACTTGCTCTTGAAGATTGTCTATTATCTTTGGGGCTGGTTCTACCCGCGTAGACGTACACATGACCATACAAATAACATACAATAATAAACATAACAAAGTGGGCAATCATCACAAATTAACAAGCAAATGGTAAATTTATGTATTTTATATATTTTCTTCTAAGATTTCAAATTATATATATATATATATATATATATATATATATTGGTTAGTTCTAGGGTTTAAATTGTTAATATAACTTGCTACGCGGTTAAAATATATTTTTATAACTTTTATAGAAATCTAAATGAGTTATATAGAATAGTTTTCCTAATTTATAAGTAACACAACGGTTAGTTAATTAAATCAAAGTATATTTTATAATTATCCTAAAGTCGAGGGCTTGTTTTACAAATTACACGGTTTATACTTAATTGTTTTTAAAACTACAGGGCCTAACTGTAAGAATTTCTAACTGATAGGGTTGGACTAAATGTGAGTCGTTGGATTTTAAGTGAATGGTTTGGATTTAAACAAACAAACTGTTTTCTTACAATCTAATTCTGACCACTCGTGACTGATTCGACGGCTTAGAGATAACCATGTCATCTCTGACAGTGCCGACAACGGTTCTCAACGTTGTGCGGCCGCGAGCGGCGGTGAGTTCGCTGGAAAAAACGCGAATACACAAAAAAAAACACATCGATCCTCTATTTTTTCTACTTAAAAATGAAGTATAGACCATAAACAACTCACCTAGGATAGTTTTATTGATCGAAAGGTTTGAAAATGCGTCGACTACAACAAAGAATGGCGATGGTCGCCGGTGACTGTCGTCGATGCATTAGGACTACGATCCTCGATGAATTCTTGCAATAGTGCTGAGAATTGGATGTGAGTGAGGGAGAGAAATTGGGGGTCTCTTGAAAGTTTAAATAGGAGAGGAAAAGACACTGGTTGTAGGGCGAACAGGCGAAGCCGATCGGACATATCCGCGCGCGTGGACGCAAAGGGGCACGAGCGAGCGGGCGTGAGCGATTTGGTTTTTTTTTTATTCACGTGGGGTCTGACAGCATGCAATTCAGAAACTTTCTGCCTAGTTCATAACGACATGACAAAGTTCTTTGTGAAGAGATCTTACATTACCCGCAGATATCACTTTCTTCCTTTAGTTGGTGTCACATTTGCTTCCTGATACTCTGCTGCTGCTATCTTCTGATGACGCGGGGAGAACATTTATGCTGGAAGTGAGATAGTGACTCAGAATCATTTCAGAAACCTTCGCAAAAAAAAAGGATTGTGACTCAGGTAAGGGAGAACATAAATTTCCCACATCAGAATCATTTTAGGTGAAAGTTCATATTTCATCGTCGTTCTCATGTTCTTTGATGACATAATTCATCTAGCATTTGTTCAGCATGCTATTGGCAAAAATGTTTTTTTCTATTAGGGCAGGAGGTGGGCAATGAATATATTTGTAGAACGCCATAAGAATAAGATACTACAGAAACAGACCGTCATAATCTTTATTTCCTAGTTCCTCTTAATTTAGTTACTTTACTCAGTTCCTTCATGAGTAATAGCTTTTTTCGCTCCTGTTCTAGAAAGCAGCAGTAATCAACTTGGGCCGGCCCAAACAGTCCATGACATGACGTTAGTGATGAGCACTGCAAATCTGAAGTAGTTGGGATTCTTATATCTGACTATCTGTATTAACATTCTCTTTGTGACAAATGAACAGCTACACTGACTATTTATTCGCGCGTGTTCGTCTACATTGGTGCACATTAATCTAAGGTTTCTGACCTGCCGTGCAGTGTGCCACCGCATCAGCGACTTGAAACCGACACCCCAGAAACCTGTCTGGCACTTTAATTGTTTATCGTCATTGACCAGCTGCCATTGAGCTATTCGATGATGCTATCTGAAGAGGTCAATTTCTGTAAAGCCTCGTCTCAACCACGCATAAATTGTTGCGCTGGCCAGTGGAAGGAAGAGAGTAAGCAGCTCATCATAAAAGAAATGCCACAGCAGCAGCAGCAGATTTTGGTCAATGATCCCTTGTGCCTGCATCCCCTGGATCTCGCAGATCACGATTTGGTTGGTATCCGACTATGAACAGTGAGTCCATTTTTCAGTTCTCCATGAGGCGCTGTGGTGGCATGTATGGTGTGTGACCACGTGTCTTCTAAATTCATGCCTATTGTGCTGAGTGGATAGTTTTTTTCTCTCGAGATGCGTGGATAGATGTTGAGCTTAGAGCATAACGACACGGTTCAAGTAAGATGCTTTCCTCTCTGGTTCCTGCTACTAGTTGCTAACAACCTAATATTAGCATCCTGATCATTTCTTGTAACCGATTCCCTGGTTCCGTCACCTTTGTAAGAAATAATCTCGTTTTCTAGTTTAATTAGTGTTAGAGATAGAGTCCAAGTCAAGTAAGTGTAGGAGTCTAGGAATGAAAACGGACGGATATGGACGGATAAAATATTTTTTCATATCCATATCCATATTAAAAATTTCAGAAACGGATTGGATCGGATGTTGTCGGAAACGGATATGGTATCGGATATGTCGGATGTATCGGAAACGGATTCATCGGATCGGAAAAATATAGATATTGGACGGAATTCGGATATTTATTTCTGAAAAATAATTCACAAGTAACATATAATTCATAGTTCATACATTTAATGCAAAGTACATCCACATCAAATTCATACATGGTTCGGGGACGGCGGTCGTCGGGGGCTCAGACTCGGAGGCCGTCGGGGGCTCGGGGCCTGTTGGGCATTGAGGCCTCGGGGCGGCGCCGCGGCTGGGCGGCGATGGCTCGGGAATCGGGAGTCGGGGGCGGAGGTCGGGCGGCGGTGGACCAGGCTGGGGCATCAGGGGCGGCGCCGGCGAGTGGCGAGCCGGCGACAACCGGGGCGGAGCTACGGAGGTCTGGGATGGCGGCTGGGGCGCTTGGGCGGCGGCGACGTTGTGGCCTGTGGCAACGGCAAACTGGTAAACCCTAGGTCGGGGGCAAGACTCGAGGTGGAGGAGGACTCCGCTCGGGCTCGGGCCTCGGGATAGCCGGGTAGGGCCGTAGGGAAGGTGGGTGTGGCCTCTGGCCTATGGGTTGTGGCTGGCTGCGGGCCTAATTGAATTTGTTGGGTCGGATATATCTCGGATATTGTTTGGATATATCCGACCCAATATGGATATCCGACAAAAAGGACGGGTTCTGACGAAAACCATATCCAATCCGATATCCGAATCCATATCCGTATCCGAAAAAATCCGATCAAAATGGATATGGATCGGATATCTTCAAAAACGGTTGTGGACGGATCAGAAAATATCCGATCCGTTTTCATCCCTATAGGAGTCTAAGTAAATTTAGATTAGAACTCTGTAATTTGTGGACTTGAAGGCGATGAATGTGGAGGAACCATAGTTATTAAGGCGATAGGCGACATACCCTTTTTTTACCTTTTAAGCGATAGCGTAAGGAGAGACAACGCCTTACTAATATATATAAATATAGAAAAATATAGAAACACAGTCTCACAATAGCAATTAGCAAAATAGAGGTAGTTCAACATAAATCAACATAATTGACTAAAAGTCCAATATGACTAATAGATAGTAGTACAAGTGTACGAGATAACACTCACATCTCTCAAGTTCGTCTCATATCCATCTCTCAAGTTTGTACTAGTCCTCTCTGACCTAACCAATACCTGACTCCCTCATTTGTTATTTGGGTTGGGCTGAGATAAACTGAAAAAATAGAGTAGGGCGTCGCCTTACTGGCGCCTTAAGGACGCTCCAAGTGTCTTAAGAACGCCCCATCGCCTTACGAACGGCTTACTCAGGCATCTAAGGCGAAGGGGATGCCTTAGGCTCCCAGGTCACCTTAGCTCTTAAGCGACGCCTTAATAACTGTGGGAGGAACTCAGTTGACAGGCTCAAGGCACATGAGCAATGTGTACATTGGTTTAACAACCAAGAGCATGAAGAAAGACTTCTTTTAACAAGAGAGGAGTGGAGAGCAAGAGAGGCAAAGGGTGGAGAGAAGCTTCTTTTGACAAGGGAAGAGTGGAAGGCTCAAGAGGGTGATCAAAAGAAGAAGAAGAAGAAGGAGAAGAAGAAGAAATTTGACAAATCAAGATTTGATATTTCAATTATCAAAAAATTTGGTCACTTTGCCAAAGAATGCTCCAAGAACGAAAAGGAAGATGAGATGACGCTTCTTGCACCATAAGGTACTTTGTTTTGATCTCACAACCAACGTGTGCTCGATATGAAGATGTGATCATCTCGAGTGTGTGAGTATGTGATCAGAATGAAGATGCATCTATTGCGAGATCAAGTGCAGGATGAAGATGAGCTCATCCTGGGGTTGAAGATGTGACCAACCCAAATGATTGTCTAGGGTGAAGATATCATCATCCCGGGGGAGTAGCGGCGTCCATCCCAAAATTGAGTTGTGCAGAGTGTAGATGTGACCATCGTGGGGGTGCAGTTGTGTCCATCTCGAAAGTGTGTAGGGTTTAGGGTTTAGGGTGGAAGTGTGTCTTCATCTTGAATAGTATGAGTGTGATCTAGGAAAACGATATTAGGGGGTGATTGTTAGAAATATCCTGTTTTCTAGTTTAATTAGTGTTAGAGATAGGTCAAGTAAGAGTAGGAGTCTAGTAAATTGAGATTATGACTCTGTAATTTGGGGCTTTATATACAACCCCCGTATTGAGAATAAATGAGAGGAAAAGAGGAGATAATTAGAGAAAATTTCTAGACTAATTACACTCGGATTCCCAACAACCTTGAATCATGAGGCGCCAGTGGTTTTCGCTTGGTGAAAGGCTTCAGAAACAGTGGGAAAAGAAGCTGGCACGTCAAAACGATATGCTTAAGAAGTGGATAAACGCTGGCCATCGTTTTCAGCTAGGAGGAGGTTTGGTCCATTCGGTCGGGCCAAACTAACTGATGATTTGCCGTGCTCGCTCGCGACAGGACGAGAGACGTGAAGGATTCGAAAATGCAACCGGGGTCAAGAATTGCAGACGTGAACAGGTAAAGAGCTCTCTCTCTTTCTTTTTCTAGAAAAAACACAGGAACGGGTAAAGGGGTAAAAAAGCATACTCCCTCCGGTGCACAAAAAATTGTCGTTTTGGATATGTTCTCGCATACCAAGGAAGTATTAAATAAACTTTCTTTTCATTACTATTGTAGTCCCTTTAATAACTTGACTGGTCTACTTCACTAGTTCTTAGGCCTCTCATGCAAGTTCAATTCCTAGCCACACACATTATCACGCGTTTATTACGTTTTTTCACGAGATAAACTCCTCGGTTCTGCTTCAACGTCAATTTTTGTGCACTTATGGCTTCTATGTAAAACGACAATTTTTTATGCACCGGAGGGGTAGCTTATATATATACACAAACACTAAGATGACATGACAGCTGAATTAGCGAAGTGTGTAAACATGATAGGCTAACTTCCCATCGGTGGACGTGCAATGATTAGAACTTGATAGGCTAGCTCATGTGTAGCTAGCTCGTGACTGACTACTAGCGAGAGTATATATTCTGAAGCAGATGGTTCCAGCGGCACGTGACCATGAAAGGGGTCTTTTTGTCCGCGCCGAGGATTTCGAAAGGATATGGGAGCCATGCATGCCCACGAACAAGGCCGGGGGGCGACAAGCTCATCTAGCCGCGGCTCATGCATGGACGTGTCACCGGTCAATCATTCGTTCGTTGTAGGATCCACTTGGCACGCAGCTCAAAGGTATGGGCCGCGACAGACGAGACGTGTTGGAGTGGTTCCCAGACTGGCCCCTCCCTTTTCTAGACAGATACGGCTCTAACTTTCTGAACCGGTTCTGTGGCAATACCTGGCCTTTTTTTCTGCATTCATTCCAGCTAAGTTTTGCTGGCTCAAGCTCATCTGGAATGACAGTTTTTCAGGTTGAAGCTTTGTCAGTACTTGAGCTTTTGATAGCAGCGGAGCACTCTCCAGGGTCGACAACGGCGATCGATTAGAGCTCCTGTCGTGCCAGATTAAGTACGAAAACTCCAGAGAATCTATGCGCTTTTTTTCTGTACATGACCATATTGAACAGAGGAACTGGCGCTTGAGTTTCTCTCTTGAACTAACACTATCAATAATTCAGTATTCCACTTTCTAAATGTGTACATGGGCGGGACCAGCCTACCTCAGTTCACATTACTCATCAATCGCACACTCCCAATCGTTTTGAAAATCTTTACACCTTTTCTTTTCTTTATACGAGCTCGCAAAACTAGTAGACATGTAAACTAGGCGCAAATTTATTCCCTCACCATATATCCTCGACACGCGACAAATAATATATTCGTCGTGTATGTCTACGCATCCAAATCTAAATTCTGCAGTGGAAGCCCACACGGAATAATGTACAGTAGCCCTGTTTTTGTACGCATATCCGTTTAAGCCCCCACACAGCTCCAAGTTGATCCTCTGTTGCCAGATGTCTCTGCACTCTCTGCAGGGACGGTCTTTAAGAAACGGACGAGCGTATTACTGGATCGGATTCTTGATCTCGTTGGACACATCTGCATGTAGGACGTCGTGATCGGCCACTCATCACCGACCTGTGACCGATGTGCTGTCCCTGATCCAGGGTTCGCCATGCTTTGGGCACACCGGGTGGATTGGCGCCTTCAGAGACCAAGCTGGCCTCCTCCGTTCCTGTGCGCCGGCCGGTAGGCCAAGCTTTATTAAACGGACGTGTCAAGTGGCAGGCGATTCTGGACATCAAGATGATGTTGTATCCATGCGTTTAGATTATCAGTACTACAGTCGCAGAATCTGGCCTGCGCGGCTGTGCAATCAACAGTCTTATCAGTGTGCAGAAACAAGTGATTAGTTTGGTCGCTTTCTTAGGTCCGGGGCCCTCTTATGATAATACGATGTGCTCACAAATACTACTATAATGACGGCTGCTTAACTGATGCGTTTGGTTGGGATCATTTCCTCTGCGTTTCAGCAGAGTGCATTAATTGGACATGAAGTTAAATAAATCCAGGAGATGAAGCTTCCCTAGACAAAGGAAATTTAGAAAGCTTTATTAGGCTAAATCGTCTTGGTATTATTGCTTTTTATTATGGGTGCAACGAACCCTGTCGCTGTGAAGAGGCAAAGTTAATTGGTCAATGAAGCAGCAGCAGCAGCAGCAGCTGTAGAACCATCTGCTCCCAAAGGGCATGCACGAATCTGGTCATCTCCGTGGGAGTTCCTTCGCGCCACGTCTCATTCTACTAAAAGGAGGCCGCGCCCGTTTCAGTACTTAAACCTGGCCACCACTTCACTTCCCTCTCGCGCCTGTCTGTAGGGATCCATCCGTACCTGTTTGTTTCAGGGCAGCAGCTGCAGTCGGCACGCGACAGCAGAGACAAGCATGCAGATGGAGCAGAAGCCGCACCAGCCCATGGACCTGCCGCCGGGGTTCCGCTTCCACCCGA
Organism: Neostapfia colusana; assembly: GCA_030760725.1. Lineage (NCBI taxonomy): Eukaryota > Viridiplantae > Streptophyta > Magnoliopsida > Poales > Poaceae > Neostapfia > Neostapfia colusana. The sequence continues at coordinate 55,074,263 of JASWHV010000019.1, forward strand.
CGGACGAGGAGCTCGTGACCCACTACCTCGCCCGGAAGGTCGCCGACCCCCGCTTCGCCGCGCTCGCCGTCGGCGAGGCCGACCTCAACAAGAGCGAGCCCTGGGACCTGCCATGTAAGCACCTTCCACCACCCCGACCGATCTCCACACAAGCGCACGGACCGCGTCTGAAGTCGCGTACGAATTGAACGGCACGGTCATGTCCTCGCGCAGCGCTGGCGAAGGTGGGGGAGAAGGAGTGGTACTTCTTCTGCCTCAAGGACCGCAAGTACCCGACGGGGCTGAGGACGAACAGGGCCACCGAGGCCGGGTACTGGAAGGCCACGGGCAAGGACAAGGACGTCTTCAGGGGCAAGGCCCTCGTCGGCTCCAAGAAGACGCTCGTCTTCTACACGGGGAGGGCGCCCAAGGGCGAGAACTCCGGCTGGGTCATGCATGAGTACCGCCTCCGCGGCAAGCTCAACGGCGTCCCCAAGGCCGCTTCTTCCAAGGTTGGATTTTTTTCTGCGTAGTATCTTCTTGAATTAGCATGTCGATCTGTGCGCTTAATTATTCGCATCCGTTGATCGGGATCACATCTTAATTCGTTCCGCGTTTTTTTTGTGTATGGCAGGACGAGTGGGTGCTGTGCAGGGTCTTCAAGAAGAGCCTAATTACTGGCCTGATACCACCACCAGCAGCAGCAGCCAAGAAAGGCGCCGGGGATATGGCCACGATGGACGACATGGCCTTGGCTCACCTCCCCCCGCTGGTGGACATGTCTGGCGGCGGCGCCACCGTGAACCCCGCGGCGGCACACGCGGCCTGCTTCTCCAACGCGCTGGAGGACCAATTCTTCAACCAGACGACGGTGCCACTGCCACAAGCCGCCGCCGCTGCTCAAGCTCAACTTGGCCTCGCCTCGCCGTCCCCTTTCTTGGCCAGCTTCGCGCAGTACGGCGGGCAGCTGCACCATGGAGTGAGCCTGGTGCAATTGCTGGAGAGCAACGGGTACGACGTCGGCTTGCAGCGGCAGCACCCGCCGGTCTTTCCGTGGGAGCGGGAGAGGCTCAGCGCGTCGCAGGACACCGGCCTCACGTCCGACGTGAACCCCGAGACCTCCTCTCCCTCCGGCCGGAAATTCGACCAGGACCAGCTCTGGGGCTACTGATCGAGCTTCACAATCCAAGCTTAGGCCGCGTTAAAGGCTCGATCATCAGTAAATCAGTAAATACACCTGTGAGACCGATCGAGCCTCGTTCCATTTGTTCGTGTGGTTGTAGATTGTTAGGTGATTGGGGGTGTAACTTAGCATTTCTGTATCCACCATTTGGTGCAATATTCATCATGAAGCTACCCGGTTTAATCCACAACGCATAGCATCAGCCTACTGGTATTATCTTTAATCCAAGGTTTATAAAATGGATATGCATCAAACCAGGATAGGACTGGCTACCCGAGTACCCGGCCTCCGGAGGCGGGGATTTTGGACCCGTCGAAACCGGGCCGCGGCTTCCTCTTGTGCTGGGCTGCCATATGGCATCGCAAGCGGCCCGGGGATTCTAAGCCACGCGAGCTTCGGGCTGGGATCCCCGCGAGGAGCAGTGTTCCCAAACGAGCCCTGGAGGTTGTGCCTTCAACGGCCTGCCATCCGCCGCCGCCGGCGGCAACGCGTACAACGAGCCTGGCGCTGGCGATCTGGCCTGGAGCACGAGCCCGCGCCCGCGTCGTCCTCTCCTGATACTGAGGCGACAACAGCTCTCCCCCTACGTTGAATCCAGTCCAAAAAATTGTTGATACGACACGGCTCATTAAATGGTGTTGTAGATGTCATAATCAATTCGTTATATTCGGTGTGCGAGAGAGACTTTACAACCGAACAAGGTTGAAGGTTTAAAGAAACCAAGTTTTATCGGTTTCAATTTTTATGTTCCTATCCAAAATCCAAATACTAGTTATGATTTTTTCACTTTTGAGGTTTGTGATTTTACCCTATTTTTACTAAACTGAAGGCTGACTTTATCTCTACTCCGTAGGACGCGCCTCCTCTGTTGTACAACTTTTACAGCACAGGTACAGTAGTTCATAGAATCAGCCTTACGATCCAAATCCAATGCCTCTGACTCCGTTCGAATTTAACCAGCCATAATAATAACTCTTCTTCTGACGATTAGTGGCGGTAAATCACAATGAGGGAATAACATCATAGTCCCAACTCCCAAGCTTTGGCGCCAAATCACCCTGATGTGTCTTCTTCCTCCTGCGATTTTGCTGAGATACTGAAAGCATCCAACCAGCCCCCTATGGCGTAAAGGAACTGAAAGCAATCTTCTTACTAGTTCATTTTTTGCTACTCCCTCCGTTATGTTTTATTTGACGTTAGGACAGGATTTTTAGTTTAATTTTAAACTAAACATTGAACTAAAAATCATGTCCTAACATCAAATAATTGAGAACAGAGAGAGTAGTCACTACAGAAAAGAGGTCAACATACGACAACCTAGATAACATACGACAGTCACCCGTCGTATATATACTTATATACGACGGTCCGAAGAGGCCGTCGTATATAAGTTTATATACGACGGCTGGCCGTCGTTTATTACTCGGCTGTCGTAAATAGAAGTTATATATGACAGCAAACCCCATGCTGTCGTATATATCATTTATTTACGACAACCCATGCAGCTAGGTGTCGTATCTTATTCAGGTCGTCGTATATAGTTCATATATACAGCCCATCGGGCCCAACCCTAATTTTTTTCTCCTCACCCGCTTGCGCCGCCGCCTGCCTCCCTCCCCGCGCCGCCGCCCTCCCCGCTCTGGCCCGTGCGCCACCGCCCTCCCCCACCCGTGCGCCGCCGCCTCCACGCCGGCGCTCCCCACCCTGCCGACGCCCCCACCCCGCCGCCGCCGCCCCCACCCCGCCACCGCCTCCACTGCACCCCGCCGCCTCCACACCGCCGCCCAGACGCCGCAGCCGCCCCCACGCTGCAGTTGACCCACGCCACCGGCCGCTCTCCTCGCGTGGCCGCCCCACGTCGCCGCCGCCGTCCGTCGCCCTCGCCGTTCGAGCCGCTGCCGTGGCCGTTGCCGTCCATCGCCGATCGTCTACTCGCCGCAAGTAATTCTTTGAGCTAATTCAATTACTTGATAATTATGCTAATTAGTTGGTAATTATGCTCATGTAATTAGAATAGTAGTTCATAATTTTACTAATTAGTTGTTCGTTATAAATTACTTATTATTATATATGATTAGGTTTAGTTTAATAATATTTAGGATTTGTTGTTGTTATGTTGTTATTTAGAAGTTATTGTTGTTTAGGAGTTATTTATGCTTTAGGATTTGTTGTTATTATGTTGTTGTTATGTTATGTTATTATATATGCTTAGGTTTAGGTTAATAATGTTTAAGATTTGTTGTTGTTATGTTATTCATGCTTATGTTGTGTCGCTCACTCCCGCCGACACAACCCTCGCCACCGCCGCGTTCTCCCTCGCCGCCTTCCTCCCCTCCTGCTCCTCCGTCGCGCGCCTCCACGCCCTCCTGGCCTCCTTCCTCAGCATGCTTGCGCGGTCCCTGTCGCTCCCGACGACGTCCGCGAGCATCCCCGAGGCCATCGGGGCCCTCGCCCCCTACTTCCCGGCCGCCATCGCCCCCTTCGTCGCCCCCCCCCCCCCCCCCGCAGCGCGTCTCGCAAGTTACGTAGTCCTCCTCACGCTCGGGGAGTCCCGCCTCCTCCCGCACCCGCCGCCGGACCTCATCTCCTCGCTCTCGGACAGCGCCCGACCCGACCTCGTCTGCGTCGTCCTCCGCCACGCCGCGGACCTCCACGCCTCTGAGATCCTCGCCGTGCTGCAGTGTTTCCTCTCGCCAGCTGCCGAGAAGTCCCATGACGCTATGGTGATTGTGAAGAATCGGTGGAAGGACGCTGCGGTGTTTGCTGTCAAAAGGTGTCGGGAGAAGAAGCCCAATGATGCGGGGAAAAAGATCCCGGGTAAGAACCTCAATGAAGCGGTGAGGAGGATCGTGCTGCTGCTCATGATGGGGCATGACAGGTTCTCCTTCCCAGAGGTGTGCCTGCATTACCTTGAATTGATTTGTTTTTTTGTAGGCTTGCCATATTCTCTGGAGTCGTCGACTCAAGGGAGGCACGACCTGCGAGAGGCGGCTCCTCGCAGTCTTCGGTTGCTGGCGCAGGCTCCTCCAGTCGTCGTGTCACCGAGAGAGATCTCGAGGTCATGGCGCTTCGGGAGAGCTTGGCCCGACAGGAGGAGGCCTTGGCGAGAGAGCGAGAGAACAACAGGGACGCCATGGCGTACCATGCGTCCTATATGGCACAGATGCAAGCGTCAATAGAAGTAAGAAACATACAATTGTACTTTAATTATATTGCATTTCAACCGCTTTTGTAAATTGTAATGTTTGAAATGACAGACGCTAGCTCGACAGCAAGGGCAGCAAATCCAGATACCGTTGTGGTAGCCACCGCCGTTCGTGCTGCAGCCGTCGCCACCTCACGAGCAGTTTCCTGTAGTACATGTACAAAAAAGAAGTTACATTAAGTTCAACTAAACAATTGAATACGAAAACATCGTTGTAAACTTATACATATGTCACCGTGTTTCGTAGGGATCAAGGACGGAGGCTCAGACTCCATCGCCACAGCTACGGGCGCCAGGTTCGCCGCGGCAGGATGGATTCTTCGCTCCCGGAGGTAGTGGAGGGGCTAGTAATGAATAGCATTGTGATTTTGTTCTTGATTGTGGATGTGTACTATTGCACCTTGTGATTTTAGATGTGAATCTGTTTTGTGAAGTTGTTTTGTGATTGTGGATGTGTAGGTGGCCATTGAGCCAGGTTAGCCATTTTCTGTTAAAAAAAAAAGAAAAACTTATATACGACAACCTGTATAAATTATACACGACGGTGTCTATACAGGGTTGTCGTATATAAGCTAAATAATATACGACGGCTAGGCTCAGACCGTCATATATAAGCCTAAATTATATACGACGGTTGGACCCAGACCGTCGTATATAAGAGCTTATATACGACAGTCAGGGCCTAGAACCGTCGTATATAAAGGTCGAGCCCACTGACTCTTCTCTATGAAACGGGCCATCGTATATTACGGACCGTCGTATATATAAACTTATATACGACGGTGCCGTCGTATATAAGTTTATATACGACAAGATATATACGACGGCCACAAAGCGTCGTATATAAACCATTACCGTCGTATATAGATTATATACGATGGCTTTTGCCTTATATACGGCGGTTTCGGCCGTCGTATGCTGACGGGAATACTGTATTGAGTATGCAACCTCATGTCTCATTATGCTTGCTACCAAGCCTAAATGTACTGATTATAAATAAAATGTCACGAGCTCTCAAAGTTGCGTCCAGCAAATTAAGCACCGGCCTCGAACGATGCAACAAGCATGTAAAACCTAACAGCATCGAGGCGCAAGTTTCCTTTACTAGCTTGTTCTGACGGGTGATTGTAAAGGATTAAAGGAAAAACGAACCCGACGTGAATCGAACACGCAACCTTCTGACGCGACAAGCATGTAAAACCTAACAGCATCGAGGCGCAAGTTTCCTTTACTAGCTTGTTCTGACGGGTGGTTGTAAAGGATTAAAGAAAAAACAGATGCACTAGATTGAGTTTGGATGACAAAATTTAAGGAGATACAGTACCCGCACGGTAATATAGCTAAATCAGAGGAGCCGCTTTCCACTCCGCTAAGAGTACTTAACGCTGTCAAGTAACCTGTAATAAAGCAGGAATACCGTTGTAGAGTATCTAGAAAATACAGAAAGTAAACAGATGTAAAGTATAGATAATCTTCATGGATCAATAAATCATGCGCTATAACTGCAAACGGGTAAAGAAACTTTACAAATTTACTTTTGTAAGATGCGAAACCACAGACTTCACCAAGAGGCCCATCTTAACATGCCTCATGGTGAAGTAGGCTGGCTAAAGAGGATAACTGGACCTCCAAAAAAACAGACCCAATAAACTAAGCACACGTATTAGCGGCCCATCACGTGAATGCAGCAAATAAAAAGGGAACCATGATGGATCGGGATTTTGAACCCGACGTGAATCGAACACGCAACCTTCTGATCTGGAGTCAGACGCGCTACCATTGCGCCACGGATCCTAAGGTGGTGCTTCATGAGAATAAAATTTTGTTGTTCTAAGAAATCCTACTACGTCGGCTTAGGTGAGTAGTGAAGTTTTGGAAACTTTGTCTGCCGTACCGTACTCCTAGTACTGTGCGGGGCCGTACCGTACTCCTACTACGTCCGTACCGTGTGGCGCATGCAGGTACGTAGCTAGCAGAGGCAGACAGAACTGCTAGCTGCGCCGACGGCACGCAGTCCATGGATCGGCTCTCGTACGGTACGCCCCTAGCTAGTTTACCTGCCCCCCTGCCCGTGCGTACGTGCCCGTGGCAGAGTAGATCGAAGACTACCGTATCGTACCCGGTGCGCGCCCCAGATCTGGGCCTCCTTTTGACCGATCACGGAGGACACCGCAAACGAGCACGGAACGACGACGATCGACCATAGGCCGCTCGCGGGTATCCTATGCGTGGCCTGCTGCGGCTGGTCGTCTGATACACACCAAGGCGCCGGTGGCCAGCCCAGCTGATTGGCGAGCCGTACGTACCACGTCGTCCCTTCTACCCACACGTAAACGAAAACCGTGACCTCCGCGAGCTACAGCCTACAGCTACCCGCCGGCCCGTACGTACGATGTTCGACCACGTACGTACGCACATGCCATCCGAATTGATCTCTTTTTTTTCCTCTCCAGCCTCATCCAGGGTCGTCATCACAGGGCAGCTAGGTGATCAGACAGCGGTGCATCACATCATGATAACATGCATGAGCCTTGCTCCCAGAAAGATCGCATCATATAATTAACCACGAAGTTGTTATTGGCCGACACGAGGAAAAGGCCGGAAACCTACGACGACGACGACGACACCAGTACGGCAGCGACGCAGTACCAAGCAATTAAACTGGGAAGACCAGACCTGCAGCTGTCGTCGCTCGCGCGCCACACTGTTGACACGTATCATCAGCATCTCTAGGTTGTTAGGTGCGCCCCAGTAGGTACGCCGTTGTCGTACTCAGCGACCGGATTATAAAGGGTATACATACAGAGGATTATAAAGAGCTAGATCATCAAGGTGAAAGATGGCACCTTGAACCTACTCTCTACCTGCTTGTTGTAGGCCCACCGTAGTACATATCATGCATATACGTATAGCCTAATGTAATGCAGAACCTTTATCTCACGGAACAATCGGAGAACGTGTAAGCAGCCCCTCCATGCTCTAGCTAGCTACGGTATTAATCAGATGGGATTCTTGATTACCCATCTACGTATACCGCATGGTGGTTAATTAGCTTAGGTTAATGCACAATACACTGCGTATCCTACATACAGCTGCATGCAACAGTTGTATTAGTGGCTCACCAAGGAGAAAGCACATTTAACAAACCTTGGTTGGGACCATTGTAGAAGCATATATATCTAACGCGACTAACAATCAAAACAACCATTAAAACGGTATAAATGTGATGTCTACTGCCATTGTAAACTATAACAAAACATGTACAAGTATCCGCCGTTATCTTGATGCACCCATACAACGTACTATAATTGCAATTATACGTTATTAGAGAGAGACGATAAGCTGATAGTATATCATGCATACGTAGTCTATAGTGCTAACTCAAAGTATTACGATTCTGATGACCAACCTGTATTTTACGTCAGTTGCATTATCTAAGCCAATTCAGAACAGTGTTTGTTTATTTGAGAACAGTCAAGCAAATTTCGTTTTGAATGTGGTCAATCAAAACAAGAAGAGGAAGATGTTGCATTGCACACCGCTCAGCCTGTTGCTACCGAAAGGCAGGAAACAGACAGATACGGTAAAGAGATCAATGACCCTAGAAATGTTTGTGATTCAGGGCCACGTTTCTGCCCAATATAAGAATTAAAGATCTCGCAGACGCACTCACAAAGTGTTGCTTTTCCCTGCGTTGCATGTTACTTGGGGTGGATCCTGCATAAATACTAGATATATATACGCTGGAGGATAAAAATTTTCCCCTTTCTAAAAATGAAATCCTTTGCCCCATCTCTGGGTCTGGAGAACACGGCACACAGCAGCAGTACAATGCAGTCAGTATGACTGCAAATCTTGAGCGCAATAAACATGAGATTCCTCGCCCGATGTCAATCCGCTGGTCCACCCAGCAACAACATGCGTGAACATTGACCGTGTCAGTGTATCAATAGTTGAATTAACTCACACTTCGCTTCACATTGGTACTCCCACTGCGCTGTGCGTTCACTGTTTGGTCTGAAGTCCTTCGTCAGTGAAATCTGCAGCTGGAAGAAAGAACGACCGGCCAGTACTGAGAATCATGTCCATATGCTGATTTTTTCCTGGTGTCCATATGAAATGTACAACCTGAATTATTTAGCCCGGCCGGCCGCAGGACCCACTGCCAGTGCACGAAAATGGCAGGAAGATTAGTGCCCCATTTAACATCTTGCAAAATAGAAGAGGACCGTACCTTATCTGGTGGCTATGAGGTGTGGCAGCTCTAAAAGTGACATTTCCTCTTCGAACGAGATGAACGGCACCAGAAGAAAAGGTTTGCACCTATTCTAGGGCGCGTTTCAGAAGCAGATAACCAGCTGGGTCATACTGCCTTGATATGGCGTACGTGTCTTGGTTCATTGATGCCGCGCGCGGCCACTTTGAGGCCACACACGTTGCTTTGCGGTTCCTAGGACCGAGAGCAAATTCCGTAACCCCTTTCCGCGAGGACGTCGTCGTCCGGTGGCGAGGGCGCGTCACGTTTCTGGAACGGTGCAACGACGGTGGGAATGGACAGGCCGACGCATCGGGCTCCCCCTTTCCCGTTCCAGGCTAGACACAGGTTTAGATCGTATTGATGGTAGTGATCCACTTCGGCAGCTGGCCATTGAAGCTTTTGCCTCCTGCATGCATGCCCGAATCACCGGCGGCTCTCGTGGTGACTAATCACTGAACATATATCCGGAGCTGCAAGTTAGAAGTATACATGAGTACGTTACATACGTAGGCCGTCAAATCATGCATCGACGGCTGGAAGCGACCATGAGGGGGGTGGAATAATGGGTTACTGGTCCTGACGGTACGGTCGAGCGCATGTGCTGCGTGTCCCCTCTGAAAAAACCCCACGAGGATAGTGTAGCGTAGTAGACTCGGATGGGCATTTTGATGAGGAGCTGCATGCAGCCACGGGTCGTCCGCTAATTTCACCGATCAACACACTACGCGGAACCCTGCCGTTAGTTTCCGTAGCAGTCCACAAGCTTCATTTCAGGGTAGCACCACACGCATGTACAAACTCAGAAAGATGCGTGAAAACAAGCGAGCAGGAAAGGCAGGCTAATTAAGGTTTACCAAGTCACAGGGTACGGAGTATGGAAGGTGATGATGATGAGATAAACCGATCAGAGCGCAAGCAAGGTAAGTACTACTAGTAAATTGTTGGAGAAGGCGCACATGCATGTGGTTGCGACGAGGATGATTCGACCCCTCGTCGCGCGCGGCAATTGGCCATGGGAACAGCGGAATAAATGGCAAAGGCCATGCTGCGTACCGGCACCACCAGAGCCGGACGCCCGGCCTTGCAATTACAGGGTGGCGGAATTTACAGGGGTGTTCAGAGTTGGTACACAGCATCACAGTGTTCAGTGTTCGCTTTATTATTATTATTACTGCATGCCGAGCGTATGCAGTATAGTCTGTAGCGGCGCCATGCATGTTTGCGATGGGGCTACTGGTGGACACTTCGTCTTGCAGAGTACTAATGGTGAGAGGTACGGAGTACTACTCCCACGTAATTGAGGATGGTAACAAAGAGAACACGTACTGACAAAGTTACAGCACTAGAGGTACGTCGTTCTTTGGCCCCCTCACTGCATGCCCAAACACTGACCGAAGTTTCTATACCACGGACTTAACTGGAAGTCTTTGAACCAAACAACAAAGCTCTAGCTCCACGTACTTAAGCCGAAGACGACGCGTAGGGTTGGGCTCAAGAAAGCAAGTACCATATATACCGAACAACGAACAATATCACGACGGCATTATTAGCAAATCAGCAACGGCAGCCCGGCATGCTAGCTATACAGTCAAGCTAGAAGTACCCATGGAAACGGCAAGTGAATGCACTGTACGCACGTAACTAAGCAGGAGCCGGCACCGGGATCGATACGTTAGTGCCGTAGAAGTTTGGCGGCTTGACTAAATCACAAGCCGTCTCTGATCATATATCATTATAGTGACGGTATTTCCTTCAATAGACAACGTTAGAATACCATCACTAATAATAGCAGTAGCGACGTGTATTAGTGAACCAGTTACAAAATTACCGACACTATCACTAAAGGTCCTTCATTAACGACACACATTACTAGTGATGAGTGTCATTATACCGAACCTTAAAATCTGCTACTAATGACCATTTATGTGGTGTACTCACTGTTTCTTTTTATTTGATGTTGATTAGTTCATTTTAGTGGGTAATTCGGGCGCTACATGGACTTTTTTACCGTGTCTTTGTAGTTTGTGGCTCCAATCATTGTGAGGTGAGATCCCATCCGTCAATCGATAGAGCGCCGTGCCGCCACCGTCGCCGCGCTGCACGTCGCGTCTCGCGTTCGAGCGGCACTCAGGACACGCAACGCACGGTTCCATGGAATGGATTCGTGCATGCATTCGTGTATATACAGTGACGGTGAGACTGATTCTGTGCGAGGTTCCTTCCGCCCACGTACTACGTGCGTAGGCAAAAGCAAAGACGTGCAACGGCGACGGGGAAGGCGATCGACGAGCTTGCACGGCACGGAAGAGAAGAAGAAAAAGGGTAGAAGTAGAGCAGCCCGGGAATCTGGACCATCGGAGGTGGAGCCCCACCCGGCCAGAGACACCCAAACAAGCGTTAAATGCACGGCCTCTGATCCGGTGGACCGCGATTGGCAACGACGGTTCCGTGGTCCGTCCGTCGAGCTAGCGCTGCTACCGGGGATCCCCGTCGTGCCCTCCGGCACACTGACGGCCGGGCCCGCCGGCCCTGACAGCGCCGCGATCGCGGTGCCCGAAGAAGATATCGAGCCCCCGGCCCCGGCCCCCTACCGAGGCGAGGTCTATTTATGCCTCACACCGACCTCGACACGCACACACACGCGCACACTGCACCCCAGTGATCAATCAGATCAGCGCGTCGCTTTGGCGGCACCTTGCCTTTCTCTCCGCCGTGCAGTGCTCACTGGCACGGAGACGGAGCGGCCTGCTGCCAAAAGGAGGGAGGATCTCTCGCAGTCAATTGCCCTGATCGGGGAGCCGAGCAATTGAAAAGGGAAGGAGAAGTGAGGCAGGGGCGTAGGATAAAAAGGGGAAGCGCGAGAGGAGGAACACCATTTTTTTGCTGCCGGCTTCTGCTCCCGATCGCGGACGTAGGGAAAAGAGAGAAAGAGAGCTTAGGATCGGAGGGGATGGGGCGATCGCCGTGCTGCGAGAAGGAGGGGCTCAAGAAGGGGCCGTGGACGCCGGAGGAGGACCAGAAGCTGCTCGCCTACATCGAGCAGCACGGCCACGGATGCTGGCGCTCGCTGCCCGCCAAGGCCGGTACGTCCCTCGTCTCTCTTCACCCTCCTTTCGCTTCACCTTCCTCCTAACTGCTACTGCTACCAGTCGGCAGCATATATTGAGCAAAGTCTCCTTGGTTTCTGACCCTCGAACAGGGCTGCAGCGGTGCGGCAAGAGCTGCCGGCTCCGGTGGACCAACTACCTCCGCCCGGACATCAAGCGCGGCAAGTTCAGCCTGCAGGAGGAGCAGACCATCATCCAGCTCCACGCGCTTCTCGGCAACAGGTTACTGATCGACTGCCCCCATGCGTCTCGGTCTCGCTAGCTACCACCGAAACTAAGCTGATCGCTGAACTAGTGTCAAATTTGACCGCCTGATCTCGGCACGAATTTTGACTGGTAGTTCGAGTGGTGGTGGTAGTAGTACACTAGTACGTAGTAGTAGCTGAGGCCGGCAGGCGCATAGCACACTAGCAGCCGTGCCGCACTACTGCACCGTATAGTCTTGCCACATTTATGGTTGGGTAATGCAAGCGCGGGTACTTAGGCCGGGAGATGGGGAGCATTTCCAAGGACTAATGTCCTTGGAGTACGCTGCAGTCTCCGCACATCTGTTTTGCAACTTTTTTTCTTTCCTGTCCTGCTACGACGCAATGCGTCGTTCATCGTTCTGCTGTCGAGCAGCTACTGGTGAGCTGCGTCGACTGGTTGATCAATGCGTATGCATCGACTTGGGAAAAAGGTGTGACAAAACCTGGGCCATGGGAGGTGGCCTCGCAATTTTTCTAATCTTTTTTCCCCCTCATGATTCGCATTCACGCTTCACATTCAATGAGACCGGGCCCTCATTGGTCTGGACCCATCGGTCTACTGTAGCCACCTGCTCTCTTGCCATTTTGACTCGCACTTGCCGTCACTTCTGCATTCGTGTCTGTACTAGGCCATGCACCGGTAAAAAATTTCGCGTGCCGCAGTTATTTTTGAGGTCGTTCGTGCACGCTGCCACTGCGAGTGCGAGTGCTGAAATTTTCCTTGCGCAGGTGGTCAGCCATCGCGACGCACCTTCCCAAGCGCACCGACAACGAGATCAAGAACTACTGGAACACGCACCTCAAGAAGCGGCTGGCCAAGATGGGCATCGACCCGGTCACGCACAAGCCGCGCTCCGATGCGCTCGCCGACCGCGGGGGCGCCGCCGCCGGCGCGCAGCACGCCAAAGCCGCGGCGCACCTCAGCCACATGGCGCAGTGGGAGAGCGCGCGGCTCGAGGCCGAGGCGCGCCTCGCCCGGGAGGCCAAGCTGCGCGCGCTCGCCGCCTCCGCCTCCGCCTCCGCGCCGCTCCACCAGCCGCCGCCCGCAGCTAGTAGCCTACGACACGCAGCCGCGCCCGGGATCGATTCGCCGAGGTCGACGCTCAGCTTCTCCGAGAGCGCGGCGGCGCTCGCCTCGGTTCTCGAGGCGCACGGCGCCGCCATGCAGCCCATGCAGGCGTTCGAGGAGGCGTGCAAGGAGCAGCAGCACTGGGGCGATGTCGACGCCGCGGACGCGGGCTTTGCGGGGGCGGGGTTCACGGGGCTGCTCCTGGACGGTTCCTTGAGCCAGGACCTGAGGCCGGCGGCGAGGGACCACGTGGAGGCGGACGCCGGGTTGCAAGACGCGGAGGAGGAGAATAACTATTGGGACAGCATTCTGAACCTGGTAAACTCGTCGTCGGCATCGTTGCCGACGTCAGCGGTGGCGTCCGCGCCCGAGACGAACTCGCCGGCGCTGGAGTTCTGACTGGCGAGCCCTCGACATGCATGTGCACTTGCATGCATGCAGCCGGGCGCGTAACACAGTAAATAGCTAGCAGTCCAGAAGGGAATAAGGTTGAACCCTGTAAGAACTACTCATGTTAGTTGCTTAACGTGTTCTTGAGTTAATCTGATAGTACCTTGATTAAATGTGTATGGGCAAGATGGTCGTACCACCGTCTCTACATGTTGTTGCTATCTCGTGTGTGCAACTTTCGTAAAACTGTCCACAATCGTGGAGATTTATATCCGGCCTCTAAAATAATATTCTCAGCCTATTATAATAAACTTTAAAGAATTTTAGACTTTATAATTCACTTATCCGCACTCATTGACCTCTAAATCTAAACTCTATATCAATTAACACCTATTTTACCATATCATTTCACTCTTTTCTCGTGTTTTATTGTAATATAGAAGTGATAAATGTAGTTCCTTCATTTGTATGAGGTGGATACAATTTTAGTCATAGTATTTGGTAGTTTCATATTTACTTTAAGGCAATTAGTGTAAATACAATACCAAGTGATGACAGTGTTGTAAGTAGTTTTAATATGGAATGTAAATTAATTGGTGTATATAAGTACTTGGTATATTGGCCAGTCTATATTTTGTTGTATATATGTAGATGATTAGATGTACAAGGGTCTATCATGAATGTAACGAGGACTGAAATGGTAGTGTAATTTTTTTACATGAGAATTAAGATGTTGCTTTTTGGTGAAATTCTATCATTGTCTAATTCGGATTGTTGTGCGCGAGAGCGTTTTTATCCAGCCCGCTCGTTTCCTCATTCAAGCAGAGCACGAGAGCAAGATAAGACAGCGCTCGAACATCTTCTTATCGGCGGGCGAAAAGCTTTTCGGATACCGCTGTGCTCCCAATGGGCGTCCACCCCGCCACCACCCCGGCCCTCGCCGCGCGCCCCCGTTTCTCTGCGCCCAGACCATCCACCTCCCCTGCCGCCGCCTCTTCCAGCTGCACCTACATCGCCAGCTTCAAGAGCAGGAGGCCGCTCCGAAGCCTCGCCGCCGCCGACGCGGTCGCCGCGGTCGAGGCAGAGGAGTCGCTCGGAGGGTACGGAGAGGAGTTAGCCGAGGAGGGAGGGGAGGAGGTAATGGCATTGATTTGGAAACCCTCCCGAAGCTTACTTGCTCATCCATTGTCTGTTGTAGCAAGGATTTCATTTTCTTCTTTAGACGTAAGCGCGCGAAAAGTTCAGTTTAGTTCGATTTCCATTTATTGGCCTCTGATTATACAATTGTAAGTGCGCGAACTAGAGAGTTTCGAAATAAGATCGATTTCCCGAGTCTAATGTACAGTTTATCCTGAAACTTAGAGTCTGTTTGGCTCACTACCGTAGATTGCCACACCCCTTGCCAAAGTTTGACAAAAGTATGGTAAAGAAATTGTTCACCAAACTTTTAGCAAAGTGTGGCAAAAAATGAGTCTTTGACAAGTAGCCACAATAGCTAAAAAACTAAACGCCCTAAATTTGTGGCAGCAAACCAAACAGCTGCCCACAAAAAGTCTGGTAAATATGGCAAAGTTTGGTAATGAACCAAATACGTGAATTAAACCACAACAAGCCAGAAGTGGCATTTCAGGCTAGTTGTTACCGTGAAATTTGAACTTCAGTTAATGCTGATAAGAATCTGGAAGCCTCTACCCAACCTTAATACTGTGCCATGCCTAGTGCTTAGATTTAAATAAATGAAAAAATAAATAAATCTGGAAGCTGTAACTGAACATTCCGTCACGCTTCTAGACAAAAGACCGTATAATTAGCTTTACTAGGACAGACAAAATCAGTACCACCAGGACGAACTTGTGGTAAAACTGTTTTTTTTTTGTGTATGAGTATGACAGTACACGTTGACGGTGCCCGAGAGGCAGGACCCGATGCTCGTGCTGAAGTTCATCTGGATGGAGAAGAACATCGGCGTAGCACTCGACCAGCTGGTCCCCGGCGGCCGCGGTAGCATCCCGTTAAGCCCGTACTACTTCTGGCCGCGGAAAGACGCGTGGGAGGAGCTGAGAGCGAAGCTCGAGGAGAAAGGGTGGATCTCGCAGAAGCAGATGGTCATCCTCCTGAACCAGGCCACGGACGTCATCAACCTCTGGCAGCAGGGCGGCGGCAGCCTGTCGGCATGAGCATGCATGAGCCTGTGTTCTTTCGTGGGATCTCCATTATTGACTCTAAAAAGCCACGTGGGACATGGTTTGGTAGATCGATCCGATCTGTTTGCAGGTTAAGGGTTTGTTCATGCGGATATCGTGATTTTGATCCTGGTGAGGTGAATGGTACTCATGCGTTAAGAATGTTTCTGCGGCTGTTCTGTAGGTATATCATGACGCGACCCCGCAAGGAAATCCCCGTCAAGAAGAGCGCAGAGAACCTCCGTTACCCGCAGTCGAGATCGTGATGAGGTTCATGGTTTCAGTGATCATCTTGTACTCCGGAACTGTGACGAGTTGGGTGCCGGTGTCGCGTTTGACGAGCAGAGCAGGAGGCTAGGCTTCCCGGTTGGCGTTGGAGAGGCCGCAGCGTGGGCCGCGACGCGCACGATTCCGCGACATCTGACCGCGTTTCGTTTCGTTTCGTTTCGTTTCGTAGATGATGTTTTCGGGTTACTACGGCCGCATGAATCGGCAGCCGCGCTAGGCCCGCGGGGTTGGGTTGGGTTGGGTTGCGCGGGCCGGTCCGGTCCGGTCCGGTCCCGGCCTTGATCGCGCCGTGCGCACGACCGCCCGACAACGCGGCGATAGTTGGCGCGCCACCGCGTCTCGCCTCGAGCCTGAGGCCGCAGGCGCCGTCCGTCTCGCCTCTCAAAAACGGAGAAAGCACGCACGCAACGCAACGCAGCTTACCATCTCGGCCACATGGACTGGCAGCACCTCTAGTGGGCTTGTTTGGGTACTAATGAATGGAGTGAAATAAAGTAGAAATAAACTAATTTTTTAATCCCCTCATTCTACTTTAAATAGAGAGTAGATGTATCGAAATAAAGTTGTAGGGAAGTTTTAGTCCTTCAAGAACAAGTGACCTTATTTTTTAATTTCCGAGGCTCGGTACTGCTGCCAGCCACCGACTGACAGATCGGTAAAAGAGTACGCCACTTGTATAATCAACACAAGTACGCCATCTCTTCGCTTTGCAACATCGGAGGGACACAAGTAACGTGCCACTTTGCTTGGGGCTTCAGTTTAAAATTCCCTTAAAGTTCAGTTGCTCGTGACCGCCGGGGCGGCGTTGAACGGCTGAAAAAATAAGGTAAAGCACACGGCTCACCTTAAAAGGCAGGGAGAATCCACCTCGTATGGCAATGTCGCTGCAACCTCGTCGCCTTGCCCCTTTTCGACCATCTTAGGATTCACACTTGTGGCTGCGCCTGGATTCAAGTGCTGACACTTTTTTCGAACGACAAGAGTCTTTTGACATGGTCAGGCGGTAGGCACGTACGTCGTGGTCGCCTACTTTTAGGTGGTGGTTGAGTCAGGCCGACCGCAGCATCGTCGCATATGGTGCTCACATGCAAATTGGTTCGGTAACCTAGTCTGCTTCGAGCTGCCAATGCTTAATACCGCCTCAAACTAAAAGGCTTGGCGCACTACGCGCTGTCAGACAAGGTTTATCCTCTAGGTCGATGATTATTACTCACTCCGTATCGAATTATTTAACGCTAGTTAGTTCAAAAATAAACTAGACAATGTAAAATAATTCGAAATGAAGGGAGTTTGTGATAGTAGTCTTGGTTGTGGTTAGTTTGCTCGTCGATATTGATGTGATGGTTAAGAATATCGAATGTCTGCAAACATAAATAAGTCACCGGTCACAATAACATCTATCATAATTGTAATGAAAGCGAACTCAACATTTAAAGCCATTGGCTTATAAGAAAACTTGATATTTTCTTACAGGAAATAATATGACGGCGCATATTTTCACCTGGTTAAAACCTAATACAATGTATTAGAAATACAATCCGACTGCATAGGTGGGCTAAATTATAGTGAGATTTACATATCACATAATGGTGTAGTGTCCCAATGCAGTTTCCTTTTCAAAATCAACATCATTTGTGTAATTGCAAGTCAGTTTTTATGTATCCATCCGCATTGACCTGACACACTTTTGGCAATCCTCTCTTTCTAGAAGGTACCAAGAACCCAGGTTACCACCATTAATTTAGCATTTCCAATAAATTAACCCATTTGGTGACCTTAGCCAATTGGGAGACAAATCGCATCCTTGGTTGCATTGCTAAATAAAAAAACAAAACAACTAAAGGAATGATAAAAGTTGCAAAGCCACCAACAAAAGGCTTATCCCTCTCCCGTCTCCTTCCTCTCTACCCCTCCAAATAATTCGCCTATCTAGGAAACTAGCTGGAATCCCCATCTCTCTCTCTCTCTCTCTCTCTCTCTCTCTCTCTCTCTCTCTCTCACCGCCGGTGCGTGCCAAGCCTCTGTGTGTGCGTGCAAGACCGGCCGGAGCTTGAGGAGGATGGGGCGCGGCAAGATAGCGATACGACGCATCGACAACTCAACGAGTCGGCAGGTGACGTTCTCCAAGTGGCGGAACGGGATCTTCAAGAAAGCGAGGGAGCTTGCTATCCTCTGCGACGCTGAGGTCGGACTCATCATCTTCTCCAGCACTGGCTGCCTCTATGAATACGCCAGCACCAGGTCGTAACTGATTCCATTGAGTTGTAGTATAACTTTTAGTTCTATATATTTCTTGTGTTTGTCCATCAAAGTATTCATCTTTAGTTTATGTTTCTTTTGATAGCTGTGGGTTTTCCCTCGTAACTTCTTCTCAAATTGGGGAAATTATATATATTGTTAGTACCTTAAATCTAATACCTCTTGGTTCCCCTCGCTATTCAGCTTTTGTATTCTCATCTTTTTGGATTTCATGCATCTCTCGAGTAAAACTTTTGGAGATATCACTAAGTTCACTGCCTTGGATTTGCCTCTAATTCTACCTTTGGACATGACTCTAATTGCAAAGCAGGGATTGGAGGCAGCAGAGTTAGCCAGGGGGCAGTCTACTGGGGAAAGCATAGATGTTGGGGATATTGGCACCAATGCAAACACATTAAGCTGTGCTTACATACTCATCGTAGGTCTTAAGTCATTGATGAAAATTTGAGTATATTTTTTGGAAACATAATTTGGTGACTTATGCATAGCACTATATTTTTGTTTCATCTTGCTCTTTATAGATCTCTAATTTAGTTTTTCTGATGTATGGGTTATTCAGTGTACTATATAATTGAGAATGTCCGAAGATTATAAGCCTGAAGTGTATGGCTAACAAGGTATTTAGGGAAGCATATTTTTTGGAAAGATATTTTGGTGACTTATGCATAGTACTTATTTTTTGTTTCATCGCTTTTTATAGATCTAGTTTAGTTTTTTTTATGTATGGGTTATTCAATGTACTATATAATTGCGAATGTCCGGCGATTATAAGGCTGAAATGTATGGCTAACATGTGGAATCAAGCCATGTGATACATCTGACTTATGGGCGGGGTGAGGCTAAAAGTTTGTAGGTTTTTTGTTACTAAGGATCAAAATATAGTTTCAGTTTTATAGAAAAAAACGTTGTAGCTTTATGTTACTACAACACAAATAGTTGCAGATTCATAAAATTTACTCTTATGACTACATATATATGAGAAAAAACATTAACTTTTAAGTGGACATTTTTAGATTACATGCACAATTAACTTTATGGAGCTGTCTTGTGCAGCATGGAATCAGTGATTGATCGATATGGCAGAATGAAGGAGGAGCACGTTGTGGCAAACCCCAACTCAGAGCTTAAGGTATATGCACCTTTACAACTGAGTGTTTGTTACATGTGCATAGATAATTGAGCTTCTTAGATTTTAATGATTTTAGCCATAGAAATTGTTGAACAATACATGCTAGATATATATATCATCCCACAATACTACCTGAAACAGTGTTCCAAAAAGCGCTAGGCGCTAGGCGGGTGATGACCCTCCGCCTAGAGCCTAGACGCGCCTAGGCGTTCCTAGGCGGCGCCTAGGCGTTATAAACTGTAGCAGTGATACACTTTATTTTTTTTTAAAATACAGAAATATAAGAGTATATTCTGCTCTACTGGACTAGTTTTCCATTCCACAACCTTTCCCGCAGCCCACCCACGTGCAACCTGGCCCAGTGCCACCCTTCAGCTCCTCCTCCCTGCACCGCTCGATTTGCCCACGCAGCCGGGCGACGAGATCTGGGGATTCCACACGCCCCCCCCCCCCCCCCCCCCCCGCCCGGAGAACCTCCAGGCCCCACGCTGCGGCCCTCGGGGGTTTCCTCCCCCCACGCCGCGGCCATCCGGGAACCCCCCACATCGACGCTGGCGCTCCTCGTCGTGGCAAGCGCGAGCGCGAAGATCTGGAATCCCCCCCCCCGCGCCCTCGGACAAGCGTGCGCCGTCCTCTGGGGATTCCCCCCCCCCCGGGCCGCGGACCTCCGGGATCCCACCCCCTAAGCGAGCGGCAAGATCTGGAATCGCCCCCCCCCCCTCCCCGGCGCCTCGCGAGCGCCCACCCCCTGAGGCGAGGCGGGAGGCCAACGCCCCGCGCTGAAGCGCGCCTAGGCGACCGCCTTAGAGCGCCTTTTGGAACGCTGCCTGAAACATTGCGTCCAGATCTGAAGGACTGAGCTGTCAGCAAATGAATGTTTGAAAGAACTTTACCTGGCACCATCCATAGGCATATGTATCGGGAATTTAAACGATTTTTGCCTGTCTACTCATAGTACAACTCGTATAATCTCTATCTGCGAATAAAACTAAAACATAATGTATGTACTATATCTATATCTACTAAAATACACATATTAAGTTTTATAGTTTGGTTAAATAAAGTTATAAGTTTGAAGAATTACAGAGTGGTATCTTATTAGCGCAAGAAAGGCAGGCAATGCTGAAACAAACTTATATTACTCCCATGCATAAAGAGCAAGATTGAAGTTGTCAAAGTGCTCGAGACGTTCAAATGGTGAGCCTGCTTCATTCCTTTTCGAAGTAAACTGCTACAAAAGCTTGTCTATAACCAATGATGTTTAAATAAACAGAGGGAAAAATACTAGACCTCACTTGGGAACCTTGGTTACCCCAGAAGGTTAACACAGTTATGATTTATAGATATTGATGAAATGGCTGTTTAAAATTTCGAATATGTGATATGATGTTGCCTAGATAATAAAGAAAATGTAATCAATCCATGATCATGCAAATTGACACAAAGGGATGGGCTGAGAAGTACGATGGCATCTTCTCTTTGCCTCTTAGATACAATTATCTATATTGATTTTCTTAGCTAATACTCTCATCATCTTAATTGCAGAGAATCACAAACGAACATTTGCTTAGGAATAAATTTCGAAGATTAAATTTCAAACTTCTCAATCGATACTTATTTAACATCCAGGCCGGTATATATGCCTGATAATCATCAACTTATTTCAGTAACGTGAATGGATCAATGAATAAATTACTACAGCATTGTGGCCAGACGTATCTATCATCATTTATACCAATCTATATTAGGTCATATGCATTCACGCTAATTAATCCTTCATTAGAAAGGGAGGAAAAAATAGACACATTCCATCAATCCTTATTCGACTATCAACCATTTCTTATTACAATTTTCCCTTTATTTTAGGGAATTCCTTTGTATGTCATTGAAAGAACTTTTAATATCCCATTGATGTATCGATGACATACAGATCCATCACTCACTAATAATGATGGGATATCATGGCTTTAGATTTTCAACAAACTGAAATATAAGGATTTTTTCCTTTTATGCCATTAGCTGAAAAAACCAGCCTACCTGTACCATAATAGATCAGAAAACATCTTTTGCAAAAAAGAAAAAAATCAGAAACCATGAGAAAAATTCGAAGTAAAGAGGCGACCTAGAAATATCTAGACTGGGTACTGACCATGCAATGAAAGCACATTTTGACTAATTTAGTTCTAATCATTACAACCATCGACAAACATCCATATATGTTTACATGGTGCCGGTGTGGATCCTTGACTAATTTAGTTCTATATAGAAAGTTCAAACTAGACTCTCAACAAAAAGAGGGATAAGCCTATCTACAAATAACCCTTCCCTAGACCGTACAATATGCCGAGCCTTCGGCACTCGATACACTCTTCTTTTTTACAGAATAAGGCCAAACTTGATGCTAATCCCCTAGACAACCCAATTCATGTTTAGAACATTATAATTGAAACCATCGGAAAAGCTGAAACCAACTAGCCGATAGAGTATTAGTTTTTTATTGAATTTGACGTCTAATACCTCCAATGGCAACCTTATCACATCATCTCTTACAACAAAGTAGCAAATGTAGCTTTAAAACTTGAGAATTTATTTCTACAAAGGGAGTGTCTAATTTTCAATCTAAAAATTAGAGGTTCTTTCACGGTTCAAACAACTATAATTTACAAAGAAGATTCTCTAATTCATACATTGATAATTTTTCTATAATAAATACATAATCCTACAAGACAGAAAAAACAACAAATGGAATAACAAGAATGAAAAACCTCTGTTTTGAGTCAAGCGAAGGAAGCATTATTTTTTGTTAAGCTACTATGCGCCAACCAGTTGACCGTCAAAGCTTAAACTGATGGGGAAGGGAGGGTAATTCACTTATATTCCAACACTCCCCCTCACGTAGAGGCTCTCTTGGGCCGTAAACGTGGAATAGGAATCGGGTGCAATTTATTTTAATAAATCGCGCTCGCCAAGATTCGAACTCGAGACCTCTGGCCCTGATACTATGTAAAGCTACTATGCACCCACCAGTTGATTCCAAAAGTTTAAGCTGATGGGAAGGGTAGACAATTAACTTATATTTCAACATTTTTAATCGTTTGAAAACAAGGATTTCTGTCCTACGAATGGTCTTCATATCGGTGTAAATGTCTTTGGGCACAACCAAAAAGCTTAGGGTGACACAGCCTGACAACATAGGTCCATCTCATTATAATTGCTATATAACTTCGTTCAACACCGTGTGCTCATTTTGGTCCATGTTTTGGACACTGAAACTGTTAATTAGCACTATCATTTAGTAAGGGCAACTTGCATTGGTCCAATTCCAATCAATTATTCTTAATATATTGTGTTTCTTTTGCCTATAGATATGATCAGCCTTGACCCATATGTATCGTAAAACACCAGCTTAGCCAACTGCTCATCATCTAAAACGAATCCAGCATGAATATACAAAGCTGAGGATCAGATAACAGGGAAACTAATCACCACTTGAAACTGCCTTTCATCGCAGGCATTGGAGTTTTGAATTGTGTAGTGGCAATTCAGTGAACAATTGGGCCCAATTCGATCCATCTGATAGCAAGCTCAACTCCCCTTCCAACTATATAATCCATGGTGTAGCACAACTCTTTAGACTCCTTTTTCGTTTTTGAAACTCTAGCAAGATCCATTTTACGGCTTTAAAATTAATAGTTTCACAACAATTAATCAAGCCCTTCCACTTACACCTAGTACTGATAACGGGCGCAAAAAAATGAAAGATGGCCAGAACGGATAAACATCGGGTTTAATTTATATTCATTTTTTTACAGAGCCAAAATAAATTGTGAAATAACCCGTAAGCTGGAAGCCTTTACCAAACCTACTTACACCAGATGAAAATAACCTAGGGCTTCATGCTTAGAGAGACCTTGCTTATCTTGCCCCTTAAAATTCAGTTGCTTATGTCAGTCAGTTGCTGTTGCCACAGCTTCTAGCCTACATCCAAATAACTTATGAGTTACTCCCTCCGATTCAAATTTTGAACTAGTCAGCGTCAAATAATTTGAAACGGAGAAAGTATTTAGCAAGTATAAAATTACAAGCAAAGCCAGGATTTCATTGATTTGTTTGAGTGTATTTCTACTCTGCCCCATCCTAAAGCTTAATTTATTGCACATAAATAATTCTAATGGCAGGGGTGCAGATCAGTTACTTAGAAATGCTTCCACCAAACAACAATTGAATTGACAGTGAATATCCATTCAGCCACCAAGCACCAAATGGCATCCATGTGGAAATACACTGAGCAGTATAATTCACATAAAATTGGTAACAATCCAAACAGCTCCACTTTAAGTCCAAACCTTATTTTTTCCTCCACATTAAGTCCAAACCTTATTTTTCTGGAGGAAGGTAAACCATGCAAATCCTTTACAGCCTGAGTTCAAAGATTCAAAATGAAACAATCATAGGAACTGAAACTGGATATGATACGCAGGTGCAAAAAAAGATGTACCTTGTCCATGTTCCCTCCTCTGAAAAGACCAGCAATAAACAGATGCATTTATATTGAACCATCTAAGATGAAGACTTTTAACAAATCTATGAAAGCTGAGATAACCTAAACTCCTCTAACCTCATCTTTAACTTGTTCTGACTTTCAACAAAATCACCACCACCCTGAGCAGTCCAATTTACAAAATCCTGAGGCTATTTTAGCTTAATTTATATGTTTGAGTAATTGTGACGGAGCAGATTGGATACATGAACACATGCACAATAACCGAATTGAATATAAAAAATGTTATTTCTAATTACTTCGTATGATGGGCAGATCTTATCATTGAAATTTTGGCATTTGCAATGCATGCCAGAGTGCGCACACACACTCAAAAAAACCCACAAACATACATTTATTATTACTTTGTAGGCTGTGCAGATCTCATGATTGAAATGGTGGCATGTCATCTTATTTAGTTCCGTTATTTCATAAAAATTATACAATCTGCTAGCTGACAGCTCAGCCATGCCTCTGCCATTTGGCAATCTTGGATGTGGCATTACTTAACTGATTTTCATATTCAATAGTTCTGGCAAAGGGAGGCAGCAAGCTTGAGACAACAACTGCACAACTTGCAAGAAAATCATCGGTATGGCGAAAACCCTGCAAAATTCACAGAAGTATCAATCAGAAAATTTACCAATTGTAAAAAATGGACTAAATTGAATTAATAGTGAGCATGAGAACAATTGCTTAAACTACTATTGTCTTAGAGATATATACAAGTAAAAGCACATTAAAGTAGGACCAAAAGAAGAAGAAATATTCTGCATGCAGAAACACCTAATTCCCAATTCCCGTTTGATTTGCAATTGAAATCTCAGTGAGGTTCTTATGAGACAATTGCAAATTAACTACATGTTACAGACGTTCCATTATTCTTGGTGATACAATTTAAGCAATGTGAGGTAACTAGTATACCTCCACAACCTGATTTGTGCATGATATATAAGTTCTTAGACAACAGAAACCAATGGATATAGTATACATGATGCATAAGCATAGATACCAAAGTTTAAGTAGGTGACATTCTCCACTGGATTGCTTATGAAGACATTAGTAAAAGAATGTAAGAGTTTATTTCCTGTGATAAGCCATTTATAATTCAAAAAGTGTATCTTTATTCATTACTCCCTCTGGTACCAATTATAAGTCCAATTGGATCTTAAGTCAACTCTTTTTTACTTTGACTACTACAGTTTCTAAGAGATCATGTGCATTCTTTATGAAAGATTGATGTTATAGATTCATCATAAACAATATTTAATATATAACTTTTTCTATTTGAAACCATATATTTATATGGATAGTGTTGGTCAAAGTGCTATGGAGATCATGTTGATGTACAAATGGACATATTTTGGATATGAGCGAGCAGCATTTATGTATTTTAATTAACTTCCAAAGAATACATGCAATGGGAAACTGTGATGTCAATTGTCATCACAGTGTAGCTTTTGCCTGGTATATTTGGACAAACTAATTTGTCCTCACTTTCCTTCCAACCAATACAACACAACACATGCATACACAGGCTAAAACTACAAAAAAAATTAAGGTAAAATTTCAAAGTTAGCAAAAACGTTTGATTGACTGCAGGGACAAGATCTTTCTGGATTAGACATCAAGGAACTTCAAAATCTTGAAAATCAGCTAGAAATGAGTCTAAGTTGCGTCCGCACAAAAAAAGGTAGGCATGCTAACACCCCCATATTCTCGAGGGTCAAGTTTGTTGGACCATCGAAGAACAAACTGAGGATTAAATTTGTTGCTTTCAGGATCCAATCTTGATTGATGAAATTCATGAACTGAATCGGAAGGTTATGTATTATATTATGTTATTACTCTGAAAAATGATGTCTGTGAACTTCAGCAAGCTGACTCAGCACTGGCTCATTTTTGACCCATTTGCAGGGAAGTCTCATCCAACAAGACAACATGGAACTATAGAAAAAGGTCAACCTCATTAGTCAGGAAAATGTTGATCTATACAAGAAGGTATATGAGTAATATGACAAGTCATGGCTGATAATTTCACAGGATATATGCCACCATCACATAATTGACTAATATATTTTGTTGCTCAGCTCTACGAGAAAGGGGCAGCAAGTGAAGTCAACCGAGATTCACAAACTCCATACAACTTTGCAGTTGTTGAGAATGGCGACATTCCAGTTCATATTGAACTTAACACTCCACCACAGGAGAATAATGACGAGAAAACCACACCTCCTAAACTAGGGTAACCTGCCTTTTCGGCATATGACCTACTGATTATGTCCTTAGTTATACACTTGTACTTTAGTGCACTTGATTTATGACTAAATAAAAACTTGCAGATTACAGCTGAATCCATGAAGGCATGAAGTATGGCACTGCTTATGTTCTCATTATTCTCAAAAACAATTAATCAAAGCAGCCAGAATTATTATCAATCTTAATGATCCCAAATTCATGTCATGGCATGCAATATGCTTCGATGATCAATAATGGTAGTTTAAATCCATTTCAAATAAAATGTATCATATTCAAGTAATGTTTTGTCTTCTAATTTTTGTATTGTGCAAATTTGTTCGCCAACATGAATACATGACATTTATGCAAACTTATATTGACAAAAAGATGTAGTGTGTCAAATTCAACTACTTTTTTTGTACTCATATCTGAAGACCAGAAATGGGATTCTCGTTTCTCCATGAAGAAATTCCAGAGGACACGAAAGATACACATAGATAGAAACGGTACTACGAAAAGACACAAAACAGATACAGTACACTAAGTTTGTACAGGGAAATATTTTGTTTATCATAAAATACAGTAGATTTAGTTGGTACAGGGAAATATTCTGTTTGTCATAGAAAACTAAAGACTATCACCCTAAAATCACAAAAAAACCAGGCCTCAATGATATAGCAATATAGCATAGAATGCCTTTTATCCTGGGTCCCTGAATAGCAAAATCTCCGATTGTGACTCCTTTTGGAAATTGTGTAGTCAAATTGAGCTATTAATATCTTTATTATTGCTTAGATTGGACGGGTTGAAATGATAAAAATGGATTCCTTAACATGTACTTTAATATTCTTTTAAATTTTATTATGAATATATTACAGCAGAAACTAGTAGTCAAATCGTGCTTTTGATACCTAGTAAGCATCAAAAGTATCATTTATTTGTTACTAGGGGGGTAATGAATCAGAGGGATCAGAACACTATTGATCAACAAAGCAGAAATCCAACATGATATGCCCACGTCAACCCTGAATAAAGTAAACAACTAAGTTATAATCAAGTAACTCAGGTCTACTGAATCCATTCAAAGTATTTCTAAACAAAATGAATTCAAGGATCCAGAAAAGATTTTTGGAACTTTGCAAATTTATTATACCCTGAACTCATAGTTTATTCAGAAAAACATGTGCAGGTCAGCTCACTGTTACTGTGCTACAATATTCAGGTATCTGACAAAGTTATGCTTGACTTCCAGTTGTCTACTTAAAAAAACTAACACCATTTCCTCAAGTACATAACAGGAAACTGAGAAACTTACGATTTTCTTGCAAGTTATGCAGTTGCTGCCTCTAGCTTGCAGCCTCCACTTGCAGCAACTGTCAGAAAAGGAAAGAAAAACAAATGTCAGAATAAAAGCTTCCAGTCTGCAATTGAACATTTCAACTACAGTGGCTGCTAATGCATTAGCAAAACAAAATTGCAGAACGAATCCAGCAGAGTGGTTTGATGGAGCAGGAGACAAGTTTATTGTTTAGCACATACTCATCCAAAGGCCTGTTTGCAAAGGTGGTTTTACTGCAAACTTGAAGTAACCCTAAAAATTCCTAGAGCAATCACTCTTTGGAAAGGCCCTAAATTCTGTAGGCAGAGGAAAATGCAGCTTATAAGATATTTACATGTAGCTTATTGACAGGGTGCAAAACTCCACTTATGAAAAAGTACATGTAATGCCAAACGCAGACGTATTTCAAACAGAAAAGGAATTATTTCCTAGATTATACAATGGTATAGACTTGAAGGTACACGTCGTAAGCCCAAAAAATACTACAGACTAGATGTGGCAGGTGCTGCTGCTGCACTAAAACAAATTATGCCTAATGAGCAAAATATGATAAAGAAAAAACATAAATGAACTGTCAAAAGGTTGAGCATAATACGGAATTCAGTCTTAACAGATTGGTAGATCTCATTCCTCAAATAAAAGATTGGTAGATCTCATTAGTGTAATGCTAGCAGGAATTCAGAGAAGCACAATTGTAATCCAAAATATATACAGTTCCACCTAACTACAGACCACAGAACATGGGAAAACAGGTGCCTTTATGTCAAACTGGTCCCATAATAAAGCTACTACTAGATGCAAGTTTTTTCTCAGTCCATTTGAAAAATCATAGGGCATTAGTAAATTTTGAACTACGTACAGATCACGTTAGTGCTATTTGGAAGCTCACTCGGTTATGCCACAAATAGACAGTGAAAAATCACGATATATAATACAAATACATTGCTACCAAAGGTACCTCGAACATTGTGCTCAAATGAGAAATGTGTGTACAAAGAAGGAAAAGAATTGTCTAATAGGCCGCAGCATATGCAAGTATGCATACTGGAACATTACGCTTATCCTTGCATCACACAAATATCAACTTAATCTACCAAAAACAAAGGCTCAAAGATCCAGCTGAGTTCTAGTGATATCAACAGTCTAGGGATGAGCAAACTGGCGGCATGCCTTTATCTCAAAATTAGTATGCTTTTTCTCTTCATTGGGCAGCCTTCCTATATAACATGCTATCACAGTTAAAAGATGAGATTTGTAACTTCGAATAGTGACAAAATTAAGATGAACACTATCCACACTTTATCATGTTCTTGGGAAAATATTCCACTTTTTTAGGATATTGTTCCTGTTGCAATTCCGGTGCTTGATCACACCAAAAACTGCCCTGTTCCAGACAGTTCAGCACCCCGCCGGGGTGCTGTTCTTGCTGGATTGGGAAAACAGTGAGGGAGTAGATAGATCTGTTCGATCAGCAGCCGCAGAGGAGGGAGATCAGGGTGGCAGCGGCTGCTAGAGCTGCTAGCCTGGGTGGCGACGGCTGCTGAAGCCTGGGCGGCGGCGGCTGCACAGCCTGGGCGGCGGCTAGGGCAGAGGCTAGGCGGCAGCTAGGGCAGGAGGGAGGTGGAGGAATTTTTCTTTTTATTGATCTCATCTAAAACTGGGGTGTTTGGCTTCTTTATATAGCCCCCCTTACAAGAGTCCTGTTCTATTACAACTCAATCTTTTAGTCTATCTCTAATTCTATCTCTAAGAAGACTAAACTCTAATTTCTTCTAGAAGGGGGATCCGGCCTGGGCCAGGGGCAGATCAGCCCACAGTTCCACTATCATTTTTGGTAATATAATGTTGGAATAGAGGATAAAGCACCTTGTCTGCTCTCCATTTTGTACACATAAGCTATGTTCAGTTCATATATAACATCACAACATTTTCATGAGGTTTCAACAGTCAGGAAAACAAACACAAAGCAACTCTTGCGAAAACCAGGCTCCAAAAAGAACATTCGTTCAACACAATCCACTAATCCAGTATGAAAATCTGTTTCTGCTTACTGAATTCATGAATATCAAGCATAACATGATAGAATATAGTTTGCATTAAATGAGTAACATATAGCTAACTGGTTGATTTGTTGTGTTGCTAGGTGTCTAACACATCCAGGAAATACCAAATTTTAGAGATTCCAGTTCACACAAGTGATAAGTCAACTCTTCAAACCTACATAGCAAATAGTAGCCTGTGCAGCACAATGGCATTGCTCCTATTAAGGAAAAAGTCTGAAAACAACTCTGACTTGACAGGCTACTAGGCTACCCAAGCTCATAACAAGCCAAGCTTGAGCATACTTTGGTATTGTGGTTCTTCAATGATACAATATTCACAGCACAAAGGCCACACGCAATTCCAGCTTCCCTGCTATGGGCTGGGCCCTGGATCACATCAGCAGTACATGGAAGGTAGCAGCACAGGGACGGCACCTTGCAGGAGCTAGACGCGACCACATCAAGCCATGCGGCCACTTCAGAACAGCATCCATAGTGATCCTTATCGTAAGTGGCATTCAGGCATCAGGCACAACTCTTGATTAAACAAGATTGTTTGCAGATGTAGCTAGTTAAGATTTGATTGGATTTGCTAGAGAAGTCCTGATCAGCCATGTAATGCCTCCTATAACCCTCATGTCTTACACCTCTCCCTCAGCATAGCAGCTCTCCCTCCCCAAAGCTACACCTCAGTGATTCCTTTCAATAGAGCTTTCTACCTCCCAAGTCCTCGCCGTCTAACCTTCCTCCAACAGATGTTTCTTCCATGGAAACAACTCCATGTCAATCCCTAACCCATACAGGACAACATCATACTATGCAACACACTCCCAATCTACCAAGGGGTGCCTTGAAAACCAGGGTTAGCCTAGGCAAGTGTTGACTTGTTGTCTAGGCGGCAAGGTGCCCCCTGATAGCCACAAGGCGCCTCACCGCCTTAAAAACTGTGGCTGAAACCCTAACTGGGTGGTTCAAATTCCTGCAAAGCAGTGATAACGTGACCCCTTACCATTCTCCTTGTCTGAATATACCAACAGCCGGAAACTATTCAGGCCGCTACTCCATGAAAATACAAACTAATTCTCTTCAGTTATTCTTCTGTTCACATAGTCATTGGTGTTACTTTTTTTGTTCCTTGCTGGATGTGTGCTATGAATCTTGCTGTTTTGCAGGATTGACTTACATGTTCTGTAGCCAAGACTGGACACCGTATTTAACAAGAATGCACTACGAGGTTTTCTTCTTTCTTTTAGCCTCAGCTATGAGCTTTGTCATTCTGGTTATGCAGTTCATATACTTTCTAAGATTCTTAAGTATCTCATTCGAGCTACGACCTTGTTTCCAGATTATTGGCACTGTTCATGAACTTACGAGCTCTGCAGACAAAGTTTGTCAAGCTTAAACCATGGCAAGCCCTGAGCTCAACACCAAGATCAAAGCCCTACCTAGGCTAGCTCAAGTTTGGCTCACGAAGAGCCCTAAAACCTAATTGCCGCCTTGCAATAAACATGTCGAGATGCGCACAATTTTTACCAATCCTTTTTGGCATCAGGTTAAATATGGATGTAAATTATCTCACTGCACATAACAGCAAACTAGAAATCACCAGAAGGTTTCAGAGATGAAGACTGTTGGGCTGTACGTATTAGGGGGCAGGGGCATTTTAGTCTTTTTGTATTAGGGTTGCTTAGCCCTTAAGCTGTGTCCCCCTATATATATATCTCCTTGACAGGCTGTTAATCAATCAATTACTTTCCTAATCTAATTTGGTATCAGATTACCTTTTCTCTCTCCTCTCCCGACCTCAATCCCGATGCCATCTACAGGCGCCGCGGCCACGGGCGCCGCCGCCGCGGGCGCGGGGGCCCCGCCGCCCCCTCCTCTCGATACCTGCCCGGTCGCGGCCGCCGCTGGGCTCAGCGCCGCCAACCCGGCCGCCCCCTCCCCTGCGCCCGCCGCCACCGAGTCTGGCGCCGCCGGCCGCCCCGCCACCTCTCCTGGGAGCGCCGCCGCCAGATCCAGGGCTTCCAGCCCTGCGACCGGCCTCCACGCCATCTCCCCCGGGCGCACAGCCGCCGGGCTGCTCGGGCCCGTCTCGGGTGTGGCCGGCCCAGCCGCCGGCGGGTCCCTTGGCCTCCCCACAGCCGCCTGGCCGCCGGGCTTCGCCGCCGGCCTGGTTGGACCCGCCGGAGGCCAGCACCGCCCCAGTACCGCCTGGCTGCCAAGCCCCGGTGGCCCTGCTGTGAGCGCCACCGGCCATACTGTCCCTGCTGGATCCGGGGGACAGCCCTCTTCATACGTCTCCGATGTCGCGACTGCCCTGGCCATCTCCCGTGAGCGGGAACGAGCGCTCGTCCTCGCCTTGGAGCAGGAACATGCGGCTGCGGCCTCTCTCACCCGTCAGCTCGAGGAGTCTCCGCCAGTATAGTGGATTGACGCACAGGATACTCCAGGAGATGGTGCTGCCTATACTACCTACGCGGCGTCTCTTGTCGCTGCTCTACATGCCCACCGGACTCTTGTCCCGGTTGTTCTCAGCTCCGACTCTACTTCCTTCGCTCGTTGGCGCAGCCTGCTTCTCCTGACGCTGCGACGCTTTCGGCTGGAAGACTATGTCCTGCGAGATGACTACCCACTGGATGACTCGTGGATTTGCATGGACAGTCTTGTCCTTGCATGGATCCTCGGCACACTTTCTGAGGAGCTTCAGGATATCGTCGCCCAGAAGGGTGGCGGTACAGCTCGTCACGCCTGGCAGGTCCTCGAGCTTCGCTTCCAGGGGAACCAAGCGACCCGAGCTCTCCACATCCGGGCCCGCTTTGGTTCTACTATCCAGGGTGATCTCTCCATTACTGCATACTGTCGGCAGATGAAGGATATGGCGGACGCCCTTCGTGACCTTGGAGAGCCCATCCCGGACAGTACCCTCGTTCTTCAGGTCCTTCAGGGCCTGAATGAGTGCTACACCCACGTCCGCTCGTGGATTCTCCGCGAGAAGCCCTTCCTGACCTTCGAGAAGGTCTGGTCGGACCTCGAGCTCGAGGAGATCACCCAGGGCGGCTCTACTGCCTCCTCCCCTGCCTCGGCCTTCTACGGCTCAGGGTCGTCTTCACGCCCTCCTCCACCTGCTGGTTCTGGGGGCCAGCTTCCTCATCCACCTACCACACCAGGAGTCCCTGCTACCTCCGGTGGTGGTGGGAACCGCCGTCGTGGCAGACGTGGTGGTCGTGGTGGAGGGACTGGGGGAGGTGGTACGACCAGTGCTGGTGGTACCCCTGGTGGTGCTGGTACTACTGGTGGCAGTAGTGGTGGTCGGGGTCAGGGTGGTGTGACCTGGCCCACACCCTACAACCCGTGGACTGGCCAGATCTCGATGTGGCCTGGGCAGTCCCCGGGTCTCCCGGCACTTCGCCCACCACGCCCTCAGCCGGCTTACGTGACTACTCCAACTTACGGTGGGTCTGTCTACGCTGCTGGTGGACAGTGGACCCTGCCCCCTGGTGGACCAGGCTACTCTGCGGCTGGGCCCTCCTCTCTAGCCAACTGGGCTTCGGGGAACCCAGTTGGTCGGCCCGAGTCGTCGGCACCACACTCTGACCCTGCTTAGGGCTGGGATCGCCGATCACTTGCGTCTTCTTTCAGCACAATGAGTCTCACACCACCTAGCCCCGAGTGGGTTGTGGACTCCGGAGCTTCGTACCACACCACCCCCGACGCTGGTATACTTTCTTCTACCCACCCTTCCCACCCTTCTTTTCCTTCTTCTATCATTGTTGGGAATGGGTCTATCCTTCCGGTCACCTCAATAGGTGACTCGGGTTCGTCGGGGTCTTTCCGTCTTCGTGATGTTTTTGTTGCTCCGGACATCATTCATCACCTTCTTTCTGTTCGTCGATTTACCACTGACAACCATGTTTCTATCGAGTTTGATCCTTTTGGTTTGTCTGTGAAGGATCTTACTACCCGACGTCTTCTTCTCCGCTATGAGAGCTCAGGGCCCCTGTACACGATGAGACTTCCTGCTTCCGCTTCGCCCTCGCCTTTTTGCCTGACTACGACAGCTCCGTCGACTACTTGGCATCGTCGACTTGGCCACCCCGGTGCTGAAGTTATGTCGAAGCTATTTCGTAGTTCAGTGATCTCGTGTACTAGGGATTCTCATGAGTCTTTATGTCATGCTTGTCAGTTGGGTCGCTATGTTCGGCTTCCTTTTCCACATTCTGTAACCCATGTGGAGCACCTTTTTGATCTGATTCACTGTGATCTATGGACCTCACCTGTTCTCAGTGTTTCTGGCTACAAATATTATCTGGTGATTGTTAATGATTTTTCCCATTATTCGTGGACCTTTCCATTGCGACAGAAGTCCGATACATTTACTACTCTCTCTCACTTCTTCGCTTGGGTTTCCACACAGTTTGGGTGTACGATCAGGGTTGTCTAGTGCGACAACGGCCGCGAGTTTGATAACTCCGTGTTTCGTCACTTCTTGCTTTCCCACGGGGTCCAGTTGCGCATATCTTGCCCTTACACTTCCCCCCAAAATGGCAAGGCCGAGCGTATGATTCGTACCACCAACGATGTCATGCGCTCCCTGGTGTTTCAGACTTCTATTCCTGCTTGCTACTGGGCAGAGGCCCTTCACACCGTTACCTTCCTCATTAATCGCCTTCCTACAAAGGCGATTAGTGCTCCCACCCCTCACTTCGCTCTTTTTGGTACCACCCCTCTTTATGACCACCTTCGAGTCTTCGGGTGTGCGTGCTACCCTAATCTTTCTGCTACCGCTCCTCATAAGCTTGCGCCTCGTTCGACTCGATGTGTTTTTCTTGGGTACTCCCCCGATCATAAGGGATACCGGTTCTAGACCTCACCACTCGTCGTATCTTGGTCTCCCGACACGTCGTATTCGACGAGTCCTCCTTCCCTTTCGTTGGGTCCTCCTCTGATTCGGTCTCCGAGTTGGATTCTCTCTTTTCCACTGATCCTACGGCCGCGCCTGTCCAGCGACCTTGTTTTTTACCCTCTGCAGGTCTTCCTCTAGCTGCGCCAGACACGACCACGGTGTCTCAGACGCCACCTGTCGTGCCTCTCGCGGCTTCGGCATTCTTGCCGCCACTGGCCGTTCCTCCGACGGCCCCGACGCCGTCCGCTGCGCCACGCGCGGCCCCAGCGTCTCCGACGACGTCCGCTGCGCCACGTGCGGCACCAGCGTCTCCGACGGCGTCTCCGACGTCGTCTGTCACGCCTCACGTGACCTCGACGTCCACGACGGTGTCTCCGACGTCGTCCGTCCCTCCTCGTGCAGCTCCGACGCCCATGACGGTGTCTTCGCCGTCGTCAGCCGCACCACCTGCGGCCCCTGGACCGCGGTACGCCGATCCCGCTCTCGTCTATCAGCGACGAGCGCGGATTGGTGGACCGTCCTCTTCGCGCCCTGCAGACCTGGTGTACCACCCTCCGCTGCTTCACCGGGACCCTCGTCACGTTCACCCGATGGTGACTCGACGGGCTTCTGGCGTCCTTCGACCTGTGGAGCGCTTCTCCGGGGTCGTTCTCTCGTCCTCGACCCCCCCCCCCCCCCGAGCCTGCCTCGTCACCCATCTCGCCTATCCCCTCTTCTGTCCGTAGCGCCCTCGCCGATCCTCATTAGCGTCGGGCTATGGAAGAAGAGTATGCGGACCTACTTGCCAACCGGACCTGGGACCTGGTTCCCTGTCCTGGTCGTGGCAATGTTGTCACGGGCAAGTGGGTGTTCACGCATAAGAGGAAGGCGGATGGGTCTCTAGAGAGGTACAAGGCACGGTGGGTGCTTCGCGGTTTCACGCAGCGTCCCGGCGTCGACTACGACGAGACTTTTAGCCCGGTGGTGAAGCCGGCGACAGTTCGTACCGTTCTGTCGCTGGCTCTGTCGCGTTCTTGGCCTGTCCACCAGCTGGGCGTCAAGAACGCCTTTCTCCACGAGACGTTGACGGAGACGGTGTACTGTAGTCAGCTGACAGGGTTCGTTGATTCAGCCCGTCCAGACATGGTCTGTCGGCTGAACAAGTCCCTGTACGGGCTGAAGCAGGCGCCTCGAGCCTGGTACAGCCGGTTCGCCTCCTTCCTTGCTTCGCTCGGCTTCGTCGAGGCCAAGTCGGACACTTCGCTCTTCATCTACAGGCGTGAGGGTGACACTGTCTACCTCGTCCTGTACGTGGACGATATTGTCCTCACGGCGTCCAGCCCGGCTCTTCTTCAGCGCACGATCTCCGCCCTGCAGCGCGTGTTCGCGATGAAGGATCTCAGCCAGCTCCACCATTTCCTGGGCGTTGCGGTCGAGCACCGCCCGGGTGCCTTGTTCCTCCACCAGCGCCAGTACTGCCTGGATATCCTCGAGCAAGCGGGCATGGCTGATTGTAAGCCGTGCTCCACTCCCGTGGACACCAAGGCGAAGGTGTCTTCGTCCGACGGCGCCCCGGTCGCCGACCCTACCACTTACAGGAGTCTTGCAGGTGCACTGCAGTACCTCACCTTCACCAGGCCAGACATCTCCTACACGGTTCAGCAGGTGTGTCTTCACATGCATGATCCGCGGGGGCCGCACCTCACAGCGGTGAAGCGGATCCTTCGGTAACTGCGTGGTACCCACGACTACGGCCTTCTTCTACGGCGCGACTCTACCTCCGAGCTGGTTGTCTACACCGACGCTGACTGGGTGGGTTGCCCGAACACCCGCCGGTCCACCTCCGGCTACGCTGTCTTCCTAGGCGGCAACCTTGTCTCCTGGTCCTCGAAGCGGCAGCATGTGGTGTCCCGCTCGAGTGCTGAGGCGGAGTACCGCGCCGTGGCCAACGATGTGGCCGAGTCGTCCTGGCTTCAGCAGCTACTTCAGGAGCTACACTCCCCCCTCGCTCGGAGTACGTTGGTCTACTGCGACAACGTCAGTGCCGTCTACCTCTCCACCAACCCGGTGCAGCATCAGCACACGAAGCACGTAGAGATCGACCTTCACTTTGTTCATGAGCG
The DNA here is from genome assembly GCA_030760725.1 of Neostapfia colusana. Lineage (NCBI taxonomy): Eukaryota > Viridiplantae > Streptophyta > Magnoliopsida > Poales > Poaceae > Neostapfia > Neostapfia colusana. The sequence continues at coordinate 55,110,728 of JASWHV010000019.1, forward strand.
GGTGGCTCTCGGGGAGGTGCGAGTCCTGCACGTTTCGACGTCGTCGCAGTTCGCCAACATCTTCACTAAGGGACTTCCTTCGACGGTGTTCACCAAGTTTCGGTCCAGTCTCAACATCTGCCGTGGCTAGATGTTGAGACTGCGGGGGGTGTTGGACTGTACGTATTAGGGGGTAGGGGCATTTTAGTCTTTTTGTATTAGGATTGCTTAGCCCTTAAGCTGTGTCCCCCTATATATGTATCTCCTTGACAAATTGTTAATCAATCAATTACTTTCCTAATCTAATTAAGACACTACATGTTGCAACTTTGCAGCTAAGACTTTACAAGTGTTTTCCCACCAGTAGCAGCGTTGACATCCACATAGCAGTACATATTAAATTACCCACTTGTGCAGGGTTACGTATAACACTTCAGGCACCATGTGCTAACAGAATCTTAAAAGAATATACAAAGGAATCATCAGAATAATCTACCAAAAAAGTTTGAAGTTTAAGCCAATTGAAGCTATGAGAAAAAAAATCTAGTACACTCGTGGTGCAACCGAAGAAATGCATCTGAAAAATGTTACAAATCGTGCTACAATGTAACAAAAAAATGTAACATGTATTAACAGATGGGATATATTGAACGAATCAATTGGGCACTTCTAGATTAACCACAAATGGCAGACTGTTGCACATGAACCCCCCATGAACATATTGCAAGTTAACAATCGAGTAAAAAATTGTATACATCAGAAGTATTGGTATTGCATAATATTTTTGTTCCTACATAACCACCAACATGCTGATTTTATAACATTCTGATTAACACTGAGTAAGCAACCTAAAAGATATATATTGGGTAATTCCAAATTCAATCATTTTTTTGTTGAATCAAACATGCACCGGAGCAAGAAGGGAGTACTGAATTTCAGTGGCATGTAAGAGCTCACACCAATCCATAGTGGTACACATACTATGCAACAAGGGCACATAACCAAGTATTAAAAAAAAGAGCAGTCTGGTCCATGTAGCTCCAGCTTGTGCAGTGTTTGGGGAAGGGTCCGACTCATTTGGGTCCTTTTGTACGCGGTCTTTCCCTGCATTTCTGCAAGAGGCTGTTTTCAGGACTTGAACCCATGACCTCATGGTAACAAGGCAACAGTTTTACCGCTGCGTCAGGGCTCCCCTTCACATTCATAATCAACATAGTTATTAAGACAGTAAGGCGACCTAAAACGACCGACCCCCTTTTTACCTTTTAAGCGATAAGGCGTAAGGTGAGGCGACGCCTTAGTAATAAATAAATATAGAAAATAAAAGAAATTTCAAATAAATAGGGATGAAAGTAGTAATTAGGAAATAGAGGTAGACAAGTAGTTCAACATAAGATACAAAATAGATTAAAAGTTCAACATCTCTCAAACTCTCAAGTCCCATGATCTCATCTCTCAAACTCTCAAGTCTCAATATCCATCGTCAAACTCATCGGGAATTGTAGCATTATTTTCTTCTCCACCATCATCTCCATTTGAATCTTCATCACTATCAGTCACGTCTATGTCATCATGTAGATCTTCTTCCAAGTCCGAATCATTAGCATCTTCTTCATCTTCCTCAACTTCTTGTGCCCTCATTCTTGCACGCCTTTGGTAGGTGTTCAACCTGCTAGCTTGTCTTGAAGGGTTACGATCTTGAAGTGAGCTTGATGCTCCAACGGCTTCATCAACATGATCCCATGTGAGGTCAAGTAGATCAGCATTATCCCTACCGGTGTGAACAACCGATGAGTCTATCCATTCATTGTCCCAATCAAAATCTTCAATGACCAATGGTTCATAACTTGGGCCAGCATTCTCCCTCCTCTTTTGGAACCTATTTTGCATCTTCCGGTTGTATGAAACAAAAACTAAGTCATTCAACCTCTTGTGTAGCAACCGGTTCCTTTTTTTGTGTGCATCTATAAATTAAGCAATGAGAAGCTAAATGAGTATATGGATTATGCAACTCTAATATATGGATTGTGGATTCCAATACTTACAAATTCAAAGGCACTCCAATTCCGCTCACAACCAGATGATGAACCACAAAGGCTAACTAGACGTTTTGCAAAGCTTTGCAATTCAAATGCTCGACCACCATATGACCGCCACCAATCAACTATAATGAGAAATGTAACCACATATTAGTTACAAACTAGGAATAGAATTAATATGGAGAAGAGAAACTAGCAAGCAAAACACCGATACTTACGAGGGCTTTTTAGTTGAACTTCTTGTTGTGCCATGACGTTTGAAAAGATAGGCCCTCGTTGGTCTTGATATTGCATTGCATAGTTATCAATCTTGGCCTGAACTTCTTCATCGGGTTCCATTCTTGCAAGCACATCATTGAAGCAACTCCTTAGCTCACAAATGTTTTCAAGTCGCCTAGTCGACCCTATTCACTTGAGGGGCGACTAGGGCGACTGGGACGACTAATCGTCGACTAGGGCGACTAGTCGACCCTCTAGTCATCTTGTCTATTTTTGTTGCAGTTTTCTAGTTATATATATATATATATATATATATATATATATATGCTCCCTCCGGTGCACAAAAAATTGTCGTTTTGGACATGTTCTCGCATACCAAGGAAGTATTAAATAAACTTTCTTTTCATTACTATCATAGTCCCTTTAATAGCTTGACTGGTCTACTTCACTAGTTCCCAGACCTCTCATGCAGCCTCAATTCCTAGCTACACACATTACCACGCGTTTATTACGTTTTTTCATGAGACAAACTCCTCGGCTCTGTTTCAACGTCAATTTTTTGTGCACTCATGGCTTCTGTGTAGAACAACAATTTTTTGTGCACCGGAGGGAGTATATATATAGCAGTTTACAACATGTTATATATATGTACAGATATATATATATAAACAAGAGGAGCATTCTCCATTAGTATTACATAAGAGATATATAGACTAGATGGATAAAACAGTCTTTTTGATTAGGAGAAACATATACTATTATACTCACAACACAAAGGCAGAATTAGAACTTTTGTTTCTGAACAGTTCAACAAACAACAAGAGTTAAAACACAGAGACAATAAAAACAACAAGAGTTCACATTTATGCACTATACTAATAACAAAAGTTCAGAAAGACTAAAAAATAGACAAACAATTCATAATTTAGTTCATAAAAACAAGAGTTCAGTTCAGCAACAATTTATTTTAAAAAAACATGTCATCATCAAGTTGGAAGCCTCCATTTTTGTTGGGATCGAAAAGAGCAGAGGAGGAGTTAAACAGAACAAAGGAGAGAAGGTACTGAACCCTAATGGGCTAGCAGCAGGAGACCCATATTTTTTCCCAGCAAGTCAGCCTGATCGCCAGACCCCCTAGTCGGACGACTAGGACGACTAGTCGGACGAATAGGTTTCTAGTCGCCCTGATCGAGTCGATAGGCTTGATCGTGATCAACTGGACGATAAGGACGACTAATCACGACTAATCGCAATTAGTCGGACGACTTGAAGACACTGTAGCTCACCCACATATCTATCATCTCCCTTCCTTTGTATTGCAAATAATTTTTCTGAGTTCAAAAAAAGTGCAGCTCCATACAATGGATGGTCCATTTGTGAGACCCATCTACGCTCAATAATGTCCAAGACTCTTTTCAGCAAGGTTTGCTTGTTTTGGGTAGGAAAGCTAGCACTTATCTTCTCTTTCGCAACATTCATTAGAGCTGCAACCTCAGGCATAGCTGGTCTTTTATCAGCATCAACCGTCCTAAGCATAATAAGAAGAGGTGCCGAAGCTCTAAGACAATCTTCAACTGAGAATCAAAACACCTTAGCAAGAATAATGTCACAAACATTCTTTCCAGCCTCAGTCTTTGCTAATTTATTTTGGTTTCATGCTTCACTCACAAATAGACCCCTCAAGACATCACGATGCTTGTGTAGGCTCTTTAAAGTAAGGAAGCAAGTGGCAAACCGAGTGGCTGCAGGTGTTACCAAGTCCATCTCACCTGTCTTCCCCCTCATTGCTGCAAAAATCCTCCCATGCCTATATATAAAAGTGGTGACCCGTTTGGCTTGTGCAATTGGCTTCTTAAAATCTTTCAACTTTCCAATGTCTTCCAACATGAGGTCCAAACAATGAGCTGCACAAGGAGTCCAAAACAATGTGGGAATCTGCTGCATTAGAATTCTACCCGCCGCCTTGTAGTTAGCACCATTATCTGTGACTACTTGAACCACTTTATCTTTACCAATGTGGGCAATCCTCTTCTCTAGCAAATCAGCTAGCATAGCTGCATCATGTGCCTCATTTGATTCATCAACGGACTCTAGGAAGTATGTTCCAGCTGGGCTATTGACAAGAAAATTAATCAAGTGATGCCCCCTTCTATCGGTCCATCCGTCGGACATAAGTGTGCAGCCATAAGTCTTCCATGCTAACTCATGATCAGCCCTCAAGTTGCTTGTATCATTTACACACTCATGAAGTAAAGGCTCCTTGATCTCATGCATACTAGGAGGCACATACCTTGAACCATATTGTGTCGTGGCCTCACAAGCAATATGAAATCGTCTGGAGTTTATAGCATTAAAGGGTACACCACACTCATAGAATCATAAAGCCCATTGCTTGTTCACATAATTCCTGTCAGCCTTAATTAGACTTTGTGCTAGCCTCAATGGTGGTCTGGTGTGGTCCTGAAGAGCACCTATCATCCACAACTTGTTCAGGTGTTCTTCAGAACATGCTTGCAACTTTCCCATATTGTGATTGTGATGTTGCATCTTGTGTCTTCTTTAAGGTCTTCATCTCAAACATGCATCTCCTCCTTTTAGCAGTTGTCCCTGAACTTGGCTAAACAACGGACTGAGAATTGTCCCCAACCTGCCCCTGCTCCTGTTGTTGTCCAACATCATCATCTAGGAAAATTGGTCTAGTTCTTTTATTTTTTTCCAGGTAAGCTATCATTTCTTTCCTGATCTCAGTGGTAGTCTTGGAGCACATATGAGTATCAGCATATCCACCTGCAAGATGCTCTTTCAACCTTTTGATTCCTCCTGTTGTCACGGTCTTGTAAAGATTGCATGTCACCTTGTCTCTGTTCCCAATTTTCGTCCAATAACCGTACTTTCATCCTGGATCATTGGACTTTGCTCTTCGTTTAGGATCAGCCATTCGATCATAAGCATCTGCATTCATAGGAGCATCGGCAGAACCAGCACTCTCAATTGGATTCATTGTCAATTGTCAATCCTACATGAGCAGCAAGCAAATTCGTACATGACATGAGTACTTGAGACAGCTCAATCTACATTTAATATTTCAGTCATTACTCATTCACATGAGAGAGGCTTTAGGCTTTACCAGTCACCGGACCCGGACAGAGCCCGAGCGGCCGAGCGAAACAGAGAGTCAGAGACCCGAGAGCAGGGAGCCCGAGCCCCGAGCGGAAGAGAGGGAGAGCCGCCGCCTCCGAGAAGGACCCGCCGCCGCTGAGCAGGAGCCGCCGCCGCCGAGCAGGGCCGAGCCGCCACCGCCTTCCTCTGAGCCGGGGGAGCGCCACGCACGTAGGGCCGAGCTGCCGCCGCCTTCCTCTGAGCCGGTGGAGCAGCGCGCACGCAGGGCTGAGCCGCTGCCTTCCTCTGAGGTCTGAGCCGCCGCCGCCACAACCCTAACCTCCTCTGTCTCCTCTGTTTCTGTCTCTTCTACACACCAAGCGGCTAGGCTGAACAGAATAAGGCCCGATTCGATCCCGAGCTAAGGCGTCGCCTTGAGCTCGCCTCGGCGGACGCCTCAAGGACGTCCCGGACGCCTTAGGGACGCCTTAAGCTCGGGATTAAGGCGACAAGGACGCCTTACCGCCGCCGGTCGCCTTACCGCTTAAACGTCGCTTAAGCGACACTTAATCGACGCCTTAACAACCATGATAATCAACCACTTCCAAAAGGACATGTTGTAAAAACACTGCATTAACGCGGAACAAAAAGAAACACTAATCCTCACCTGTTTCTGTTTTGAGATATCTACAACCACTAGAAAATTGAGGTATAGAACAAAAAAATTAGCAACCTCTCGATTAATAACATATGGAGCAGCAGTGACTACTTGAGCATACGCAAATCTAGGGCTACTGTAACTAAAAGCCAGACAATCACAAAATCATGCAAATCTAGATTGATATCTCACGTATTGCAGGCTCGAAAATTTCAGTGCTCATGCACACCACCTAGCAAATCTCCCTACCACCTTTCAAACCAGCAGAAATCCTTACAAAACCACAACTCAGCGACTCCAACTCAGTTCAGTTCGAGTATCCAAAGCACCACTCAAGCAGTAGGCTCGTAATTTTATGCTCAAAGACGACTAGCAGAACTTTTAACACGGCTGTTACAACAGAACACAGAAGTCCACAAAATTACACACGAACACAATCCTATCAGTAGCAGCAGACACACATAAATGGGAAAGCGTATCTGAAACACAAAGTAGAAGATCAGAATGGATGCTTCACCTTATTCGCCGGCGCCAAGCTTGGCCTTGAAACCCTAGACTACGGGGATGGGGTCACTGGAAGGAGCTTGAAACCCCAAACCAAAGCAAAACAATGGGAGTCGGGGGTCAATGGACGGAGCAAGCGGAGAAGCAAATGTCCGTCTATGGAAATTCCGATCTGAGAGGACGGACCGGCCATGCATGAGGCGAGCCGTGAAGGCAGCTCCCGCTGCCGCGGGACAATGGAGCACGCCGGATAGGTGAAATCCTGGCGAAGGACAAGATAATGGCATGGACGACAAGGAGCGGGCGCGAGGGAATCTATCCCGGATTCGGTTTCGGCGAGGGCGCAACGGACGGCGCGGCGGCGCTCTTGTATAGAGAGAGGGGGAGGGAGTAGGTAGTGGCCTAGTCGGGGAAGGGAGATGAGGGGAGCAGGTGGGTTTCGGGGGAGTAAAAAATGGGGCGGAGGAGCGGTGCGCCGCCCGGCCACGTCGCCCCGGCGCCGTTTCCAAAAGGGGGAGCTGCTGCCGTGCTGCGGGTACCCCGACAGGTGCGCCTCCGCCTCCGCCGATCGGGGGCAGCCGAGGAGGTGCGACCGCGCCGCGGCTGCCTGCTGTGTCGGCTGCTAGCTTCTGCTTGCGGGGGTGTCTCGCCGGAACCGGCCATGTGGGGCGGCGTGCGCCGGTTTGCCGCGGTGGCCACTGGTGCAACTGGGGCCGTCGGATGAGGAAGGTAGAGAGGCGCGATTGCATTGATAGATTCACTCGCACCGTCCATTTTGGGACTGAATGATCGGAGTTCCAAAAAAAAGAATCACTCACGACCGATTTTTTCTAAAAAGAATCACACCAGTCCCATGCATTCCGATGCTATAAAAAGTCCCAGAACCATTTCAGCCGTAAATCACCTCAGAAACCAATCGTGAAACCAGAAAATGTAGCATAGACGAAAACAGAGCCTCAGCGATGGCCTCGGCTCATGTGCCGCGCGTTGCGCTGCTGCTGGCTTCCTCCCTCGGCGACGTCCACCCCGTCCCCCAGGCCCCAGTCCGGCACGCTCAGCTGCACCAGCACCACCGACCTCGTCCGCCTCCTCCCCTGCCTCCCCTACGTCGACGGCGCCGCCGTGGGGCCGTCGGACACGTGCTGCACCAACCTGAGCGGCATGGTGCACGACGAGCCGCGTTGCCTCTGCCAGGCTCTTAGCCACGCCAGCGCGTGCCCCGTCGGCGTCAACATGTCGCGCGTGCTGGGGACGCCACGCCTCTGCTGCCTCGACGTCCCGTCCGCCGCCGACGCCTGCAGAGGTGAGCCCCTCGTCGCAGCCCCGTGCTTCGTACGTGTGTCGGTTTCATCGTCTACGGCATGTGTTACTTCATTACTTGCATGCAAATTGCTTTCGGGTCGTGTGAACACCGTCTCTTTGATGTCTCCTCTCTCGCAAGGTTTCTTCCCCCCAGTGACATGCACCATCACCACTGGTGAGCTCCTCGCCCAAACGCGACCTCCACTGCTCCATCGACATTGCCGCCGGCGCGCGACGACGACTGCACCACGTATGACACCGTCGCCGTTGGTGAGCGGCCAGAATCCGGGGTACAGCAGAGGGTTCAAGGTGATTGTCGATCGCCTCTCTGTTGCACTTGGTTTCGTGGGATTTTTTTTTAAATCCATTTTCTTGGGATTGGTATCAACCCAGGCTTTCTGAAGAACTCGGCAAGCAACAGCCGGCAGCTATGGGACTCGGCAAAAGATAAACTTAGTTGTCATCATATTCGTACTTTCATAGACATTAACAGTCCAAGGAAAGCATTGTGTTCACCGCGATGTTTGTTCAGGGAAAGAATGTTCTTTTTCTGTTGGGCGCGACGTGGCTGCTGGTGGGTTCACATGCCCGCAAAGGCAATGCCATGATGGTACGTGGCCCTTCTGGTCGCGGCCATGCGCCGACCGCTTCGGACCGTCGGATCAGAGATAACGGGAGGCATATCATAGTCGACTGTTCCAATAACCGAAGGCGCTATTTTAAATTAAATTTGTTGCTTTAAACGTTATTTATTTTAGAACGGAAGGAGTACTATACTTGTGTCGCAAGATATAAGCATATTTGACTATATATGCAGCAGCATTGTACAACACAGCGTTCTTCTTAGTCGTGAGCGTAATTTGTGTATTACCTGGTAACACCATTATCACTCATCTGATTATTTACTTTGCATACACATATCCAAGTGAAACGAGGACCCTGATTCATACGGATTCGCTATCGCTAGGACAGTTCATCTGCTCCTCATGCCCGACGCCTTGCACAAGTCCGACACGGTTTATTCGAATTCAGCGGACAGGGGGAAAGGCCCCGTCGCTAAAACCAACACGCCGTTCCGTTTGTCGGTAGTATTTCCCAGCCGCCCGGAGCGAGATGGGTCCTTGTGTTTGTGTAGGCGCCCGACGAATTAATAGATACCGGCTTGCCAAAGCTTTTGATTTTTATCTTTAACCAATAGTTTTTTATAAAATTTGATCAACTCTAACGACATAAAACGTTCACCATGAAGATATTTTCATAATTATGATTTACATGTTATTAAAGTTGATTGGATTTATAAAAATAATTATTAAAATTAAGAAAGAAATATAATCAACCAAATATAAAAAATCATGTAAGGATTAGCACGCAAGAAACTGCGTATCAGCACGTACAAGGACGACAATCTCTAGGACCGACGTCACGTATGTACGTCTAGTGTAGGCATCAAGAGTAGAACCGGAACGAGGAGGCGTCCTGGATGATGCTCCTTAACCCGCCGATGGTAGACGCGAACATGAGCAGCACACCGATGACGATGCACCCCTGCAAAATAGAGATGCAGACAAAGACGGTGAGCAACTGAATAACTAACTGCTCTGAAGTCAACCAGTTGGCTTCAGAGTTTTTAGAGTGCCGGGAGGAAGAAGCTGCATCGTCGCCTACCCAGTTCGCGAACCAGGACGCGCTGAACCTCCGAGGCTTCTTGATCCTCAGCCACAGGATGCAGGGAAGCTGCAAGCAGAACTCATGACATGTATATATCATTACTAGATCGCTGGTAAAAAAATTGTAAAAGATTTGAGCATTCGAGGTCTGCTCACGAAATAGGACGTCGGCGTGAACCCAAACCCTCCGAAGAAGCCGAGGAGGTCGCCGAAGAACGGGAAAGTCACCGCGATGAAGAGCGTGAATGCTGGTGGTCCGCGACGGCGATGGTTCAGTTCAGATGCACAAACAGGACATCATTTTAGGAGGGCCAGCGAGCCAAAGGTTTTTCAGTTCAGGGTGCGTGTCGCTAGCTGTTCTTACCGACGTAAGCTGAGCGTGCCACGAGACGGAGAAGCGCCCCTGGAGGGACCCTGAATCTCGTGATCAGGATCGTCTCCATGCTTTCGAATACCGGCATGGCGTACACCTGTGCCGTGTCGCGGTGTTTCAAAGGTTATAATCGTTCCGTTGTTTCTGTCGCCCGCGGCTCGAGTTACCACAGCTATGGTATGCGTTCCGTGTTCAGTAGCAGATGATTGATTACCTGGTAGCTTCCGATGACATGGACGACCACCATCATGTTGGCCGCGGCGACGAGCCAGGGCGGCCGCTGCAGCGACACGAGGACGTTGTCGCCGACGTCGCGCCCGAACGCCCAGTAGCCGGCGAACGCGACGGGGAAGTAGCATACGGCGGTGACGAGGTAGGCGGCCACGGTGCCCTTCCACATGGGCGCCTTGGACGGCTTGGTGGGCGTGGACGGGACCGTGGCCTGGATCTCCAGCACCACGCCGTGCCCCGCGTACGCGAACGCCACCTGCCCCAGCGCGCTGAACACGCGGAACGTCGAGTCCGCCGCCGTGCCGGCGTCCTTGTACGCGTAGCTCACCCCGCTCACCGGCCCGCGCGCCAGGCACGCCGCCCACGAGATGGTTGAGTAGCTGAGGGACATGGCTGCGGCGGCGAAGGACACGGCGGTGATGGCGTCCAGGTTCGGGAGCTGGGAGAGCAGGAACTGGAAGGCGCCGAAGATGCAGATCCAGTAGGACTGGTGCAGCGGCGTGCAGCTGGGGCACACGGACTCGGCGAACTTCTGCAGGCACTTGCCGCCGGTGACCATGTACACCATGTCGCAGCCGAGCTGCACGATGAGCTGCTGCGGCACGACCACCCAGAGCCCCAGCCGCGGGCCCAGCGCGTGCACGCCGAGGTCGCGGTACCGGTCGAACCGCACGCCGGGGACGCACTCGTGCAGCTCGATCAGCAGATGCAGCGTGTACAGCGTGATCCCCCACGACGCCAGCAGCGCCACCGTCCCAGGCCCCCTGAAGGAACAGAAACTCGAGTGAGCCATGGCGTGAGGTCGAGCTGCTCCTGGGTCGGGCCGCGTGCACTAGCACGAAGCTTACCATCCTAAGTGAGCCATAGCGTACGGCAGGCTGAGCACGCCGGCGCCGACCATCGCGGTGACATTGTGGAACGTCACGTACCACCATTTGGCGCGGCGAGAGGTGGACTCCGTCGTATCATCGACGACCTGCTGAAAAATGAACTCGTCCATAAACTAAAATCAAGGTCCGCCGTGCCCAAGACACCACACCGAATGGAACTCCCGGACCTTAGGAAGAACAGACGAAGGAGAAGCCATGGTCATCAGGCTGCTCCTGCACTTCACCTGCTGATACTGGACATGCAGCTTGGCATCACAGCGACAGTATTTATAGAAGCTCAGTACCATTACCTGTAGCGTAGTGGGCGGCATCCATCTCGACTCGGCTCCCTCATTTTTTCTTGGAAAAAGGTAAAAAGCGTCCCGGAATTTAGGTACTCCACTCCACTGCAGGCATAATAAAGCTAGCAGTAAACAACATCACCGCTCTCCGCGAGAATGATTAGGTGCCGAAACAAAAGGAGTGGCCGCAGTTGATCCGCGGATTATGAAAATTCATCGTGGTTGAAAAAGATAAGTGGAATAGATCCCAAGGAACCTTTGTCCCGTCAAGCCGGTGTTTAATCCTCGACCTCGATTAAAGCGACGATTTGGTCTTTTACCAGCGCGATTTTTGTGTGAACGGAAAGGCTTCTAGAGGAAGGAGCTGCTCAAGTTTGAATAACCAAGAGCATCATTATGCCATCCGGATCCACGCGAATTCTAGTGAAGATAGCCAATCGATCTACGATTTAGGTTAGGTGAGAACCGAATGGAGCTTAGCTTCATTACATTAGGATGTGCCCCCCGCAAATGAATTGTAAACTCGTGTACACGTATTCACTAGTGCAAATACTCGAGCGTAATTGCACCAGGAACTTACTGATGGACTGTAAGAACAAACGAGGACGGAGGACAGATGCAGAGGCCAGAGACCTAATTGAACAAGAATGGAGCACATGATATTAACTGGACGAAGAGCTTGAAAAGATTTATGTTTATGAGGGGAAAATATGGAAAGCAAGAGTAGATGAGGACTGGGTACTAAAAGCAGGCTCCAATACAAGTTTTTCCTTGCCATTGCCAATGGGAGGAAGAGAAAATGTAACATATTCTTTTTGGAGCATGAAGGCACAAAAATAAAAGATAAGCAATAGCTAAGACATCACATTGAAATTTATTATAAAGAGTTGTCTGGCAAGGAAAATAGAGGGATAAGACTCCATCATGGTATATGGGCCGAGGAAGGCTGTCTATCACAAATTGAAGCTGTAGACCTGGTCCAACCTTTCAATGTACGCAACAAAAATTGAGAAAGCAGTCAAAGAAGTGAAGACCAACACGGCCCCAAGGCCAGATTGGTTATCAGTCAGATTTTATAATAATCTTGGGTCATACAAGTCCACGCTCCAGCCCACGAGGAATAAGAAACCCACTCTATCTCCCGTAGAAGAAGCCCACTAGGGAGTGTGCGCGGAAAAAAGGCCCAGTCGAAGAGGCCCACTCGGAAGAATAAGAAGTTGGCGGCCTTTTAAACGCGATTTCGGACCTTTGCGCGGTGGAAGGTGATTGTTGTTTGAGTTTTCGATCTGTCTAAGCGCGACCGGAATCTTATTATCATCAGGTGTACCGGACCGGAGACTAGTCCGCCCCCCTCCCCGCCCACGGCCTGCGCAAAACGCGAGCCTCACGTGACTTTAGCGGGGCCCGCGTCCTCCTCAGCGCCACGCCGACGGCCGCCGCTGTGTGTCGACCGGACCCCTGTCCAAGCAGCCAACCCCGCACGCCAGTTTTTACCCTCGCTCAACCCGGACCCACCTGACGGTCCCTAGGGCGGCTTCACGGTCCGTGCGAAAAGACGAGCCATTTTTCTCCCCGCGCCGCACCGGTCCAGCGCATCCAGGCTGTCGCCGCGTGGGCCCCGGAGGACGGCCCGTGCTTATCACCACGCCGGGACCCACCAGCACCAGCACCACCACCCGCGGGGCCGGGCAAGGCAGGGGCAGGCAACTCGGGAAGGCCGAGGCCGCGCTCCGCACGACGCATGCGTGGGGGGCCACGCTGACACGTGGACCAGGCTGTCCGCCGCCGCTCTCCCCCACGTCGTGTCGGCCTTGATCGATCCGCCTGCGCGTGGGGCCGGGCGGCCACATGCGCCACGGTGGTGGGACACGCGCCGCGCGACGATTGGGCCGCGGGGACCCGGAGGCGGCCCTTTTGTAGGACACCGCGGGGGCGCCGGCTCCCTCGTCCCCCATTCCCCGCACGCCCCCGAGTTTCGAACGCAGGAGCGAGCGGAGGACGCACGCAGAGGTATCTGCTACCCCCCCTCCTCCTCCTCGATTCGTTGCCTAATTCGGCTTTTGATGCTCATCCCCCCGATCTTCCGTAGCGTTTTGCTCGTTTCTTCGCTGGATTCAGAGCTACACGTCTGGATTGCGCAGCGATTAGTGGTTGGGTTGGGGGATTTCACTGGTACTAGCTTTGGATCCAGTAGTTGCGTGCGCTAGGTTGGTCGTGTTTCGTTATTTCGTATTTAGTTGGTTTGGTAGAGTACGCGTACGGACTGGAAAGCCTGTGTTTGTGTTGAGTCGCGTATATTCTGGTGTAGGTGAGTTACCCGTTCGCTCTTGGAAAGATTCTTTAGCTTTTTCGTGTTGATCTATCGTAGATCTGGCACCTCACAGGGTTAGGCACATCGAGCAGACAGAATTTTGAGTTTTATTTATATATGCAGCATCTAGGTTTTCGTGGGGAATGTAGATTCGCAGAACTAGGTGTTGATTTATACTTCTGTGTCATGAATTATGTTACATGGGGATAAAATTGTCTCGTTTTTGGCAATCCGGAAGTAATTATGAAGTATATTTTTGTGTTTGAGCCTCAAGGGGATAGATACCGTTTGTACAGTTCCCTGCTGCTAATCCTGTGCTCTGAATCTGATTAATATTTGTCCCAGGTTATGCAAGTGTTGCCTTGTATGTTCTTCAATGTTAATCTTGATAGGAAGATGTGTTCTTATTGCTTCTCTAAATATTGCAGATTTGGAACCTTGCAAGGTTTAGAGACTGAACTGTAAGATGGCATCAGTGGAGCTTTCCCGTGAGGAGAATGTGTACATGGCCAAGCTGGCCGAGCAGGCTGAGAGGTATGAGGAGATGGTCGAGTACATGGAAAAGGTGGCTAAGACCGTTGACTCGGAGGAGCTTACTGTGGAGGAGCGCAACCTTCTATCTGTTGCATACAAGAATGTGATCGGTGCCCGCCGTGCCTCGTGGCGCATCATCTCGTCCATCGAGCAGAAGGAGGAGGGCCGTGGCAATGAGGACCGTGTAACACTCATCAAGGACTACCGTGGCAAGATCGAGACTGAGCTCACCAAGATCTGTGATGGCATCCTCAAACTGCTCGAGTCGCACCTTGTGCCCTCTTCCACTGCTCCAGAGTCCAAGGTCTTCTACCTCAAGATGAAGGGTGACTACTACAGGTAATATGATAAACTTATAAAACTTTGCATTTGTTATGCAATTGTGGATTTCATTGACTGGATCAATTGTGATAATTAGATATCTCGCCGAGTTCAAGACCGGCTCTGAGAGAAAGGATGCTGCTGAGAATACTATGGTTGCATACAAGGCTGCCCAGGTCAACATACTTTTTATTTAGTCTCTTGATGCAAGTATCAAATTTTGTTGGTTACACATACATATTACATGTACTTACCGAGAAAACATTGCTTGTGGTGCAATCAGGATATTGCTTTGGCTGAGCTGCCGCCAACGCACCCGATTAGGCTGGGTCTGGCACTTAACTTCTCAGTGTTTTACTATGAGATTCTCAACTCACCTGATCGTGCTTGCAGCCTTGCAAAGCAGGTTAGTTTTTCTGAAGCAGTAGTCTGTTAATATGTTATCTCTGGGGATGGCAATCTTGCCTATTGAATTACTAGTAGATCTCGCTTCAGTGATTGCATAATCTGAATTAAACATGATATGTTCTTTGTTCTGATAATAAGTATTGAGGTTTAGTTTGTATTTGTCCATGTCAGACAATTTGTATTATGTATTCCTTAGTGGTTTATATCTTCCACCTTATGTGTGTTGTTTTGATAACATTTTGCGATATTTTTTATGGAGCATAACAGAGAAAATTGTAGGTTAGTACATAGTTATATTACACTAGAGGCCTCATGCCCTGCATTTTTTGCCAACTCATTACTTGTTGAATGTTGTCATTTCTGGAGTATAAAAATCTTGCAGGTATGGAGCATCACAACCGTAATAATAGATACCATTATTTGCTTTTAGTTGTTATATCAGCAGGCATAATTTTTTGGTACCTTTATGTGGTGCAATTATTTATGATAGGGACATGTAACCCAACTTTTTGGTTCCATACTGTTCTGTTGTTGACTTTTAGAACGTTAATTTCATTGGATCAATATGTTGGGAGACATCTTTGAGTTGCTAGTCAACTGTTTTGCTGAGTCTTGCCGCGAGAAAAGGATCACACTCTCCAATTGGCATACCTAACCTTCTTTTGTTTTAGCCTCAAGTTGACTTTTAGTTTGTATCAATGGTCACAAACTCAATATGTCATTTAGCTGTCATGCAATACATCAGCATCAAAAGTGATTTTGGGAGAACAATAGTTGGTTATCTTCTATGGTTATTGAAATTACTGGTTCAATCTATATTTTACTTTCTATAACAAAAACCAGAGGTAAGTCTTATCCATACCATAAAGTCCGGTATTTAGCTTTATAGGAGTTTACCTGGTCATCTTTGTTTCGTGGAATAAAACTGTGCTCTTACTGTTGTTACTAATTGCAATGTGCTTGACCTTTTCAAAAATAAGCTTATACCGTGCGCCTGAATGATTTATGCTGTCTGGTGAACTTTTCTATTCTTTATTAGAGCTTGTCTCTATTGAGACAACTGACACACGACATCATGCTGATGTTCCCCCTCCTTTGCTATCGACAGGCTTTCGATGAGGCCATCTCAGAGCTGGACACCCTGAGCGAGGAGTCCTACAAGGACAGCACTTTGATCATGCAACTCCTCCGTGATAACTTGACCCTCTGGACTTCCGACATCTCGGTAACCATCAGTTTCTCTAAAACATTAAATTTTTGCTCGTACCCCGAAATCATCTTGATTCCTGAACATTTGTATCCGATGTGCTTGGCTTCAGGAGGACCCAGCAGAAGAGATCCGGGAGGCAGCACCCAAGTCTGGCGAGGGGCAGTAAAGCCAGAAACAGTAGCTAGTGTTTGTTGCTGTCTAATGACACCGCAATGTGATCTGGACCCTGGTTTCTTCGGTGCGAAGCTGTAGCCATGCTATGATTGTTATCGGGAAGATTTGGTGTTCCTCATACGTGATGTTGCCGGGCGAGGCCTAGACTGGCCCGGTTGGGAGGGACGCGTCGTGAACTGTTGGTGTCACTTTGTATTTTGGCATTGTCTTTTTATCGCTGTTTATTATTGTGAGTTGTCATGCGTCAATCTGCTCTTTGGGTTTGTCTTGGTCTGATGAAATGATTTAAATCGAGTTTGATCGTCCCTTAACGACGGTTCAGAAGGCTACAAGCAGTGGAATAGCACCGTGTCACAATCTCGATTCAGGCAACAACACAGGCATTTTACATGCAAAAATCGCAGTGTACTGCACTGCACAGGTTAAGATTTTTGGAGAGGTAACCACGGTGTATTATTCCTGTAGGCTCTCTGAAAGTATACACAACAAGCCGTCGAGGCCGTAAGCCAAGTTACAGTTACAGAAGGCCTGGTACTAACTAAAGTTGCCTCTACTACATAAACATCGATCCGATCCCCCCTTTTCTGGATTTTCTCCCCCGTGTCAACCTCTTCTCCCGGGTACAACCAACCTTCTTGCCGCACCATCTTCATGGGTGTACCAATGTTTCGATCCCTCGAGCATGGTAGCAAAATAAATCACCTATAGCAGCAACTTAGTAGCAATCTTCTGGTTACTAGTATCTTTGTGAGTTCTGTTTTAACTTCATGTGCCATCTTCGTAACTGAACAATTTGAATCCATTGATCTGGCAATAATAAGGGTGAACGTAGCATCTGCTTTGAACTTGATTACCATGTGCGAGACAAAGGCTATCAAAGTAAGCAGAAACACGCTGTGGAGCTCACATCAAGTGGAGTTTCGTTAATAGTTTTGCCTCTGATTTCTGACAACGGTCAAACAAAACATGATACAACCTTTGATATAACTACCGAGCCATTTGATACTGTGAGCGCAAAAATATTTCACCTTGGGAGGGGAAAAAAAGTTCAACGAGGGTACCTTCAGCTCCGGCTCCGGGTCGGCCTCGGTCGGGTCGGCGAGGCTGCTGGGGCTGTGACCGACGACTGACCGTGGCTACAGCTACAGCTGCAGCGTGATACGAGACGCCTGGAGCAAGTAGACTCCATGTTGACAGCGGCGCATGGTCCTCGCCGCACCTGACTAAGTAAACTATCCGTTGGATTTGGCCTCGGAGCTTGACGAACTGTCGGCCGAGGCGCGGGGCACCTCGCACCGCGCCACCGCCACCGGCCCCGCCGCCCGCTCACCCCGCGGATCGAAGAAAAACAGGCACGCCTCTCGGCTCTCGCACGGGCACGAAACAGGTGGGTCACATGGGCCGGACCGCCCCGTGCTAGCGTTACGACGAGACGAGCGACGAGCCACTCCCCATCGGCGGAGGTGTGGTTCCGGGCGCGCAAAACTTGAAAGCCTCCATCAGATCGCTGCCGTTTCACCGTTGAGATGACAGCGGCGTAGAACCTGCAAGTATAAGGCTCTGCTTCGGAACGGTGGCGTGATTCAGAATTAGCAGCTTACGAAACGTACTCCCGACGGATTACTAATGACTGAGGATGCTTAGCCATCCCACTACCAGGCTGAGCGACAAACTGGGCCAGGCCGCCAGGCTGCAGGCAAACAGCCCCTCCCTTCGGGCATGATAGACTTTGACAGCAACAAGGCAGAAAATCCACACAGAACAAATATTACAGGACAGCAGTCTTTGAGGCCAAAGCAACGAAGGGATTCTACTATTCTCTATTCATGAATCAACTGGTGATCACAATGTCACCAGTCACTACCAATCACGGATTAGCATTGAAGCAGAGAGCACAGTGTCACCAGTCAACAATTTACATGAGCTATACTACGCTACAACAGCAAGTACTCTGCTACATTCAATTGGCAGCAGAATTATTTGCCCATTAGCTGGTGGAACCTTACCATTTCAGAGTTACTAGGAATTATTACAAATACAGAACACAAAACAACACAATACAAAATTATACAAAAAAACTCGATGATCAGGAGTCAGCAGTAATTGCCCTACAAGGTAGCCAGGTACAGGTACTAGTAGACAATGGCAAAGGCTACAATCAAAGGGAGAGACTGACAAAAGACTGCAACTCAGGATAATCAAAAATCAGCAATTGCCCTACAGGGTACAGGCATGGATTATCACAGGCTCTTGAAGATCATAGCACTCATCTAATATTGACATGCATCAGGATCAACAAATAATATTCCTTGACCAAATTGTGAAATTCAAATTACACCCAAACCTCACAAGAACATGATCAGACCAAATAGTGGGAAACAAACTCAAAATTAGCTTAATAGCAGCTTCATATAGAGAGAAAAAGAAGGCCCTAATAAATTAGACAGTATGCATAGATCTTAACAGCAGCTTCATCCTACAGGAAGACGTATGCATAGATCTTAACAGACACAGCACCTAAGCAACAACGGCCAACAGTTAATGGACATAGCCTATGACAAAGACAATCAATTAACCAGTGACACACCAACACAACATTCTGATATTAAGAGCTTCAAAGATGTCAAATAGCTGTATACACAACCCAAAGCCAAACTAGTTTGCTTTTAAATCACATATTAAACATCATCCTGCAAACAAAGGCACAATGCAATTATAAGGGAGGGATATACATCAAAGTTGGAAACAAAACCACATGAGAATGTTTCATGCATGCAAGTTTAGACAGCAATGAAATCGAGAAGAGAATGCACATACAACAGGAGTGGCATAACACAACAAATCATAAATATGTCCAGATCCAGACCACTTATTTGGACCACAAAACTAGCACATTCCGTTCAAGACACTGAAACTTAGCAAGCGAAGCTGCAGCTATCATTGTTCGCGCACCACTGTTTTAGTCACGCATAACAGAGACGGGTGCTTCTTATAAGCAACTAAAAGAGTAAAACAGAGTGGTGAATCACCGGCCAAATCCAGCAGCATTTAGACCAAGCAGCATATTTCCGTTATCGCTGGAAGGAATATATGCCACATTTGGCGAGCGGGCCAGCTCGGCGGCAATCTCCTTGGCGGCCTCGATCCTCCTCAGCTCAATGAGCCCTGTTCCAGCCATCGCCGTGGCCTCGGAGATGAGCCGCGCGGACTCGCTCTCTCCCTCGGCGCGCACGATGGCCGCCCGCCTCTCCTGCTCCGCCTTTGCGACGAGGAACTTGGATCGCTCGGCCTCCTGCTGCGCGACCTGCTTCTTCTCGACGGCCAGCGAGAACTCGATGCCGTACGAGAGGTGGGTGATGGCGACGTCGTCGAGTATGATGTTGAACTCGCGCGCGCGGCGGATGAGCGCGTCGCGAACGAGCGCCGATACGTGCGGACGCTCGGTGAGGAGCTGGTCGGCGTTGAACTGGGCGACGACGGCCTTGAGCACCTCGTTGCCGATGGACGGGAGCACCTTGTCGTCGTACTCGAGGCCGAGGGAGGTGAAGATGGTGGGGAGGTGGTCGACGTCGGGGCGGGAGAGGAGGCGGAGCGTGAGGTTGACCATCTGCAGGTCCTTGGTGCCCGAGTTGGAGGAGAAGTTGTGCGGCCGCGTGCGGATGTCGAAGACGTAGGGCTTCTGGAGCCACGGCACGAGGAGGTGGGTGCCCTCCGCAACCGTCTCCGGCAGCACCCCGCGGAACCGGTCGAAGATGACGGCGCGCTCGCCGCCGTCGACGGTGTAGAGCGACGCGGACAGGAGGGAGGCCGCGGCGCCGAGCCCCGCCGCCGCCTTGGCGATGTTGGTGAGGAACGACACCGCGGCGGGACCGCTGACCATGGCGCCTTTCGGGGGTGGGGGTTGAGGTGGGCGGGTTTCGGGAGCGCGGTTGGGCGGCGGGGGCGTGGGAGGCAAAACCCTAGCGAGGTGGAGGGGGGTGGAGCGCTCGGCTCGGGGGCGGCGGCGACGCGGTGTGGACCTGAGCGAGTTTTGGGTGGGATTTTGTTGCGCGTTGGGTCCGTCCATTTCTTGCGAGATAAGAAGGCGGGCTTGGTCCATGCCATGTGGGGTCCCCGCCACTGTGTTTTTGGATTGCGGGAGAAGAAAGAAAAGTCCGTCCAAGTCTGTCGCGGAGAACGGGCTGCCGTTTGCAAAGATCGATGTGATGGGCCGATTGACACAACACCTGCCTCGTGCGTGGGCGGGCTAGTAACGTCCATCCGTTCGAATCGTGGCCCAGCAGCGGCGGCAACAGCGCTTGCCTCGGCTGCCACGGACCGGCCCACGCCATGGTGCCGAGCGCACACGCGTTACGCGTACGCAACCGAGCAGCCAGAAGTGTGGCCGGCCATCGCGGTGCAGGTGCAGGCGAGCGGTCGTTCCGAAGAAGCCAGCATCCATTACTGCTCCCCACAACGCCTGCCTGCGACCGTGCCTTCCCTTTCCCCGGCCTCCTCACTGCAACCCTTTCCTTGGATGCGTCTCGTTGAATTTTTTAATTTTAACACTGTTGTTAAAGAAATTAATATTAATAACATTTAAATATTTTTTTGCAAAACTAGCCACCCAATCGTCCACGGCGTGGACGATTTTAAACACGTGGACGTCCACGCCGTGGACGACACACCCACGTGCACTCCACGTCGGCCCAACGGTCACGGGTCCGTTGGACCGACGTGTCCTGTCGTCCACGCCGCGGACGATAGGATCTCCTATAAAAACAACCCCCTGAGGGGATCATCTCCACACAAAAACACCATAAAAAGAGGGAGGGGGAAGGAGAAGAGGAAGAGAAAAAAAGAAAAAAAGAAAAAGAAAAAGAAAAAATGAAACGGTAAAAAATTGTAGAAATAAATAAAAAATATGGAATTACTTATTTTAATTATACATTTTAGATAGTTTATAATTAAATACTAGTTTATTCTTAGTTAATTTCATTATAGGACTTAGTTAGATTGTTTTTACAATTAAGTTAGATTGTAATATAATTCATTAGTTAGTTTGCAATTTAAATTTTATATTATTCATCAATTTTAGTTTATGTTATCTTTTATAGATTTCTAGCTTAGTTTATTTTATTTATTACATTTAGTAAGTTATACTGTTCACTAGGTAAAATTAATTTATGTTAATTTAGTTAAAACATTAAATTTTAATTTTAACATTACTATTAGATTTAAATAATTTTTTATTTAGTTTATAGTTTAGTTAAGTTATCCTGTTGATTGGTTTAATTTAGTTTATAGTTCAGTATATAATTACATATATACGTATGCTAGGTATGTCAAATAAAGTAAAATTTCAAATCTTTTATGGAGATGACAAAATTAGCTACAATTCGAGTGGAGTAGATCTATCAGGACTCTCAGTTCTAAGCAATAGCGATTTTGGTGTGTTCAATCCTCTTCGTCCATATGATAGCACGAAACAAAAGTGACCCAAATGCCGCTGTGGCATTGATTGTGTTGTGCAAATGAAGGATGGAAGGGAGAGCAGCGGTCGTCGATTCTTTCGTTGCCCTAATGGTGGAGTAAGTTCACAACACATAATAATTTTTCGATAAATTATTATCATTTTTGACCATATTTTGCTTTTTAACTAGTGTTATTTCGATGATGATAATTACGGATACACACTCTGGGTTGACCCACCGCCAACCAAGCCAACTGAAGATTTCATTAAATATTTACAAGATCGAAACCGAGAGATGATTGGTGAACTAACGGAAATGGAGTCACAACTATTCGAGTACATAGGTGCTACGCCCGTCTACGATAACAAGGATTGCAAATGTCCTCAACACAAGCCAAACCATAACCGTTAGAACTAGATTTCACTAATGTAGAGCAACATGTATGCTCGTAATGTATCCTTGTAATGTATGATCTTATACTAAGAATTTTAATAAATATGGACCATGAGTAACTATTATTGTTCTATAATTTTTGCACTGTAGTGAAATGAACGTTGATGGACGAGAGTAACTATTGTTTTCCACCTAATAGACGAGTCGTACAACTAATAGACGAGTCGAACAATTGATGGACGAGTAGTACAAGTGATGGACTAGTCGTCCACCTACTGCACAACTCGTCCACATGGTGGACGACTCGTGCACCTGATGGACGAGTCGTACAAATAATGGACTAGCCGTACCGCTGATGGACTTGTCGTCCACATAGTGGACGACTAGTCCACCTGTTCGACGAGTCATACAACTGATGTACTAGTCGTCCACGTACTGGACGAATCGTCCACCTCATGGATGAATCGTCCACCTCGTGGACGAATCGTTTATCTTCGATTGTCTATTTAAGAGCACTCCGGACATTCGCCACAACCACACTTCACAGACCCAACTCTCACGGACATGGACTCATCGTACTCACCACCAAATTAAAAAGAGTGAGTTCGTGTTTTAGAGGGATTACAACCGCCAATGTGTCTATGTGACACTGATTGTCGGTTCGTGAAAGATTTAAGACTGGGAGTCACTTACGGTTTGACACTATGGACGTGCAACAACTATGAATATGACCCCCGCATAGGACCACGCCATTTTTCCCGAATAGTAGACGTCAGGTAACATGTTTACTTCACGTATTTGTATTTTAGCTCTAATAATGATAACAACACATAACTAATTATGCGCCCCTTTGTGAGTTCACCTGGTATATCGACAACGAACAAACACCGGAAGACGTCGAGTACGTACACGCGATGCACAGAGCTGCTTGCGACAAGTTGAGCGGGAGAGGAATGATGCGTCGGAGCAAACGTCAGGAAGAATTTCAAAGAATCGACGAAAAATATCGTCGCCAGGCTCAGGAGAAAGAGCGCATTGTTCGCCAGACGAGAGAGGATGAACGGGAGCGCTTACGCGAGAGAGCACATCGCGCAAGGGATGCGGGGCCGGATGCATTGCGCAAGGGAAAATATTCTCGTAGCACTCAGTAGAATCTATATTTGCAATTTAATAAAATTCGTAATGTATCCGAATATTTTAAATGAAGTGCTGTTTTTATTTTGCTAAATTTAGTTATATTTACATCTATAACAAGAAATAATAAAATTTATGGTCGTGTTATATAATTCAAAATTCCGTAACATAGAATCTATTAAACCAAAATCAAATTAAACAACTTACATAAAAACATAACACAATATACTATATTAAATTCTGTAAAAACATTTTGTAAAAATATCTCTAAGCATTTTTAGTTGGATGTTAAAAACCTAATTTTATAATATTTGCTGCAGAGAGCAATCAGATCTCCCTGTCCTGTCATCTAGGATAGTCCACGTGGGCTGGTCATCTACGTTGTTGACGTCCTGTCGTCTACGCCGTGAACGATTGGGTGACTAGTTTTGCAAAAAAAATATTTGGATGTTATTAATATTAATTTTTTTAACAACAGTGTCAAAAATAAAAAAGGCAGGCAGGCAGGGCTGAACTCCGTCTCCTTCGTGTGTCGTGGGGAAGCGGCTCCGTCAGGCAGGGCCGAACTCCGTCTCCCTTTTTAAAAGGCTCGACGACTCACATGACAGGGCGTGCATGGTCTGCTGCTCTCTATGTCACGCTCCCGAGCATCGCTGTTCTTCTATACTGTTTGATGAAGGGGCTGGGAAGTTGTGGTCGGCGAGTACGCCCGGCAATACTATTCTAGGACGCGGAGTGGTTCGTATCTCGGGGACAATCTCAACCTGATGGTCCGCTGCGGTGTTCTTGTAGCTGTGATGGCCGTGCGTCGGAGACCCGTGGCGTGTGGCCGTTGGGGCTCATTGCCTCTTTGCTGTGCAGGGCCAGTTCCGCCGCGGCGGCGTCCTGGGCCTCCTGGCTGCGGTAGGTGGTTCGGGGCTGGCGCCGCAGGGCGCTGCACATGAGGAGGAGGACAACGGCCGTGGTGAACAGGAACCCAAACGCGCAGTGCCGGCGATGGCACCGCCGGCGAGATGGTGCCTGCGCCTGTGATGGTCCCGCGCGGCCCCTTTTCCAGGTGGGAGCGCGGGAGACTGAGACGGTGGTCGCGACCCTGGCGGTAGTCGGCATGGCGGGAGGGGCTTGCCGCACAACGACGTGGCGAGGAAAGACGTCGCCGCCATGCCACCAAAGGTTCTGGGTATCTAGCCGGTACGGGAAGTCAAATTTTCAACGGTATACAAGAGAGGTATAAGTTTTGATGGTATAGAAGCAATTTTTCTGGAGATCGCTGAACTCCCACCATCCATTTATTCGTACAACACGTACATGTTTTCAGGTAGATAGGACACTGAATATCATGGTAGACAGAATGGCCAATGCTTGCAATAGCATGACGGACAGAATGGCAAGCGGCATGGGATGTTAACTGTTCGTTCTCTGCTCGTACTAATAATTTCCCGTACACGCACCTGTACTCCTGTGCTGTACCCGATGAAGCTTCAATCAAAAGCTGGGAGTAGCGCGCCAGTGCGGAGTGTCGCGGTGAAACTTAGAGGAAATCGTAGTGTCTCAGTCTCAGACGGTCGCAATACCGGAGCCCCAGCGAAAATTGCTGTAACCCTACACGTAGGCTCGAATTCTGTCCTGGCGTCCTGGAATCGGTCTCTTCAGAAGCGTTTAATTCAGTTCTCCGTTGAGGAAGAATCGTTCGAGTGCTTTTCCGTTCGAGGGCGCTCTTTTTTTGGAGCCAAGTGTCCCGTGCCTCCCTGCCTGCCCAGTCAGTTCGCGTCACGGACACGTGGGTCCGCACTCGTCCTACCTCACCTTCAGTCATAAAAAAGAGATACACTGTTTTCCTTTCGTTGAAATGACAATACGACTCGTCGACTACCCCCACGTCAGATCCTTTTGTCCGGTCCAACACGAGGCGAAAGCCGTTACGACATTGTGGGCCCATAAGAATGCCAGACCCACAAACCAGCGACACCGCCCACAACTTATCCGAAGAAATACTCAACTGAACCCTACTCTCCTGTCCACCCCCACCGCCCCACGCAATCTCCACACGCGCCCCGCTAAACCCACGCCGATCTCCAGGAGGATTTCGTCCAGCTCCGAGCGATTCGAGAAGAACCGAACGCAGCACCCCCCTCCCCCCCAAAGCTCGCGTCTTTCCGGGACGTCTCACTTCAATTTGGAGCAAATTTTGCCCTGCTTCGGTCACCATGGGCGGCGAGAGCAACAGCGGCGTCTCCGGTGCCGGTATCCTGAAGGCGCTCGCCGGCGCGGGCGCCGTGTGCTTCCTCGTCGGCTCTGCGCTCGGCGTCGTGGCGGTGCTCTACGCCTCCGAGTCCGAGGTCGGCGGCGGCGAGTGGGCCGCCGCGGCGCGGTGGGCCAGTGCTGCCCTGGCCGGCTCGGTCAGCGCCCACCGCCTGCTCGCTGTCGTCTCGCTTCTGTCCCTCGCCGCGAGCGTCCGGCGCCTCGGCAAGCGCTGCGACAACGTGGAGAGGCTCGTCCGCAACGCGGAGTCCGCGGTGCAGGCGTCGCGCGTGGGCGGCGGCGTCGTCTGCGCCGTGTGCGGGTCGAAGATCGGGGCCCTGAAGAGAGGCCGCCTGGGCTCCAGCGCCCGGTCCAGCTCCTCCAAGGGCTGCTCTGAAAAGCCGGTCTCGAGGTCGCTGGCGGCTGAATTGGAACAGGAGGCTGTCAAGGCGGAAGAGGACAATGCCGGTGAGGTCAGCGATTCAGCTGAGGGCAGTGTGCAGTGGCTGAGGAAGCGGCTCGAGGAGGAGAAGATGCTGAAGGAAGTTGCGCTCGAGGAGCTGGAGAAGGAGAGGCGTGCTGCTGCGTCCGCTGCCGATGAAGCCATGGCGAAGATTGCATGCCTGCGCGGTGAGAAGGCGCTGGTGGAGAGGGAGGCGCGGCAATTCCAGGAGATGGCATATCAGAAGCAGTTGTATGACCGGCAGGTGATTGAATCGCTTCAGTGGGTGATCACGAGGTCCGGCATACAATGCTGGGAGCCTGAAGCTTCGTCTGATCGAGCCGTGTCGGAAACGAGCGAGGATGACAGGGACAGGAAATAGCTCTGGGAGCTTTGTAGTCCGGCGGAACAGTTAGGAAGGCCTAACGGTGCCTGCTTAAGTTCTTCATCCTGTTCTAACTTTCAGCAGGCAAACATCGCATAATGCCCAAGTTTTGGTACTTTGATGCTGTTGGGAGAACCATCTAGTATGCACAACATTGCAGCGCAGGCCTGCAATATCCACCTGTAGAGATGTAAATATACCACCTTGTAAGCTATTCAGCTACTTAACATGATTTGATCGATGCACCTTGTGCAAATGCTCGTCGTTCTCTTATCAAGTATTGATTGTTATTGTGACCTCCGAACAATTGTTTTGCAGATTTTAATATAGCAACGAGGAAATTATGTAGCTTTCTTACCAGTTTGTGCCCTAAAGTTGCTATGAAGCTTAAGCGTCTGAGGTCACGCACTCCGGGTATAAACCGTTACTACCGGAATCGAGAAATGCTCGTGGGATGCAGGAGCCTGAATGCTCTATTTGACCATTAGGGTAGTTAGATGTCCATCATAGCCAGTTCGAGTAAAAGCAGGGTGAGTTGACGCACAAAATCCACTTGCTCCACAATGTAGTTTTTGATGTGCTGAACAAAACGGCGCCACGATTTTAGGGTGAATGGCTGCAGCAAATCCACTTGTTTCTGCTATTCTGTTTCAGTTTGGCCACACTTCAATTTCCCCTGTCGAGTGTTTCCACACTTTGATTAAGAGTGTTTCAGTAAAACACCAGGTCCTCTGATATGTGCAAAGGTTTCAGTGTTCAGGAAACTTCACTGTGAAGGCTGCTTGTTTGGGTAACAATAAATGAAGTGGAATGAAGAGGAATAGAGTGAAAAATGAACTACTCTCTCTGTTCTAAATTAAATGACGTTTAGGATAACTAATTTAGTTCAAATTGAACTAAATTTTTTGTCCTAAACGTTATTTATTTTAGAACGGAGGGAGTAATTATTACTTTAATCCCCTTCAATCCACTCCATTTTAAATGAAGAGTATTGAACTGAATGGACCGCACAACCAGGTCATTTTTGATCCTCTACTTGTGTCTTGTTTGCTCCATGAACGGAGTAAATGACTCGTCTAATTTCAGTCCGGCTTGTATCAGTGCTGAGCGTGATTTACCAATTACTGACACGATGTTGACTTCAGCGTTAGCAAGAAACTCGTCAGTTTTATACGCGGTTTTAGGCAGGGGAGCCTAAAGACCCTCTTCAAACCTGGCGCGCTGGATGATTGCAACGACGGAACGGCCTCTCCCTCCCCACTTGCCACACCCCACCGATCTCGATTCGCAGAGCCCTCAGCTCCATCCCGCGCCGTCCACCGGCCGCCGAGTCCCCTCATGTAACACCCCGCTCTAATTGTACTAATGAAAAATTCAGAATTTGAAAAAAACATGCTAAGAAATTTGGTAGAATTTTAAAATTTAAACTTGAATGCAAACCAAAGAAGAGAAAACAAATGGAAAAGACAAAATCCAAAACTTAGACCCCATGGGCCTAAACCCATGTCTCCCCTCAGCCAACCCAGCCCATAACCCCAGCCATGGATTCTCTTCCCTCTCGCTGACAAGTGGGGCCCGATTGTCAGCTCCTGCCTCTTCTTTCTTCTTCCTCCCTTTCTCCTTTCTCCCCACCGGCTCTTCTCCCTTTCCACTCGCGGTCAAGCTGACACAAAAACAAACTCCAACTCCTTTTGCAACAACCTGCCTCGGATCCGTTACAGCCACTACTCCCGCCCCGCTCGTGCGCTGCCTTCCCCCTCGCCTTGCTCTCCTCCTCCACAGGCTTCACGCTCGAACACCGCGGCTCGCTCCCGTTTCCCCTAAGCGCCGCCTCCTTCATCCCGAGTGCCCCGCCAGTCTCCACCGCCGCGCAACCTCCCCTCCCCTACCGCCGTTGCTTGACATCCCCTCCCCGCTGCCTTCTCCTCCGCCCTCGCGCTCCTCTCCTCCGCCTCGTGCCCCTCGAGGCAGGCGGCTTCCTCCCGCGCCTCCGCACCTCGCCCCACCCTCCGTGCGCCGCCTCCCCCCTCCCCCCCGACCTTGCCACCGGCGCGCTCCTCCCGGCCGCCGCACCCCTTCCAAACCCCCGAGCGTCGCCGCCACAAGCGCCGCCTCCCGGTGGAGCCCCCTCTGCCCGGGCCCCGGCATCGCAGTGCACCCCAGGGGAACCCCGATCGTCCTCCAGCCCCAGACCCCCTTGGCGAGCCTTGCCGTCCTAACCTCCACCGCCCTAGCCTCGCCGCCCGTGCTTCTCCCCTGCTCCCGGCGCACCGCAATAGGGAGTCGGTGCTCCGCCGTCTACCCCCTCCCAGGTGAGCGCCGCCCGCTGAAGTTCCCTCCACTTCCCCTTCACTCGGGTAGCTAACTCGGCAAGCTCCTCTACAGGGACGTCGACGAGCTTTCTTGGACCTTCCCTGATACAGATCGGCACGGGAACTCTACCCTCCACGGTCGCCGATGAGTTCCTCCGCCTCTCCCCGGTGTTCCCTTTGATCCACTCAGCTTCTCCATGAGCTAACGTCTCCATCACGTTCCTCTTGCCCGTTCCTCTTGCCCTAGTACGCGTCGCGGACACGGAGAACACGAAGAAACACGGCCGAGACGACACCGCGCCGAAGCACCGACGATCTCCCTCGGGCACTCCTTGTTGCAAGCCGTTTCTACGCCTCCCTGGGACACGCCTACCCCGTGGGTGAGTTTCCCCAACAACCCTCTTGCGTTTCCGGTGATTGGTAGCGAGTAGGGCGTCTCATAGGCAAATATGGGCGAACTCCTGCGAATGGCAGCCTCGGTGCCATGGCGCGCCGCTGCAGAGACCAGCCGCCGGCGGTCGGATTCGGCCCGACAAGCCCGAGCCGTTCGATCCTACACCGATGGCAAAAATTAGATCATAACTACCCCTTCGCCATTTTGAATCCCCACAATTCGATCTAGGATGAAAAGCCCAGATTAGATAGGAAATAAGGCTTCGATTTTATAGAATACGTACCGTTAAAGTTGGAACCGGCCCACTTCGAACTCCCCACATTCCCGCGGTTAACCTTGCACCTAGCTCCCTGGATCTTTCGGGCCCTTGCAATTACACCCTTGATTTTTATAGAATCAACCCTGGACAGTAGAATAATTAGGTTTTTATTGTAAAATGGTAGATAGGCCCCTGTACAAATCTGTTCTAACATTTCAGCCCCTAGAAACCCCCTATTTCGACATTTTAGCCCTGTTAATCACTGAAATTACTCCTACAGTCCCTGGAATTTAGTAGAAACACCCCTGTAGTAAGCTGTATTAAGGTTTTAGCATTTGGATTAAACTGAAACTTCACAAACACACCCTGGACCCTGCTGGAAATTTCACAAGACCCCCTAAAACAATCCGAGATTTCATTTCAGCCCCTGTATGCTTGCTGGAAACAACGAACAAACCCCTGCACAAATGCTGTTATTGCCCTAGTGCCCCCTGCAGTATGATGAAATGACCATAATACCCCTGCATAGTGCTGCCATTTTATTCTTTCCCCTGTTAGCTGTCTGAAATGACAAAAGTAAACCTGTAGAAGTGCTAGAAATTACATTTTATAAAAATGTTTAGTGCTGTTATCACTGTAAAAATCCTACAACTTGCTGATTTTGTAGTTCAGCCCCGCTAATAGTGTTGATATTTCATTTTTAGCCCTGGATACTTGATGAAATCTCCTCTAGACACCTAGATAGCTGCCAAGTTAACATAAGCACCCTTAAACTATGATGAAATTAGACATAGATATTAAACATGGTTATCTTGCACAAAACCTTCACATGAATATGCACTTGTGCAAGATAAAACTTAAGTTACATAATAAAATGGATTGTAGCATATTAAAGGAGACTTATAATCCTAGCATGGAATAACGAATATGCCCAGGACGACATGAAAATGTAGGGTTTGCTTGCATTCTCTGAAAATTTCTATGCTGAGCGTGGGATGGCTTTTTCTTTATTATTCCTTGCTATTTTCTTTTCACCTACGATGGCATGGATCAAATCGGCCCCCGATCCAAATTCGACCTACAAGCCCAAGACTTTGAAGATCAAGAGTTCGATCCGTGGACTGAGCAACAATATAAGAAAAAGGCAAGTTCCTTGACCACTTTACTTCTTCTAAGGATTTCTATTTAGAATTGCATGCATTGTCTTAATATGAATCCTATGCTAGGGTTGTTTATTAGAAATTCCATCGCTTCCTTGTAGCCCGGTTTGGGTAGTTAGGGTTTACTTTTATGTCATTTAATTCTGCTTAGCTCTGCTTAGATGTTGGGATAGGGAGTATTTACATTTAATTTCATTAATCATGATGTTTGTGATGTTGTGGTGATATATGGTGTATGAGAAGGGTAGTATAAGAATCTAGCAGGCTAGTTGGTACATCGGTGGGTGTCGAGTGCATGATACTCGGGTTTGCGGATAGTAGTCTGCGTAGATTCCAAGGACCGATTCGTGAGACCCGTTAACTAGCTTATACAGTGCCATCACAAGAACTGGTATGAGACAGTGTGGCCAATTAAATTGTTTCTATCCTTCTTTGTGTACACCATAGAGATGTAAGTGGCGCAAGAGGGGCTTCTGCGGCAGAGGTTTCAGAGTGCCGCAACGGTGAATCCTTAGCGGGTGTGCACGGGTTGTGTAGTGCAATGTAAAGGCCTTGTCGTGTACTCCTGGCCACACATCATAGGGAGTGTGAGATGGCAGGAAGGAGTTTTCTTAGTCGCCGACGGGTGATGAAAACACGACTTGTGGGTAAAGGGTACAAACTCTGCAGAATCAAAACTGTCTAGACAGTCATACTCACGGTCAAGAGCGGCCTGGTAACTCATGATTAGCATGGGTCGGGATTGGTCGGTGGATTTGGGATGGTGGTTTGGGATGAGGTTCCAGTTGGTTCGTGGAGATACTCGGAGACTTAGTTGGGATGGTTGAGATATTCACCTAGTAAATAGGATGCTTAAAAAGACTAAGGAATAGGTTGCTTAGTGCATGAGCCGTGTTTAGCCTTCCTTAATTTTTACCTCATCATGCAAAACTTTCTCACACTTGCTGAGTACTCTATGTACTCAGGTGTTTTCCTTTTTCCTTTATTATAAATGTTGCTCTATAAATAGAAGATCGATTGAAAACGGTGTGAAGAAGGTCACGTAGCTACCAGTCGATTTGCCTGTGGACGGCCCAACAAGTTCTCCTCTTCCGCTGCTATCCGAAAACTCATTTCAAGGTATTAATGTTGTTTATATTCGATATATAACTATTTATCACTATTTGTCCTACAAGTATGAATTAAATCGATCCTGACATACATTAGTTTGCGGCCGATTTTGCTTTCTGTAAAACTGGGCATGACACCTCAGCATGCTTGACCCCTATGGTACGCCGCGCCGCTGACGCCACCAGCGCCCTCGGCAGGCGCCGATCCCCTCCCCGTCTCAGCCTACGAGGTCGCGGTCACGCTCCCCCTCTACCCTGCGCCTCTCCCGCTGATTTGGCTACGTACAATGCTCTAGTGAGCGGCCGTTGTCGAGCACGAGATTTGAAGGCCGCCCATGGCACCGTGGAGGGAAGTAGGTTGAGGAAATTCGAGTGGGGTGGATTGAAGATATCCCAATTCGGGGGAATACAAAGATAATGCAAGGGGGAATTTAAATCCAAGATTTCATCCTGGATATGGTGGGAATTCTTTTGGAGTTAGAGGGATGGGAAGAACATTTGACCAGACAGGATTAGGGTATGGTGGAAGGGGCGATTCTAGGTGGGTTCATCAGAATTACAGGGGAGAAGGTACGAGTGCTTTCGGGAGAGGGCAATTTTCTACTTCCAATGCTTTGGGTCAAAATAATTCTGGTAATATGACGGGAGGAAATCAGGGGCAAGGGGATTTTCAAACGATCAATTTCATGCTGGTAGGAATGAACTAGGGCAGTTTTATGGTACTCAGGCTAATATTATTCGTACTGGTGTTGGGATTCAAGAGAGGAAGGAGGATATGAAGAGAAGAAATAATGTTTTTAACATAGAATCTGAAAAGGGTCCTGTGCAGGCAAGAATGGAGCAACGAGTTGAGGGAGTAGATCAACATGTGAGTGTCTCTCTGAATTTACCAGTACAGGCTTTTGCAGTTGTAGCAGGGATGACTGAAACTGAGGGGATGCACAAAGAAATAGTGAATAATATTCAGTCTACCTCAAAGATGGAAGAAATAAAATCTGTGTATAAGCCTATTGCTCAGGAGATAGCAAAATCATCAATGGAAGTCAAGGAAAACAGAGGAAAGGGGTTGTACTATTATAGATGCTTTATGAAGGGGCATACAAAGACTGATTATCCAGGAGAGATGTATTGTGTCGTGTGTGAAAGTAGGGATCACGTGAATGCAAGATGTCCAATTTATAGGGGTGTTAAGTATGGACCTGAAATATGTGGATATGCGGTGGATGGTCTTGGTTTATTCCACATTCCACATATCCCGGGTGTTAATCCTAAAAAGGGTGAGAAAACTGCAATTATCAAAGCAATTTGGGGTGTCCTAACTGTTTCTAATGCGGTGTCCGAGTTAGAGAGACCAATTCCTAGGAGATGGATTTGGAAAGTGCAGGATATGGATAACAATATGTTCAAAACTGTTTTCCCTTCTAAAGCTGAACTGCAGAGGATGGTTGAATGGGGACCGGTGCAATCGAAATTTGGGACAGCAAAGATAAAAATTGAAGATAGGGATGGAGGTGTAGAAGCAAAGGCAATTCTCCTCAAAGTTTGGGTGCAGTTCACTGGGCTATCGCAAGAATACAGGGAATTTCTCATCATATGCGCTATTGGAGCTAAGATGTAGACATGATATTCACAAGAGAGCATGATATTTGTAGATTATAGGTGATGCTGCTTGATCCAAATATTATCCCTCAATATGTGGATGTAGTTATCGGGGAATGTTTGTATGAGTTAAAATTTCGGGTGAAAACAGAAGGGGATGATCTAAATCTAGAGCCAATGGAGTTGGAAGGAAACGATCAAGGTGGGGAACAGGAAAAGCATCAGGAGGGGGAAGAGGGTGGAGATAGAGAGGGGAAAAATACAGGAAAAACAGTTGAAAAACCTGCTGATAGCGAGGGGAATAGTAGGCATGGCAATTCTGGTTACACTCAAAAACGACAAGTCATCCATATTGCAATGCCTAATATTGAGAAGTATTTAGAGGGTATATCATGTGATAGGAAATTAGATGTATTAATGAAGGGACATCAGAGTGATATTTTAAATGCGCATAACACAGAGGAGTGGAATGAAAAGTTGATGACCCCAAATCAGGGGTTGAGATGGGAGGATAGTGGAAACAGGGATGGAGCTGATCAACAGGAAGATAAAGGGGCAGCAGTATGTGGTCGACATGTGTAAGTAAAATAATGAGATGGGAGATTCAGATGATGAGAGCAGGATCGAAACAGTACAAGAACTAGCGGCCATAGTGGAGGCATCGCCTTCCTTGTCTGGGTCGAGGCGAAGTAAGAGGAGGAGCTACTCGGTGGATGAACATTCACTGGAAAGAGCTGAGAAGTTAAAGGCAAAGCGTAATGAAGGTACACAAGAGATGTTGTTTCTGAATTTTTCTACCCATGATATTTAGTCTGATTTAAGTGAAATTGGTATTCTATTATGTAAAAGTAAGTTTAGTACTGTAGATTCTCAAAATGACAGTCAATGAATTTACTAAAAATAGTAGAAAAAGAAAGAATTTTGGAGGAGAAAGAAGTAGATAAGAAAATGGAGATTATTGATAATGAATATAAAGAGAAATACGAGGAGGAAGAGATAGACCGTTTCATTTTTAGTCACTTGTGTAGTGACATTATGGATGAGGTGATGGACCCAATCGATGCATTGTTGGGGCTCATAACGGTTCTGATGGATCAAGGTATAGAAGATCAAAAAAATAAAATATATCAAACCCAATATAAAAAATGAAAGAAATCTTGTGGAATAGTAACTAGTTTAAAAATCCGAATAAATTTTGGTTTGTTTCAGACTTAACAAAGAAAAAGGATTTAAAATTCATAGGTATTTCTAAAATAGGTGTAAAGGATTTTACGTATCCTTTTCTTAAAAATCTAAGTGCAGGGAAAGATTTTTTATGGCATTCAAAGAAACCCAGTGGTCGATGGGGGGCGATTTTGCTAGGTGTTGACCGTGTTTTCTTTGATGTTGGATTAATTGATGAAGGGGATTATTTTATCAAATTCCACTTGTGCAATAAACATGATGGTTTCAAGTGGGCATTAGTGATAGTATATGGACCTGCACAACAACAATTTAAGAAAAGTTTCCTAATGGAGTTAGTTAATTTGTGTAGGAAAGAAAGGTACCCTATGCTGATTGGGGGAGATTTTAATATTTTAAGAAGTGCACGAGAGAAAATAAGAATAACAATAATAATAGGTGGCCTTTTCTATTTAATGCAATTATAGATAGTTTAGATCTAAGGGAGATAGAAATTTCTGGTCGAAAATATACTTGGGCAAATGCATTGCCGATTCCCACGTACGAAAAATTAGACAGAATTTTAGTGTCTACTGAATGGGAGTAGAAGTATCCTTTATCAACGGTTGTGGCATTACCAAGGGTAATATCTGACCATACCCCTTTACTATTAAATTCTAGTGATAAATCTCCTAGGACCATAACCCCTTAATTCAAATTTGAATTAGGGTGGTTCCTTAGAGAAGGGTTCGCCGAAATGGTAAGAAATGTATGCTCACGTGAATGTAGTACTCAATCCCCTATGGACAAGTGGCAAACTAAAATTAGGAGGTTGAGACAATATATTAGAGGATGGGCCCAAAATGTAAGTGGAAAATATAAGAAGGAGAAGAAGGAAATTTTAGAGAGTATTGATGCATTAGATAAAAAGGCTGAGTCTGCGGTCCTTACGTTACAGGAGATAGATGCAAAAAAATCAATTAAATGACCACATTGCAAATCTATTATGTAAGGAAGAGATGAAGTGGTATCAAAGAGCAAAAACCAAAGAACTACTTGAAGGAGACTTGAACACAACATATTTTCATCTAGTAGCAAATGGGAAATATAGGAAGAGAATGATTTATCAATTACAAGATAATGATTGCCTCATTAGTGGAGATGTGGAGTTAATGAATTATATAACAAAGTATTATAAAAAACTATTTGGGCCTCCAGTGGATAATTATTTCCATCTGGATGAGACCTTTAGTGAGGATATATCTCAGGTGTTGATGGCAGAAAATGAGATTTTATCTGC
This sequence comes from Neostapfia colusana, assembly GCA_030760725.1. Classification (NCBI taxonomy): domain Eukaryota; kingdom Viridiplantae; phylum Streptophyta; class Magnoliopsida; order Poales; family Poaceae; genus Neostapfia; species Neostapfia colusana. The sequence goes on from JASWHV010000019.1 coordinate 55,146,270, forward strand.
ACAGTTCACTGAAGAGGAGGTGAAAACAGCCATCTTTCAAATGGAGCATAACAAAGCGTCTGGTCCGGATGGTTTTCCGGCTGAGTTTTATCAAAAATTCTAGGAGCTTATAAAAAACGATCTTATGGAGATGTTTTATGAACTCCACAAAGGTGAGTTACAATTATATAGGCTTAATTTTGGTACAATAATATTGTTATCGATGCAAGTAAAATACAATAATATAAGCCAATTTGTCTTCTCAATGTTAGTTTCAAAATTTTTACAAAAGTGGTCACAAACAGGATTTTGTCGGTCGCGAAAAATATAATTAGCCCTACACAAACAACTTTCTTACCGAGACGAAACATTATGGAAGGTGTGGTGATACTACACGAGACCATCCATGAATTACATAAGAAAAAAAAGAATGGGGTGATTCTAAAGATTGATTTCAAAAAGGCTTATGATAATGTGAAATGGCCATTTATAAGGCACACATTAAAAATGAAAGCTTTTCGTCGCTGTGGTGTAACTGGATAGATAATATTATAAAAGGAGGACATGTGAATATCAAAGTCAATGATCAATGTAGTCAAAATTTTATAACTAAGAATGGTCTTAGGCAAGGGATCATTTATCTCCGATGTTGTTTAATATAGTTGTTGATATGCTAGCCATTCTGATTAATAGGGCAAAGGAGGTAGGACTAGTATTGGTAGTCATTCCATATTTAGTGGATAATGGTTTCTACATACTACAATATGCGGATGATACTATTTTATTTTGGATCATGATATACAACAAGCTAGAAAATTGAAATTGATACTAAGTGTCTTTGAACAATTATCAGGTTTAAAAATAAATTTTCATAAAAGCGAGGTATATTGTTTTGGGGAGGCACATGAGTATGAGATTCAGTATGCGCAGTTATTTGGATGTCAAAGAGGGGATCATTCACATAAATATCTTGGAATTCCAATGTATTATAGGAAATTACAAAATAATGATTGACAATTTTTAGAAGAACATATTGGAAAAAACTTAGCGGATGGAAAGGTAAGCACTTATCTGTGGGTAGGAGATTGGTTCTGATTAATTCTGTTTTAACAAGCCTACCTATGTTCATGTTATCCTTTTTTGAGGTACCTAGAGGAGTTCTTGAAAAAATGGACTATTTCAGATCTAGGTTCTTTTGGCAAGCTGATAATCACCATAAGAAATATAGGTTGACTAAGTAGAGTATATCATGTCAACTAAAGGAACAAGGAGGGCTAGGGATAAAAAAATGGATGTACAGAACTAATGTCTATTAGCCAAATGGTTATTTAAATTGGTAAATGAGGATGGTATGTGGTAAATATTGTTGAGGAATAAATATTTATATAACCATAGTATAGGGCAGGTGCAAAAGAGATCGGCAGATTCATATTTCTGGTCCAGTTTAATGAAAGTGAAGGACAAATCTCTACATCTAGGTGAGTTCAAGGTAAATGATGGTAAAAATACGAGATTTTGGGAAGACAAATGGCTAAGTAATTATTCGTTGAAGGAAAAATATCAATCATTGTATAACATAGTGAGGCATAAAATTGTAACTGCAGATGTGTTTAGTTCTGTACCTTTGAATGTGTCTTTTAGATGAGGATTAGTTGATGCAAACTTAAGAAGGTGGAACAATCTGATTGCGTTAATTGCTAACACTCACATTACAGATTCAGAATACTCCTTTAGATGGGGGATAAAAAATGTGTGTTTTGTGCGCATACTGAATCTATTCAACATCTGTTTTTTGAGTGCCATTTTGCAAGGTTCATGTGGAGGACCCTGGAGGTAACTTTTGGGATCCAATCTCCACAAAATGTGGATCATTTGTTTAATACTTGGTTACTAACCTTCAATAAAAATATTAGACTTTTTATGATAACAGCAGAGGAACTCATTGGTGTAGAATATGGGTGTCTTTACAAAAATGTGAAGGACATACCAAGTTTATTCGTGGTGCATGTTAGTCCTTGGAGGTGATGGTAATGAGTCTTCGCTTTTCATGGATGGAGATTTACTTATAGACGTATGAGTTAATAAATAATATAATCGGATTGTCTTGGTATTTCTAAACTTATATTTCAAGCAGTTGGGGTATGATGTAAACATTGATTGATTGTAATAAGTAGCTATATCCTCGCATGAGGTGAAGGCTGGGTAAATCCCATTATCGAAAAAAATGGCACCGTGGAGAAGATGAGGGACACGAGTCTCAGTCTGTATAGGGTGACTTACACTACTCACATCGACGGCTGTTGCAAGGAGGGGGATTCGGAGATGGAACCGCGGTTGAAACAGGAAATGTTGGACGAAGGTGTTGCGCTTGACGAGGTGACATACACTGCACTCATCTCATGTTTGAGCAAGGTAGGGCGGTCAGTTGATGCAGAGTGTTCTGGGCGAGACGGTTGAGGCTGCTTCGGAGCATGACAACATGACCTAGACAATGGTGATTGACGCCTTCTGTAGGAATGTGAAGACAGGCTTTAAGTTGTTGAAGGAGATGCAGAACAAGAGTTGAAAACCTGGAGTTGTGACATAGAATGTGCTTTTGACTGGGCAATGCAGGCTGGGGCAGATGAAGAATGCTGATATGCTTCTGAATGCGATGCTTAATATTGGGGTGTCCCCAGGTGATATAACTTACAACATTCTTTATGGGTGGACACTGCAAACATAGGAAAGTGAGAGGTCCTGAACAGTTGAAGAGTGCAAAAGGAATGGTTTCAGATTTTGGTGTTTATACTTTTCAATGATCAGTGAAATGGTCAAGAAGCAGCCAACTAAGAATTACCATGAAAATTGATGATTTAAACATTTTTAGCACCAATTTACCAGCAAGCAATCGTTGATATCAAATACTCACAGATAGTCATAGCATTGATTCAGGGGTTTGAATACGTTGGCTTTGAAGATTGCGATCTTCACAAAGGCAAGTATTCTGGACAATTGAAGAATAGGTGTTTTGGTATCCCCGAAGGAGTTTTTCTTTGAAGATTTATTCTTGTCTTCCCCAACATTTATTCCTGTCTGCAATTTGACAATGTAGTAAGGTGTTCGATTGAGCAGGATTACAGCTTTGCTTAATTCATTGCAGACTACACAGAATCCAGTTACTGAACGCTTGAAGCCTCCATCACCTATCTACCTTGAACGGCCTTCGCCATCCCGTACGCTGCTGCTGAAGCAAGGGCACCGACAACAGCAGTCTGGAGAGCGCTGATGAACGGGCGGTTCCCAGTAAAGCGACCCTTGATGTAGCCAAAGAAAAGCAGCGCGACGAGCGTGACCCCTACAGAGGTGAGCATGGCATCCTGCGCTGTGGAGATGAACATGTAGGGCAGAAGAGGGACCAGCCCACCAATCACGTAAGACAGCGCGATCGTGAAAGCACTCTGCAGGGCCCTCTTAGGATCCGGCTTCTCCAATCCCAGCTCAAACCTGAACACATAATTGATTGTGGGTGAGAAAAGTATTTGCCATTCGTTAATGATATTTTAAAAAGTTATTTATCATGTTTCATAGGGTGGTTGATGACTGATAATAGTATGGTGGTTTTTCATCTTTTGAATCTTGAAAGCCTTGCAAAGCCATGTGGCATTTGTGAAATCATTTCACATCAACCCCATCAGAAAACATAGTCATTTGCTTCCTAGTACAGAAATGAGTGAACAGGGCTAATCAGAAAGGAAAAAAACCACATGTAGTGGCAACAACAGCTGGGCATACCTCATCATGAACTCGAGCCAAGCCTGAGGATTCCTACGGAGGCCATAAACAACAGGGCCGTACTCATGCGGTTGGAGCCCGTATTGTGACATGATCTCTTCAATCTCAGCAGCCTCTGAATGAGATCAATCAAGGATTCAAAATACCAGCGGTTATAACCACAACGAGAGCTCCCACACTAAGCTGTCACCCAGTTAATTTGCATGGGACAACATTTCACTAACTGTTCTCATTTGACACCCACGTACCGGTGTCTGGGACGGCGATGATCTCCTCCTGCTCCCTCTTCATCTCGCGCTTGTAGTGGTCCGCCTCGCTCTGGGCCGCGAGGTACCTACAACATATGCATGGCGCCAGCCGCGGATCAGAATCACGCGTGTGTTCTAGTGGACACTTTTCCGAACTGAAAACAGTACGGCGTGTCCTCTTTGTTCCCAGATTCTCGAGATGAAACGTTGTTGTGCATAGTGCTGGCCGGGCCTGAAGTTTGTGGTACTAACATAAAAGCGTGCTCAAATAGCACGTGGAAGAGGGCCACACTGTCTAGCGCTAGCTTACCTTTTGCCTAACGGTTCTCCTCTGCTGAACGACGCAGTGCTCCTGGATATTCAGTTCAGCGTTTACACATGCATGCAACAAGTACCAGTGATATTTTTCCTTTTTGAGGAATTATAAGTACCTTATAGATGCACAAACATGTCTCTACTTACTTGGAGTTTATTGATGTTATAATGACGAGCATATCGCTAGCTGTACTAGCTAAGCATTTTTGAATATGTGAAGGACGCTGTAAAAACTGGCAACTGACAACCATGCAGAAGCGAATTAGTATTTACATCTCTCACAGCTAGTAATCGTCTAGCAATTCATAAAACTCAAGGAGCAGCCATTCAGCGTGGAAGACTAAATGGAAGGTGTTGCTAACCTTCTAGATCAGCCGCGAACGAATGAGAGAGAACCAGAGGGAGAGAGGGGGAGGGAGGGTTTGTCGAGTACGTGTTTACCCTCCGAGGCCCATGGAGATGGCGCCGGCGGCGACCTCGGCGAGCCCGGCGGTGAGGACGAGCGAGGAGGGCGCGCTGGCGCCGGAGAGCCCCGCGGCGAGGGCGAAGGGCACGGTGAGGCCGTCGGACACCCCCATGATGACGTCGCGCACCACTTCCCCCGCCGTGAAGTGCTGCTCCCGGTGGCTCGGGCACTTCTTCTCCAGCATCGGCCGCTCCCACGCTTCGACGCCGCCGCCGTCCATCGCCGCCGGTGTAGGCCGCTGCACGCTCGTTCGTTCCTCGGAGCGGTGAAACGGCGATGTGTGCGTCTATCTGAAACTCTGGTGAATCCCCCGCTGCTGTTTTATAGAGGTACGGCCGTACGGGATGATTTTGTTTAGGAAAACACCTAGTCGTGGGCTCGTGCTCCTGAAGTGGGCTCCGGTGGCCCAGTGGCAACGCGCCTCTCTGCGTTTGTGAGCACATCGTGAACCTATCATGGAAACTGTTTTCCTTCTCGTTCTGAAAAAAACTAATATACCGTGGAAACGAATCGTGATGACATGACAGTTCCAGCACACACGTTTTTTTTTTCTGTTTGGTTTGAACTGCTTCCAGCGAAGAAGGTAATGTTGTTGTCTTATAGTTGGATCCAAGAAAAGCGGCCATGCATGCCTCTGACAGCTGAAATCCATGTGGCAGTTGGAATTCAGCAGCAGAAAGAGAGGTGGCTACTGCTATTAAAGTTGCATGGCACGTTCACGATGTGCACATCCTGAGCCACGCGCACCGGCTAAGCTGCGAGGTCCTTTTCACGCCGCTTCCATGGAGCGCCGTCAACGGAACCTTGAATTTTTTTAGACAAGAGGCTAATAACGAAGCCATTGACTTTCACCAGCGGCGGTTATGGCGGGGAACGCCGCCGCGGAATGGATGACAGTTATGAACGTCTGTTTATCTGCTTACTCGTTGCCCTGCTCTTTCTTCTCTGCCGAGCCGGGCTGTCGGCCCGTCGCCACCATATCAGCCATGGCACCTCTTCCGCGAGAGCCTGCACTGCACGCGGGACGCCGCCTGTGACTTGCGGCGGCACGTATATTATTCTGCAAGCTGCTGTGCTTCAGCCGTAATAACCGGGCAGGACGGAGACGCGGCTGCCCGGCTCGACGCCGACGGAGGAAGCGAAACGATGCTAGGCTATGCAAGCACCACACGAACAAGCAGGGAAACAGCTGATGCCAGCCCGCACGACTCGCCAGCACAATAGCCATACCATCGCGAACTGTCCGAATGCATGCCTCGCTTGCTAAAACAGCCGATTTTTAACTGACAACCGAGCACCGCCACCGATGCTTTATGCTTTATTGATCGGATGAATTTTATTCCAGATCTCGACCCGAAAGACACGGATTATATTATAAGGAACAAACCGATGACAAAGGGGCGCAAGAGCCATTTTAGCTTGCCTGGTCTATTAACTAATCCCTAGCATGAGCATTCAGCCGCCCTCAGGAACGCTGCTTCTCCAGATCTTCGATGAATCTGACGAAGTTGAGGATGATTCTCTTGCCTTCCGGGGTGATGATGCTTTCTGGGTGGAATTGGACGCCCTGACATATAGCTCATGTTAGCACTCGCTAAAAACTCTGGGTACGCATCCTAATCCTAGTAGACATGACTTACAGGCCAGAATAAATAACAAATAATGTGGCATAAGATTGGGAAATACCTGGATATGCTTGTACTTCTTGTGGCGAGCAGCCATGATAAGTCCATCTTCAGTCCACGCAGTGGCTTCTAGAGCATCATGAGGGAAGGTTTCTTTCTCAATTACCAAGCTGTGGTATCTTGCAGCGGTGAAAGGGCTGTCCATGGAAATGAGAATGGAGTTAAATCTGAGGGTTTACTTGACACAGATATGACACACGGAATAGGGAAAGGATGATAGATTTTCGTTAACTGAGTACCTCTTCCTAAGGTATGGACTAAGTAAAGATTGAATTAGTAAGGAAAGAGAATAGCTACTCCTCAAACATGAAATGCTGCATGACTTGGCAATTGCAATGCAGTAGCTGTATTTTCCTCAACAAAAAACAGAGAAGCCCTGAACAGATGCAAATAGATCATTGGCTATTTTATTCTCAATAAAAATCATGTGCACAAGATTTTATAACGCTTTTTGCACCATAAGTGTTGGTTGTATGTCCTACTGTTATGGAACAAGGAAGCATGAAAACTAGCAACCAATAAGAGTTTAGCAGTAGTGGTGAAGATAGTAGTCAAAAACTATAAACCAATACATTGTTAACAAACCATACTTTGGCAAGCCCTCGAACAATGCCTTCCCTAGTTCTTCGTCATAGAAAACTGGAGAGCTTTTTCCATGCATCACACCTGAAGGAGCACGGATAATCTTTCCTGCATATACATACAAACAAATATATTCAGCCAAACAAACACAAAGGTCATGGGAAATGCTTAGGATCTGATACAAAGATAAATCTAACCTCCAAAAGCCTCCCCGATACACTGCAAACCCATGCAAACTCCAAAAATCGGGATGGTTGGCCCTAGTTCCAGCACAGTCTGCAATGATATACCTGAATCTTGTGGTTCACCTGAAGAACAAATAAGGAACAATTGTTATACTGAGAACCTTGTATGGCTAAGAGGTTTTTAGTAAAGAGTAACCTACCAGGTCCTGGAGAAATAAGTATTCCTCTCGGGTTCTTCCTGCAGTAGGAAAGAGTGATCACCATCAGAAAACTCGGTTACATAATATTAGGTTATAACCCTTTTCTTAGGAATAGGAAGTAAATACATGATTACATCAAACTGAACATGTGGACAGAGAATTATACCTTTTTACATCCTCGATGGTCAACTCATCATTGCGATACACTTCAAAGTTTAATCCAAGCTCGCCCATATACTTCATCACCCAAACACTCAATGTCAGAAGAACATGTTTTTTCCCTCAGTAAAGTACAAAACAGTTTGTAACCTTTAGACTATGAAAAGATAAATAGATTCCGACAACAAGATACAATAGAAATGAAAGAAGTTGGCTGGCCTAATCTTTATGATTAATGACAATGTGTCGTGGATGCATTTGTGGGCCGCCAATATGGTCGGTGTGGGGCCCACAAAGCCCACAACTAGGCCGGCCAGGCCCTGCAGCCGCACCAGGAAAATATTTAGAGAATTAATTAGATAATGTTTAGGAATAAAGGGAGTTATAGATTGAATCAGTTTAGATAGAAAGAAATAGACTAAAAAAAAGGAAGAAAAGAATCCTAGTCAGTTTGGGGGATTATCCCCAAACAGACTAGGAGTAGGCTGCGGCCAAAGGGGGGGGGTCCTGTCCCCCCTTTATAAGCAGCCCCCCTCCCTCATGTTTTGGGCATCCAGGAAAAAATAAGAATCCCCCGTTGAGGGCTGTTCTTCTCCTTGGATCACGGTGGCTTCGAACCCTAACCCTAGCCGCCGTGACCAGCAATTTTGTCCCCCACGTTACGTACTGCGCAGCTGCCCCCACGCCTCCTCGCTGCTGGTTTCTCCCCTGCGCAGCCCTAAGCGCAGCCAAGGGGCCTCCCCCCTCCCTGTTTCTCAGCATTTGGTATCAAGAGACTCCGGGGCAGCGACCATGTCCGGCCCCGTGGACGATTCTGGGACTTTTACCCTCCAAGATCTCGGCAACATGATGAGCAAGATGATGGGGCAGATAGACACCATCAACAAGCGCTTGGACCGCCACGATATGCGCCTTGCGCGCTTTGAGAAGGCACCGGAGCGGGAGCTCTCCGGTGGCGAGGACTTGCAACAAAACTCACCGCAGGGCAGCAACCTTCCCCGCAGCTGCGGCAGCGGCAAGAGCGGCGGCGGTGGCAGCGGCGGCCATGGCGGCAACGACGACCACTACAGTACCAGGCGCCCACCGGGACGCCCGACCTTCGACGACAGCGGGCTGCGTCGTCACAAGGTCAATTTCCCCAAGTTCGACGGGGAAACAAATCCGCTGCCCTGGCTCACCAAGTGTGAGACATACTTCCGAGGGACACGTACGATGCCAGAAGAAAAGGTGTGGCTCGCGTCTCTCCACCTGGAGGGTGTCGCGGCCGAGTGGTACACTGCTCTAGAACGTGACTATGGTATCGTGTCCTGGGAACAGTTCGCGGACTTCGTCAACATGCGCTTCGGGCCTCCGCTCCGCTCCAACGACCTGGCGGAAATTAAAGATCTCCGTCGTACTGGCACGGTTGAGGAATATCAGCGTCAATTCCTGGTCCTTCTTTGTCGTTGCGAGGACCTCAGCCAGCGCCAGCAGATCAACCTCTTCACAGCTGGCCTCGACGAGCCACTTAGAACGGATGTGGAGCTGCAGTTTTCCGCTAATCTACAAACCGCCATGAGTCTGGCCAGAGCCTTTGAACGTCGACTTGCGGCAATAACAGATAGCGGAATACAGAAGGGCGCCGCCTCTCAACGCTCCACGCGCTCTTCTATTGTGTCCCGCGCCTCTACTACGGCCTCAAGTGGCAGTTCTACAGCACCCGCCCCGACATCGTCAACAACGGCATCTTCTCGCCCACGCTTCAAACGCCTTACACCCGATGAGATGGCTGCTAAGCGGGCAAGCGGCGATTGCTATCACTGCCCTGAGCGGTACACACCGGACCATAAGTGTGCCGGCAAAGGAATCTTCCTTCTGGAGCTTGACGACGATGATGACGTTGACGCGACCGTAGCTGATATGGGCATCTCCTTACACGCCCTGACTGGCATCGACTTCGCCAACACAATGAAGCTCCAGGTCTACGTCCACGGCAACCTACTGACAGCATTGGTCGACACAGGGTCCACTCACACCTTCATCAGGGAACCACTCATCAAGGAGCTCGGCCTGATGATGTTGCCACGATCAGGCGTCGACGTCCGAGTCGCCAACGGCGACTCTATCTCCTGTACAGGCATCTGTCCACGTGTACCCTTGATGATTGCAGGGGATCGCTTCGACGTCACATGCTACGCACTCCCACTGGACGGCTTCGACTTTGTTCTAGGAGTCCAGTGGCTGCGATCTTTGGGACCCATTCTCTGGAACCTTGAGGACCTCACGATGAAATTGTGGCGCGGGGACCGTGAGGTGATCTGGACGGGGCTGCGAAGTTCAGCTCCGGTATGTGCCTCTCTAGCACCACCTACTGATATGATGGGCGCCCTCCTGGATGGCTTTCAGGACCTCTTCGACGAGCCACGCGGGCTTCCTCCTGCACGACGCCACGACCACCAAATCAGGCTCCTGCCGGGCACAACTCCAGTAGCTGTCCGGCCGTACCGCTACCCCCAGCTTCTTAAAGACGAGATTGAGAAGCAATGCGCCGAGATGCTTCGCCAAGGCATCATCTGAGAATGCACATCTGCATTTTCCTCGCCAGTACTGTTGGTCCAAAAAGTCGACGACACGTGGCGCTTCTGCATCGACTACCGCGAGCTCAACGCCAGAACTTTGAAAGACAAGTTCCCGATCCCGGTGGTTGACGAGCTACTGGACGAGCTTCGCGGCGCAAGGTTCTTCACCAAGCTTGACCTCCGCAGCGGCTACTTTCAAGTGCGCATGCACTCGGACGACATTGAAAAGACAGCATTCCAAACTCATCGAGGCCACTATGAGTTCTTGGTGATGCCATTCGGCCTCACCAATGCGCCGTCCACGTTCCAGTCGTTGATGAACGACGTCCTCGACCCCTACATCAGAAAATTTGTGCTTGTCTTCTTTGATGACATATTGGTGTATAGCAGGTCCTGGGTCGAACACCTTCAGCACGTCAAGCAGGTGTTCCAGACACTACGGACAAACAAGTTGTTCCTGAAGAAATCTAAGTGCTTCTTCGGCCAGGAGACTGTGTCCTACTTAGGACACATCATATCCGCTCACGGCGTGGCAATGGATCCGACCAAGGTGGAGGCCGTGGAACGTTGGCCTACACCTCGGTCCTTACGAGCCTTGCGAGGTTTCCTCGGGCTCACCGGCTACTACCGCAAGTTCATTGCGAGGTATGGTGCGGTGGCCGCACCCCTCACTGCCCTACTAAAGCGGGAAGCATTCCGCTGGACTGATGATGCGCAGGACGCTTTCTCCCAACTCAAGCAGGCGTTGATGACAGCGCCTCTACTTCAAATGCCGGATTTCGACAAGCGCTTCATCGTCGACTGCGACGCGTCCGGCGCCGGCTTTGGGGCGGTTCTACACCAGGGCGACGGCGCCATAGCATTCTTCAGCCGCGCTGTAGCGACTCACCATCATAAGCTACCGGCATACGAGGGTGAGCTAATCGGTCTTGTGAAGGCCGTACGTCATTGGCGGCCTTACTTGTGGGGTCGTCCCTTCACTGTTCGGACTGATCACTTCAGCCTGAAATATATCCTGGATCAGCGACTCACGACGATTCCCCAACATGCTTGGGTGAGCAAACTTTTTGGTTATGATCTGCAGGTTGAGTACCGACCGGGGCGCTTGAATGGGGCAGCTGACGCCCTGTCCCGCCGCAACGAGGAAGACATAGCTATTCACGCCATATCCACGCCAGTCTTTCCACTCTTCGACTCGCTCCGCGCGGAGATCGCTACAGACCAGCAGGCGCAGCAGCTATGTGCCCAACTCCGGGAGGGAGTCGCACCTGCTGACTGGGCCGAACGCGACGGCCTTCTACTTCACAAGGGGAAGCTCTTCGTTCCCGACAAGTCCTCCTTGTGGCCCTCTCTCCTAGCTGAGGCACATGATGGGGGCCACGAAGGCATCCAGAAGACAGTGCATCGGCTACGCCTCTCCTTCTACAACCCGTCCTTGCTACGGCGGGTGCGTGAGTATGTCCGCGGGTGTGCTACGTGCCAACGCAACAAGACTGATCATCTTCATCCAGTCGGCCTGCTACAACCGCTGCCTATACCGTCGGAAGTCTGGAGTGATATCTCCATGGACTTCATTGAAGGTTTTCCGAAAGTTGGTGGGAAATCAGTGATCTTGACAGTGGTAGATCGCTTCTCCAAGTATGCCCACTTCATTCCCCTAAGCCACCCTTACAGTGCTGCATCAGTGGCGCGAGCATTCTTCGACGACATTGTACGACTACACGGCTTTCCCTGCTCCATCGTCAGTGATCGTGATACCGTCTTCACCAGCCTCTTTTGGTCAGATTTGTTCCGGCTAGCCGGTGTCCAACTTCAGCTCAGCTCGGCCTTCCACCCGCAGTCTGACGGCCAATCTGAGGTCGTCAACAAGATCATCACTGTGTACCTTTGCTGCTTGGCTGGTGACCGACCAAAGACTTGGTTGCAGTGGCTTCCTTGGGCTGAGTATTGCTACAACACTTCCTACCAGACGGCCCTCAAATGCTCGCCCTTCAGAGTGGTCTATGGCAGGGACCCTCCGGCTCTTGTTAGTTACCAACCGGGCGTATCTAGAGTAGCAGCAGTGGATAAACAGCTAAAGTATAGAGATGAATTCTTAGCTGAAATCAAGAACAGGCTGGTACAAGCACAAGTCACCATGAAAAGCTATAAAGATAAGTTCCGCCGAGAGGTGGAATTTCAGATCGGTGATTGGGTTTGGCTACGGCTTCATCAGAGGACAGCTGTGGGAGTAATGACGACGCCTTCTTCAAAGATTGGACCAAAATATTTTGGACCATATCAGATCATTCAACGCATTGGGACTGTATCATATAAACTTCAGCTGCCTCCTCAAGCAAGGATACATGATGTCTTTCATGTGTCCCTGTTAAAGAAATTTGAAGGTCCTACTCCCATACAGGTGGTGCCTTTACCACCACTTCTGCATGGACATGTTGTACCTACGCCTGAAAAAGTACAAAGGATGCGTTTGAACAGAGGTGTCTGGGAGCTACTCGTCAAATGGGCAGGACATTCTGAAGCTGATTCATCATGGGAGCAACTAGAAGATTTCAGGATGAAGCACCCCTCTTTTAAGCTCGGGGACGAGCTCTTTGTCGGGAAGGGGGGAAATGTTGTGGATGCATTTGTGGGCCACCAATATGGTCGGCGTGGGGCCCACAAAGCCCACAACTAGGCCGGCCAGGCCCTGCAGCCGCACCAGGAAAATATTTAGAGAATTAATTAGATAATGTTTAGGAATAAAAGAGAGTTATAGATTGAATCAGTTTAGATAGAAAGAAATAGACTAAAAAAAGGGAAGAAAAGAATCCTAGTCAGTTTGGGGGATTATCCCCAAACAGACTAGGAGTAGGCTGCGGCCAAAGGGGGGGGTCCTGTCCCCCCTTTATAAGCAGCCCCCCTCCCTCATGTTTTGGGCATCCAGGAAAAAATAAGAATCCCCCGTTGAGGGCTGTTCTTCTCCTTGGATCACGGTGGCTTCGAACCCTAACCCTAGCCGCCGTGACCAGCTATTTTGTCCCCCACGTTACGTACTGCGCAGCTGCCCCCACGCCTCCTCGCTGCTGGTTTCTCCCCTGCGCAGCCCTAAGCGCAGCCAAGGGGCCTCCCCCCTCCCTGTTTCTCAGCACAATGGCACGCAAGAGTACACCAGTTTCAAAAGCCCTATATCATACTTCCACCATTGTTATAATTTATACTTAAAACCAAGTTAAATTGTCAAGACAACATTTTGACACATGCCATGTAGCGTGGCAAGTACTCAGCAAATAACAACACAAACTTAGAGGATTCAATAGCTCCTGACCCATCTCAAAAAGATGCTTCTGAACAAATCCTGACACAAACCAACGGCTCAGAACATGTACCAGCGTCAAGTTGGTTCTTTTATATATATTCAATCTGCTACATATTACATCTTGCTTTTCTAAATTTCAGGGGTATTGCCACTAAAGACATGCAAAAGCACTATTCCTGCCAAATTCTTTTTTTTTACCGGGGGGGGGGGGGGGGGCGGCAATATGAATTACAACCTTTATAATTTGTTTTCCTTTACTGATACTTAATCAACCAAATAAACTTTATCATGACGAGAATAATACTTTTGAGTTGTTTACATGCAAAATGCAATTATGTCCATCCTTCAACATTAGTAACTCACTTGTCAAATCCTGAGATATATAGTCCCATTTTTTAAAACAACAATCATAAAATGAGAGGTAAGCATAAGTGAAAAGAAGATCCTGCATAAAGCCATTCCAAATAGGAAATTCTAGGAAAGGCAGAAAGGAGTTGAAGACAATCTACGGAAATAGATACAGAATACGACAAGCCAACAGATACCGAACAGATATGGCATTCACCCTTTTGGATCATCCAACAAAGGAATGTTCCAACCGTTTCCTGAGACACACGAAACACGTGTCCCACATCCCTACACACGACATTACTATTATTGCACCCAAAAGCCTAAGCTGATGTGGAATGGTGGGCAATTCACTTCAACAACTATGAGAAGAAATGTTTCATTCTGTCTCACAAGAAATGCAGATATATCATATTGACCAAGGTTGTAATTTAAAAAATATGTATATATAAATTTTGTGTCCAAGAAATAGTTGTTATTAGTGTCTATGCCTCAGCACAAAGAAATGGATAACAGAATTAACATGAAAATTACCCTATTTATGTGGAGATACATTCAAAATTTAAAGGGTCCCTTCCCCACAAATAGGATATACACATCTCCACAAAATTTAGTCTACAATAGCATATATAAAGGTCTAAACCCTTAAAACCGCCGTGCATCTTGCAAAAATTAAATATAGTTCAGGTTAATGAGAGAGGAAAAGGGACAAAAAATTATCCAAATGAATCCAAGATTCAACCAAATGCTTCTTCCACTTCAAACGTCTTGCACATCAAACAAAATTAACCCCAGAGCCTGTAATCTAAATACAGTCACAGCCCACAGACCGCAACCACTCATCTCCGATCGCAAGGATATGGCACATCGAAGTATCAAACAAACGAAAGGGAAAGTTTCTCCAACAATAATAAAACACCGTATACCTGGCACAAGTTGTAGGTAAAGCTGTCATAGTTGTCGATGACAATGATGGGCTGCTTCTCCGTTGCCGGGCGGCCGTCCAGATCAGCCACCGGCGCCGCCTCGGCCGGCCCCGCGGCGACGACGATGGGGGACGCCGCCCTTCCGCCCCTAACGAACAAGCCGCCCTTCCCTGGACCTGCGGGATCCAAACATCTCGATCAATCAGTCGAAGATGTGGCAGATCAGGCAAGGATAAGGCTGGAGATTTTAAACTGGCTAGAGCGATTCATACGGGGCGTCGCCGCGAGGCGAGCGAAGGCGGTGGCGGGGTAGGTCGCCGCAGAACGCACAACGGAGGCAGCGGCGGTGGCAGCGGAAGAGGCGGCGGCGAGGTGGGAGCAGGCCATATTGGGCCGGGGAAGGAGAAGGAGGAGGAGGTGGGATGAGCGGTGCGGGGTTTTGCGGGGAGTCACAATTGGCGAGCGGAGGAAGGAGGGTGCTGCTTTATAGAACTGGCTTAACTTGCGCGGAGTCACAAGTTAACCCTCCGTTCTCAAATAAATTGAACTAGATTTTTTATCTTAAACATTATTTATTTTAAAACGGAGAAAGTAACAGATTTGCTTAGCAAATTTTTTCACTACATTTTTTCTCAAATTTTGTTTGAGTTTTTAGATTCCATGTACATTATCTGACTTCCTATGAGCGAATCTATTTATTTATTTTAGCAGAACTTTCTCACTTTGTGGTGCTTTCTAGGAAGGTGGTTAAATAGTAATGTACAACAAAAAAAGACTAAAAATAGGAGCATCTTTACCAACGATTAGTAACCATAGAATGAGTCCACTAATGGAAGACAAAAAGACGTGCGCCCTTTTATTTTTTTCGCTGATCGAAAACATGAACTTAACATTAGATTATCAAATCGGGAATGATGTACGGTTTATGAGACACATTTTCCCTTATATCTATCTGAACGAAACATAGTCAATTTTACCTCAAGCAATGCTATTCGAAAGGCCATCTGTTACTTTCCTAACGCGATCGAAGAGACTTTCACGCGTCACTCGCAAAAGAGAGGGAAAAAAAGAGAGAGACTTTCAAGCATGTGCGTGGTGTTCGGATTTATATGTTGTATGATTTTTGATCAAGCGATGGTTCAGTTTGACCCGGCGCAGAACGGGAAATAAACAACCGCCCGGTGCCCGAGCCTGATCCATTTGGCTCGCTCCGCGCGTTTCCCTTCCCCCCCGCGTCTGACCGCGCCACCGCCGTGCCCGCGCGGGCGCTCGCCGCCCAGGGCAGGGTCGTCTCGCACGTACGTCCGCTTCCGAAAGGCGGCCGGCCGCGCGCGCGTACGTGATCCCGGCGGGGCACACGCGCCACTCCCAGGCGGAACACGTCTAGCTCTCACCGACGACTCGCATCCGGCAGCATGCATCTGTGTGTGTAGTCGCCTAGTTGGCAGATACAGGTAAACCGCTGGTGCCCTCGCCATGCATGAGGTCGCCATCGGAGCGGCGGTTTCGCTGGGGTGGGTGGAGACGCCGGTCCTGCTCCGCCGCGTTTTGGGAAAAACAGAACACGGCTCAGCCTCGCTGGTAGGTGGATGGATAGGATAGAACGGAGTTGATTTCGTGGTGAAAATTTTGAAACGGCCACGTGGTCGGTCCAGTCCAGTGTTGGAACTCGGAAGCAGGTTTGTTGGGTCAAAATTTGGCTTCCGAGGTTTTTTCTTTAAACCGTACGTCTCCTCATCTTTCAGGGTAAAGCTAGGCCGGGATCGATCAGCCGTCCATCGGTCTACAGGCACGCTGAATGCTCATCGGTAGGGTTGAGGTTCACGGGACCATTTTCATCAGTGAACTGTATAACCTATCGATGATGACCCTTTCTCGATAACGGAAAACTGGTGTGTGTGTGTGTGTCAGATCAAGTCAAGCTATTGGCATCTGATGTTTTCAAGGACCCAGAGAACCGTGAGATCTTACTTTCCCTACGAACCCAAGCTACGCGCCTTGTGGCGGAAGAGGGGGGTTGACCGGCTACGCTCTTGATTAATTGGCTTATTGCGATGTCTATTCATCTTTATTAGGTTTGCACGTAGAGCTGGTAAACCTGGCTGTTCTCGTCCTGTGCTTGGAAGAACTAAGAGATCTGAGAAAACTATTATTTCATTTTGCTATATCGTGTATCTGTTCAAAGTCCATTATAGAAGCTCATGAACTGCTTCTTTTCAAGGCCTAGACTACATTTAACTCCAGGCAAGTATTTGTTTCACAGACCCCTTCGAATGCAGAAAGAGTGTATTATCAGATGTCTCATGTCGATTGGATTTTTTTAGAAATTTACAGTACGGGAATCTGTTGAGATTTTTATTATAAAAAAGAAGAAAAAACGTGCAAGAACAAAGAGAACTAGAGCTAGACTAGAGAAACTAACTATACAACGGCCGAGCCCAGAGCTATCGGAAAACGTGGCAATCAGATCAAGACTCAACACAGGTGTTATATATATGACTAATTAAAACTGAATCAGTCTCACATGCGTATAGAGATAATAATACTCATATGTATATATTAATGTCTGTCGCTACCACGAAAAAAAGTAAGTAATAACAATAGCGAATCGATAATTAGTAGTATTAGCCATTCCATCACCGACTAACTCATACAAGGTCAGTCCCGATGGACATTGAGTTGAGAAACATGTGATAAAGCTTCAGGGAACTGCTAAACAAAACTGGGTCCACAAATCATGCAAAAGCTTCAATTTCGGATCGCCCTTGCAATGAGAATCTTAAATAAATGTTAGAATTTTAAGGGCCGCTAATCAGCCACTGCCTAACAGCGTCAATAGAAACGCAAAGAACAAAAATCAGGAGTATTGAGACTTCGAAATGCGACTAGTAGCCAAGACCGTAGCTTTTACGAGGCATGTACATCCTATCCTTACTTTCTTAACAAACTTAGGGCAAGGCTATCTAGAGGACTAATCAGTTCTTAGCTTACACTCCGACATCTCATCTTCAACAACATCAAGCTCTAGTTGCACAAGGCAGTACCAAAGTTTTTTCTGCATAATGGATTGCATTGCCAACCGCTGTTCTGCAACCATCCAAAATCCACGCTGTTCTGCATCCATCCAAAATTCTTTATGCTAACTGTCGAAGTGTTCGCTACGACACTTCCCCCGGTCTGCTCGGAAGTAGCCCGTGGAGGTTCTTTTTCCAGAGGGGCTAGTGGTTTTTCGAAGGTCGGAGCATAATGGCGAGAGGAACACCCGTATTTACGTGGTTCGGGCCACCGGAACGTAATACCATACGTCCATGGGAGTGCTTGTTGTATAACTTGAGTGTGTGAGAGAGTGGCTTGGCTAGGTTACGAACAAAGTGCGAACCCCTTGTCCGGTGGCTGCCCCGGTCCTTTTATAGCCCAAGACCGGGGCAGTTACAATGTGGCCCGGGTCCCGATTGGTGGCCCCGCGGCTATCTGTACCCTATATATGAGCTAGGTATTTACAACTACACGCACTGTCGCTGTTGGTAGAGTTAAGGCGCGCCGCCTGTCCCGCCGAACGCCTCTAACCGGGTAGCAGGTGATGATGAAGTACCCGTCTTGTCACCACGTCCCCTCGCTCTGCTGGGCGGCTCAGTGCCACTGGGCGGCACTGCTGCGCCGTCACGCCACTCCGCCCTGTCTCATCACCGTAATGGTGAGCAGGTGAAGGATGGGGGCGTGCGCCGTGAGCCATGCTTCTAGGGAAAGTGCGAACCTTGAATGCACGGTCTGACAGCATACCTTTCTCTTTACTGCTTGGCCATCTGGCCGTTGCTCATCGGCACAACGTCCGGACGGCTGGCCCCCAGGACAAGCATCCTACTAGAGCAGCCTTGCGGAGTAGTGAGGGGTCCGGAATCGTTGAACACGTGGCAGCACCGAAGCCCTCCTATGCTAGAGGTCGGGCCCGAAGACGTAGGACACGTGGCACCTCCGGAGCCCTCCTTGGCGGGAAGATACACCTGAAGTCGTTGCCCACGTGACAGCACCAGAGCCCTCCCATGCTGGAGGTCAGACCCAGAGCCGCAGTACATGTGGCACCCCTAGAGCTCTCTGCGGCGAGGGTGTGGCTTAGAGGTTCTAATCACATGGCAGAGTAGGTCTCTGTCTTCTACGTACGTGCTGGCGTATGTCTTCTTTTACTCATACACGTGGGGTACCCAGTCTATCTTGAGAGTAACAACAGTGGCCCCTAGGCCCATCTACACAAGGACGAAGGCTCTTGAGGGTGAGGCCTCCATCTAAAATCCCACGTAGTAGTCTTCTGATCTTGCTTCAGTCAAAGATGCGCTCGATAATAATAGAGATAATAATACTCATATGTATATACAGATATGTCGCTACCACAAAAAAAATAAGTAATAACAATAGCGAATTGATAATTAGTAGTATTAGCCATTCCATCACCGATCGACTAACTCATACAAGGTCAGTCCTGGACATTAGTTGAGAAAATGTGATAAAGCTTCAGGGAACTGCTAAACAAAACTGCTCCACGAATCATGCAAAAGCTTCAATTTCGGATCGCCCTTGCAATGAGAAGCTTAAATAAATGTTAGAATTTTAAGGGCCGCTAATCAGCCACTGCCGAACAGCGTCAATAGAAACGCAAAGAAACAAAAATCAGGGGTACTGAAACTTCAAAATGCGACTAGTAGCCAAGACGGTAGCTTTTACGAGGCATGTACATCCTATCCTTACTTAACAAACTTAGGGCAAGGCTATCTAGAGGACTAATCAGTTCTTAGCTTACACTCCGACATCTCATCTTCAACAACATTAAGCTCTAATTGCACAAGACGGTACCAAAGTTTTTTCTGCATAATGGATTGCATTGCCAACCGCTGTTCTGCAACCATCCAAAATTCACGCTGTTCTGCATCCATCCAAAATTCTTTATGCTAACTGATACCAAACAAATTCATGTTTCCATCCTTTGACGCAAGTCAACAATTCAACATATTAAATCAACAGTTTCAAGACTAACTGATCATAAGAGATGGTAAAGATGTCTAAAAAATGATTAGAAAGCATACAGGTAGCATGCACTGATTTATTAAGTCCAATACAGAATTTAAGAGGCTCCTCATGCCAAGAAAAGCTGATTTGTTCCATCATCAATCATGTGAGCTCATGACAGCTCACCGGTAACAAGTTCCATTCCTTAAATTTTTATTTCATTTAAATTATTAATGCAGTCATATGGTGCGGTGAGTAGATATAAAAAAGCTAAGTTGAGACTCATTCAATGGACCAGCAGAGTACCATACATAACACTCTTTACATGTAAAAGAAAAGCAAGTTACAAGATATCAAAATTTTGAACAGAGATCAAAACACCATACCCAGTACCCACTTCCAATATGATATCACATCTTGCCAAGAGTAAACTTGAGAATGCCACGATTCACAAAGTCTTGTGTACCAGAATCTGAAAAAACCATCTAAATCAAATCTGTTAAGAATGTATGTGCTGAAGGACACAAGAGCTCAGCAAAAAGAAATTTGCGTCCATACATGCAGATCAAACAATCAGTATGATTTGTCAGGGTACACCTAAGCAATTGATCCACAAACACATAATGAGAATGCAAACAGTTACCTTCCATTTTTATACATCATAAGCAAATAGCAGTTATCGCTTATACACTTGAATATAGTCATATACGGAAACAGTCACCTTATATAACTTATATATTATCTCACATACTGGACAACAAATAGTCCTCTCCAGCAACATATGCACCACGTCAATGAAAGCATTCTCAAAAACTGAGGTTCTGGATAGTCTATGGATTGAGCACCTATTCCAATATTCACATTTCTTTATACCAAAAGCAGCGATACGCAGAAAAACTTGCATACCCAACACAGGTCACAGGCAAAGAGTAGATCTACGACATATAGAGCTAGTGATAACCCTGGCAGTCTAGTATCTTGGACCCATGCTACAAGAACGGGATAGCCTCATTGAGGCTACATTTTCCATCTCTCGTCCAATTCCAACTGCTGTTGATACCACATTGCCACCGCCGCTGCCAGCTGCAGACACATTATTGTACTGCTTCCTGCAACCAGGGCAGCGCCCATCTGCCTCCAGGATCCTCTTGTGGCAGAAGAGACAAAGGTGAAACCCACAAGGGCAAGGAAGGAAGCTCGAGTCTGTTGGATCAAGATCCTCATAACATATCGGGCAAGACGATGGCAATGAGAGGATACCCTGCTGTGTAGCAGTTATCCCCATCCCTGCCCAGCAGTTCCCAATGCTTGCCGGAAAGCTGGCCTGCTTTGAGATACTGGGTAAGCTCTGAGGACGAAATATGTCATCAGGTGCCCAGGCTTTAGTCTTGCTCTGAATTGGTTCTGGAATAGCTGCATTGGCAGGCGTTGCATTTGCCTGAGGTGCTGAGGGCGACACAGGACCTGGACTCTGGTGACAATGACTGTCATTGACCGATAGTGCATCTGCAACAGCTTCCCAATCATCTAAGACTCCACTATCATCGTCAGGACAGCATGTATCATCCTCCTCGGCATCACTCACACTCCTTGAGCTGGACCATACACTGCTTCCACTGCTGAGGCTGGGGCCACCATCATTTCCGGAGCAGCTCTTCCTCGACGGGCACCGGCCACCTTGGGAATTGTTTGAGCCAGGGCTGTTAATGGGGGAGTCGAGGTCGCTGCTGCCTACCTCAAGCACGGCAGCAACGGGATCCTCCCTGTCCTCTGGATCACTCCCCCTTGACCTTGCATCTGCACGGCGACGAGGTAGTGGAGGGTGCGGTGAAGCAAGGATTGGTGATCCCGCATTTGATCCTGCTCCTGTTGGAGCGGTTGCAATCTTAGCATCCTTACCATCCTTGCCTAGACCAACCCGAAGCACAAAAGGGTCAGAATCTTAAATAAGAATATCAACTTTCCAACGAGATAACCAGATACATCATATTACGAATCAACTTATCAAAAAGACTTGATCCATTACATGGAGATCCAAACTCTAGCATGCACAACGCCCAACCCCCTCACCCAACCAGAAAAAAATCCAAATCGCAAATACCGAAACGTCGGGCAAACTGGAAACATGATCGAACCTTGAACTTGCGATAGCCACTGCCCGCGGCGAGTCTCGAGCTTGGACTGCTTCAGCTTCGCCGCCGTCCGGTTTCCCTGCGAGGCGAGCACCGGAAAAAACAACGAACTTTCAGATCGGATCAGCACGGGACGCAATCCAATCAAACGGAAGCAAATCCGCCACCCCGGATCGAACCACAGATCAGACGACCCCAACATGCAGGCATACACCCCCCCCCCCCCCTTACCCTCCTCTTCTTCGCGTCGCGCGCGGCGGCGGGCGATGCGGCGTCGCTGTATCCCATCTCGCGGGGCGAGGGCGGGCTGCAGAAGGCTCGGCCGGCGGGAGTCGTCGACGTGCGGCGGAGGCGACGGCGAAACCCTAGGAAGCGGTGCGGCGAAGGAGGCGGGTGGATAGATAACACACGGGCGTGGAAGTTTTGATGGAGAGAAGAAGGGGAGGCGAAATCTTCTGGGCCTTTTTGGCTGCAGACGCTCCGCTTCGCGTTTATTGATCGGGGACATGGTGTTAATGACTATAATGCCCTCCGTCGCAGGGACGGTTACGCGCTGAGGGGGGCCGTGGGCCCGTGGACGGCGGGAGATCCAGGCCGTCCGATCGGTCGTTGGGTGACTTCTTGGTTTCGTAGTTATTTTTTTTCGGGGGTGGGGAGTGAGCGGAAAAGAAACGTTCTCTGTTATTTTTTTATAGGGTGCAGCAACGTGCGGGTTTGAAAGCGACGGTGTGAGGCGTTGCGTCTATCGGATCGTTGGATGGCCGGCGACCGGCGTGGAGGATTTTCCGAGGACCCTGAAAAGGGGTGTTAATTTTTTTGATAGCGGCCTTAATGGTGTTTTTTTAAATACTGAGCTGAGCTCGACAAGAATTGAGAGAAAATAAATACCAGATAAACATTTGTAGGAGCTCAACACGTGTCATTAATACAACTAAAAGGGAAAAAAGTTGATCGGTGATTTTCCACTTGCGTTTCACCGGGTTGCCAGGTAACCGTGTCAGTCAGGACGGATGAGTGCTCCATCTTGGGAATTTATGACCAATAGTACCTAAAAACACATTCTGTACAAACGACTCTGAATCAGTGTGGCACTGAGGATATGTACAGCTTGGTAGCATTACCGATCGTACACCATTATTCTAGCGCCAAGCATGTCCGTCTAAGTACAGTCGGTTTCTGTGCTTGTATGTATCCGTATCAAGAAAACAAAACACGGGGTTGTTACCGGTCTGATGTTGTAGAAGGTGATGAAGAACCAAACCAGCTGCTACTGGAGATAAATCAGGTAGTGACACCTGTTGATACAAAGAAAAAAAAAAGATCTTAAAAGCAGATCAGATTGTACTTCATGTGCTATTTCATGTAATATTGCATTTACATGCGGTCACATATGAACTCAACCTGTATTTAGTGAGGACTTTGCAACTAAACATTGTTGTCGGTACCCTGCGAACCGGTCACCCCCGCGTAGTCGATAAAGAGCACCAGGGCCCCGCCTCCCCAGCTTAGGTGGGCCCCAGCGTAAGCCACGCGCTCTGGGCCCCATGGGTTGTCCTAGGGTTGCAACATATCTTCGAGCCCCGAGCCTCAATACCGGCCGTGGGGTGGCTCGGGGGTCGACACGTGTCCAGTAGTGTCGGACCCCATTCTCCGCCGAGGAGGGCTCCGACACTACCACGTTTCTGGGACCTCCGAGTTACACCCACCAACCACAGAGGACTCAAGAGGTGCCATGTGTCCTGCAGCTCCGTATTCGACCTCTAGCATGAAGGCCTCCGGTGGTGCCACGTGGGCATCAACGTTGTACCTTCTCCTAGGGAAGGCTCTGGATGTGTCACGTGTCCTGTAGCTCCGGATCCGACCTCCAGCATGGGAGGCCTCCGGTGCTACCGCGTGCCCAATAACTCCGGACCGCCCACTACTCCTCAAGACGACTCCAGTAGAGACGCATGTCTCGGGGGTCATCCACCCGCATATCACTCCGACGAGCAACGGCAGATGGCCAAGGAGTAAAGAGGAAGGAACCCCGCCAGGCCAAGCATTGAAGGCTCACGCCTTCCCTAGAAGCATGGCACACGACGCACGCCTCCAACCCCCGTATGCGCACCATTACGGTGAAATACAGGGCGGCGAGGCGTGACGGCACAACAGTGTCGCCCGACGGCACTGAGCCACCTAACAGGGTGAGGAGACGTGGCGACAAGATGGGAACTTCATCATCACCGGCCGTCCAGTCAGAGGCACCCAGCGGGTCAGGCGGCGCGCCTTAACTCTACCAACAGTGACAATACATATAGTTGTAAATATCAATAGCTCATGTATAAGAGGCAGAGAGCCATGGGCCCACCTGTCGAGCCCCGAGCCACCATGTAACTGCCCCGGCCTTGGGCTATAAAAGGACCGGGGCAGCCTCCGGGCAAGGGATTCGTGACCCAGCCAACTCAATCTCATACGCGAGCAAGTAATACACCGAGCACTCCCGTGGACGTAAGGTTTTACACTCCGGTGGCCCGAACCACGTAAATCATCGTGTCCCTCTCGCCATTGTGCCTAGACCTTCGTGATCCTATAGCCCCACCGAGAAAAGAACCTCCACGGGCTGCTTCCGAGCAGACCGTGGGAAGTGTCGTAGCGAACACTTCGATATTTGACACGCCAGGTAGGGTCTTTTTGTTCTTGGAGCTGTTCGTGAAGCCCACAATGGCAAACATCCAATCTGACGGAGGGCCTTCCCGCCCTTCGCGCCGCCAGCAGCGGGGAGAGCAGGAAATGTCGTCTGGACCCAGAGCTGGACCGTCTGCGCCGACGCCAGCCCCAGCGGCTACAACATCAGTTCTCCCCTGGCAGCCCTGGGTTGCGACGGTGTCGTAGGCCCGAGCCGAGGCTAGCCTGGAGAGTGCGCTGCTAGCGGCCTGTGCACTTGT
Organism: Neostapfia colusana; assembly: GCA_030760725.1. Lineage (NCBI taxonomy): Eukaryota > Viridiplantae > Streptophyta > Magnoliopsida > Poales > Poaceae > Neostapfia > Neostapfia colusana. The sequence continues at coordinate 55,171,047 of JASWHV010000019.1, forward strand.
AAGGGCCTAAGTTTTTGGCACATACTCAAGGTGCTCATCACACCACACACACACTTCATTTGAAGAAAGTTGATGAACATATTTGAAGAGCAAGTAACCACCATTAACATGATCATTAGAGAACAAACTCACACAATGCAAAAGTGGCATTTCCCACATGCATCATATAGGGGCTGGACATCTGAAAGACTCCTACACCTTGCTAGGAATGTCCATGCCAAGTTTCACCCAAATTCAAAACCTTTTTGAGGTCCTTTTGGGTATAGCTAGAAAGAGGGTGGTTTGAACTTAAATTCAAATTCAAACTGTTTTCATCCCATGAATTCAAAATGGGAGGCATATTCTTACTCAGCACATTTTTGTGAGCTCACACACCAATTTTCACTCCATTTGGAGTTGATCTTGACATGAGCTAAGTTTAGCAAATTCAAACTTTATTTTAATTACAAATTGAATATGTGTTGAAAATTTAGTCAAACCAAACCCAAATTGAATTCTAACCAATTCAAATGGCTCAGGGGTAGATAATTCAAATCACCATGGGCATTGTGGGGATCACTGTTTACAACAGTAATAGAGAGTTAAGTTCAGAGGTTAAAAAGGAAGTGGGACCCACATGTCAGCCACTGAAGAGATTCAACCGACTGAAACTCCCTCACTCGGGTCTTCGCGCTTCAGCAGAGGGTGCCACCGAGGGTGGGGGCGCCGCGCCACCAGCTGCTCGCCCACGCGTGAGCCAGGTCGGTGCTGAGCCCTTCTTAAGGCGCTCCACGCCTCTGCCGAGGTTCCCTCGCTGTTTTTCCCCCTCGCAAGAACACTGAGCCGAAGTTCTTCCCTCCGCCGCTCGGACTGATCGGGAGAATGGTGAAACACTCATACCCTCTCCTCCCCGAGCTGCTACACCCTGCCGTGAGCTCCGCACCCACCTTCCCAACCCAGAAACAAGCGAGTTCCGGCCTTCTTTGCCCAAAAACGACCGCCACAGCGGCGATCAAGCTTCGGCCGACGATCGGGTGATCGTGGACAGCCCTCCACAGGGGTTCTCACGATCAAGCAATACAGGCCACGGGAGCGAGCTAGGTTGGTGCTGCTCTCCTCCGATTCTTGAAGCAAAACGTAAAGCATCCACCGAGAATTTCCAGATTTTGCTCCGGCGGCCTTAACCCAAGCTTCTGGTACGGTTTCTTTGAATTTCTGCTCTCTGATCCTTCTTAGGTTATCAAATCTTGCACATAGACGCTGGACTAGCCAGCGATCATTTTCCTTTTAGCATCCGTTGCATGAAACCGGCTAGGAGTGATGGATTTTGAGCTCGATCAAAGGCGTTCATGGCGGGCACGATCGGTCGCACGGTGTTGACCAACTTGCCGCCAGTTTTGAACACCTTTGAGGCTTTGTCAAGCTTACTAGAGGTGTACTGATGCTGTAGAGCCATTTGTTCGAGGTCTTGGCGGGTTAGAACCCACGGCCGATGGCGCCGAACCTCAACCGAGGCCGCCGCACGTCGCCGGGGTATTTCCGGTCACCACCAGCTCGAACTGACCCCACAGACGTGTTCCTCGACGTTGATAACCCCCTGGCGGCGAGTCTGAGACCGTGGGTGAGCAGCAGCGGCAATCCGGCGAGCTGCGGTTCTGCTCTGGCGAGGGGAGGCGACGCGCGCGCGAGGGAGCGTTGGGAGGTAGAAAAAGCTAGGTGGCCCACGCGTCAGCGGCTTGGATCCGGTGTGCTGGCGCGCAAAAATTCCGTGGACCCCAGTGTGCCATCGCCTCAGCGCCCAACACGTGTAACCGTGGTCCCACCGGCAGATTTGAACTTTTCCCGATTTTCAGATTTCATTCAAACTTCAAATCCTCATAACTTTGGCTAGGAACTCCAAATCAAGTGAAACTAATTTTGTTGGATTCAGCTCCCTGAGTACTTTCCAGCAAATCAAGTTTCACTTCATGAAAATCCTTATTTCTCCAGAATTAATTCTTCAAAATTTAAACTGTTTAGAATTTTAACTGGAGAATACTTTGGAGGAAAATTCTTAAATTTTGCTGGCATGTTCACCAAAATATCCCTGAGTTACCATAAAAATTTCAGATCCATTTATGCTCATTTGATCCACCTAATAGTGTGATTAATAAAACTGTTCCAGAGAAAATGGAAAATGTTCAGAAACATTTTCAGAATTTCTCTGAAATTGATTAGCTCATATCTCTAGCTAGGAACTTTCAAATTAAGTGAGACCAACTCCAGAAGAACCCTCCAAAAATCTAGTTTTCAGAAAGTCATGGCTTGCTCCATGAAAATCCCTAGAACACCCTAAAGGCTTCAATTAAGGTCAAGTACATAATTATTTGTGGAGGGCTCAAATGAGCTTTGCTGCAGCTAAAACTTGACCAAGTCTCTGTTTAGCTTGTATCCACACCACAGTAAAAATTTCAGAGTCATCGGATCTGTCTAGTAAGACTTACAACTTTTACAAGTTTAATTCTAATCAAATGCATTTAAATTGATACATATATTTTTTACCTCTTGTAGTCGCTAAGGTTGAGGAGGAGCCTGAAGTCTTAGACTTTGTCACTCCGGAAGAACAGCTAGCCTACGACCAAGAGCAGCAAGGCAAGCTCCGATTTACATTAACCTCTTTATAAACTTTTATTGTTTTGAGAACTTACTTTGAGTACCATTAATTCTTGCATTAGAGTCTTGTTTGAAAACCCAAATGCATAGCCAAGAGTTCTCATCAGCAGCACACGGAGTTGCTGCAGACACTTATTGCAAATACGTCTCGACCAGAGAGGCGTCATGATCGTGAGGAGCATCAACAGAGCTCCTACTCTGACTTTCTAGCGACTCATCCCCGGTATTCTCAAGGGCGGATGAACCCCTCGATGCGGACAACTGGCTCCGCACGATGGAGATGAAGTTCGGGCTGCTCCAAGTGAGTGAGCAGTGCAAGACTCAGTTTGCGGTCCAACAGCTCTAGGGATCCGCGAGCGCGTGGTGGGCGAACTACTGTGCTTTGCAGCCCACCGACCGAGTTATGACCTGGGCGGAGTCCTAGACGGTCTTCAGGGCCTATCACATACCACCGGGTCTCATGAAGAGGAAGATGCAGGAGTTCTTACACCTGCAGCAAGGGAGCCGGAACGCGCTGGAATACTCCAGGGCGTTCAATGATCTCGCGCTCTACGCGTCGTATCACGCTGATACCGACGAGAAGCGGCGGGACCACTTCTACCAGGGGCTTAACCCGCTTGTGAAGGACAAGTTGGCGATGTTCAATCGTGGCAGCCTCGATGACATAATTGATGATGCGATTGTTCAGGAGGACTCCAGCAAGGAGTTAGCAGCGGCGGAAAGAAAGCGAAGCGCGCCGCAAAGCAGCGGAGAAGGAGGCGGTCCTTCTCAGAAATTTCGGATGGTGAATCGCCCACCATCAGGTCCACGCTGGCAGCCACCACAAAGGCCGATGCCATTCCGCAGTCGGCCGTATTCTTCACCGGCATTCAGGACGGCGCTACCAGCACCACCTCCGCAACAACAACAACAGCAGCGGGCCATGTCGCTTGCGTATGCACCTCAGCAGCGCATGCCGGACTTTCGTCCCCTAAGCATCGGACAAGCAGCGGCCACATGCTACAAATGTGGTCGGCTAGGACACTTCGCCAGTAGTTGTCCGAAGAGGCAAGGCGGCGGAGTTGCACCACAGCTTCCGGGGAGGAATCAGCCACGGAACCTCACTAATGCGCAGCGGACAAACCCTAGGCCCGACACCGTCCACCAACTTGCCATAGAGGACGTGCCGGAGGGAGAGCCGATCCTCGGGTATGTTCTAACTCCACCAGCATCCCGCCATAGTATTATTTGATTCAGGCGCCACGCATAGCTTTATTAGCCATGCTTTCATTGCTAAATACAGCTTGCCAATCCTACCCACCGATAGTTCATATTTGATTTGTTCACCGGGTGGGAAAATTTCAGCAAGCATGATGGTTCCAAAAGCGCCATTATGCTTAGCGGGTAGAGTATACCCTACGTCTCTCATAATTTTAGAGGGACAGAAGGTCGATGTCATCTTAGGGATGTCGTGGTTAACCCGCCACGGCGCTGTTTTAGACACCGTCTTCCGAATTGTGCACTTGAACTCAGAAGTGCGCGAATCTCATTCCTTATTTATGGACAATCCATAAATAAAACTTCCAAGTGTCTATCAATCCACAACCATCAGATTGGAAGATATTCTAGTGGTCCGAGAGTTCCCTGACGTGTTCCCGGATGATTTATCGGGGATGCCACCTGACAGAGAGGTGGAGTTCAAGATTGAACTTGCACCGGGAACCATGCCGATATCCCGGAGGCCGTACAAGATGGTGCCCAAGGAATTGGCTGAACTGAAGACTCAAGTAAGGATCTGCTGGAGAAGGGTTTTATTAGGCTGAGCTCCTCACCGTGGGGTTGTTCGGTATTATTTATGAAGAAGAAGGATGAGACGTTGCGGCTTTGCATGGACTATCGTCCATTAAACGCCGTAACCATCAAGAACAAGTACCCGTTACCACGGATCGACATGTTATTTGATCAGTTGGTCGAAGCAAAGATCTTTTCCAAGATGGACTTAAGATCGGGGTACCATCAGATTAAGATACGGGCTGAGGATACTCCGAAGACGACTTTCTCGACGAGGTACGGACTTTATGAGTACCTGGTCATGTCCTTCGGCCTCACCAACGCTCCAGCTCACTTCATGTATTTGATGAACTCGGTATTCATACCGGAGCTGGACAAGTTTGTCGTGGTCTTCATCGACGACATATTGGTATATTCCAAGTCAGAGGAAGAACACAAGAAACATCTGCGTATAGTCTTGCAACGGCTGTGGGATCACAAGCTATACGCGAAATTCAGCAAGTGCGAGTTCTGGATATCGCAAGTACCTTTTCTCGGGCATATCATCTCAGCGGAGGGTATCGTTGTAGACCCGAGCAAGATCACACAAGTGCTGAATTGGAAATCCCCGAGAACTGTTCACGAGGTACATAGTTTCCTCGGACTCGCGGGATATTATCGGAGGTTCATTCCGAACTTCTCAAAGATTGCCAAGCCTATGACGGAGCTGCTGAAGAAGGCTACTAAATATGTTTGGAGTCCAGCATGTGAAGCAGCATTCAAGGCTTTAGTAAAGCACCTGACATCAGCACCGATTTTGGCGCAGCCAGACACAACAAAACCGTTCGATGTGTATTGTGATGCATCCAGCATTGGGCTTGGATGTGTGCTCATGCAAGACCGAAGAGTGGTAGCGTATGGGTCACGAAAGCTTAGAAACCATGAGCAGAATTATCCAACTCACGACTTGGAGCTCCCTGCCGTAGTATTTGCACTTAAAATGTGGAGGCACTACCTACTCGGTAACCTCGTACATTTATATATCGACCACAAAAGCCTCAAGTACATATTCACTCAGAAGGAGCTGAACATGAGGCAGCGAAGATGGTTAGAGCTGATAAAAGATTACGAAACAAGGCAAACATAGTGGTGGATGCGCTGAGTCGCAAGTCACACGTCAACAACCTGACCATCACACCGTTGGAAGAGAGCGAACCACCACTGCATGTGATTCCACACAGAGCTCTCTACAACTTAGCTTTGATCCCCACCATCCGTGAAGAGATAGCGGCAGCTCAGAAACATGACAAGGGTATGTCGCATTTGCGGAGATGTATAGACAGTGGGGAGTTTAAATGTTTTCGGAAAGACGGAGACGACGTCCTATGGTTCAAGGACCGGATCGTCGTACCCCGTAATCTGGAGTTACGGAAGAAAATCTTTGATGAGGCTCACTTGTCAAAGTTTTCTATTCACCCCGGCAACAACAAAATGTATCAAGAACTCAGAAGCAAGTTTTGGTGGACACGGATGAAGCTGGAGATCGCGAAGTACGTGTCCGAGTGCGATACATGTCGAAGGGTGAAGGCAGATCATATGCGGAAACCGGGACTGCTGCAACCACTAGGCATTCCTGCCTGGAAATGGGAGGACGTGAGCATGGACTTCATCGTCGGTTTACCCACCACCTTTCAGAAACATGATTCTGTGTGGGTGATCGTTGACCGGCTCACCTAAGTTGCCCATTTCATCCCCGTCAACACCAACTACAACGCCAAGAAGTACGCTGAACTGTACATCTCACGGATCCTATGCTTGTACGGCGTACCCCGTACCATCATATCGGATCGGGGCACTTTATTTGTGTCTCAGTTTTGGGAGCAGCTACACGCTGCATTGGGGACGAAGTTGATCCGTAGTTCAGCATACCACCCGCAGACGGATGGGCAAACTGAGCGGGTAAACCAAATATTAGAAGATATGCTACGAGCTTGCGCTATCAACCACGGCAAGAATTGGGATGATCACTTGTCGTTAGCCGAGTTCTCGTACAACAATGGGTACCAAGCCAGTATCAAGATGGCGCCTTACGAGGCGCTATACGGGAGAAAATGCCGCACACCACTGAATTGGTGTGAGTCTGGCGAAAGGGTCACCTTCGGGATTGATCTTGTCAACAACGCGGAGGAAAAGGTTTGGCTGATTCAAGCGAACCTAAAAAGCCGCTCAATCCCGACAGAAGCAATATGCGGACCGGAGAAGACGCCCACTATAATTCGAGATCGGGAATCACGTATACCTACGTGTGTCTCCAATGAAGGGCGTGAACAGATTCAGGGTGAGAGGAAAGTTGGCACCCCGATTCATCGGTCCATTTCCGAACTGAAACCGGATCTCACGTATCGGGAGGAACCGGTTCAGATTATTGATGAAAAGGCCCGAACCACACGCAACCGTACGTTGTGGTTCTACAAAGTTCTATGGAGTAATCACTCCATGGACTAAGCGACATGGGAGAGCGAAGAATTTCTTCGCGCTAACTACACCGACTTTTTCACGTCGCATATACGGTAATTTTTCCACCGCCCTCCCTCTCATTCTTACCTTATAATCTCGGGATGAGATTCTTTTAAGGGGGGGGAATGTAAGGGCCTAAGTTTTTGGCACACACTCAAGGTGCTCATCACACCACACACACACTTCATTTGAAGAAAGTTGATGAACACATTTGAAGAGCAAGTAACCACCATCAACATGATCATTAGAGAACAAACTCACACAATGCAAAAGTGGCATTTCCCACATGCATCATATAGGGGTTGGACATCTAAAAAACTCCTACACCTTGCTAGGAATGTCCATGCCAAGTTTCACCCAAATTGAAAACCTTTTGAGGTCCTTTTGGGTATAGCTAGAAAGAGGGCGGTTTGAACTCAAATTCAGATTCAAACTGTTTTCATCCCATGAATTCAAAATGGGAGACATATTCTTACTCAGCACATTTTTGTGAGCTCACACACTAATTTTCACTCCATTTGGAGTTGATCTTGACATGAGCTAAGTTTAGCAAATTCAAACTTTATTTTAATTACAAACTAAATATGTGTTGAAAATTTAGTCAAACCAAACCCAGTTTGAATTCTAACCAATTCAAATGGCTCAGGGGTAGATAATTCAAATCACCATGGGCATTGTGGGGATTACTGTTTACAACAGTAATAGAGAGTTAAGTTCAGAGGTTAAAAAGGAAGTGGGACCCATATGTCAGCCACTGAAGAGATTCAACCGACTGAAACTCCCTCACTCGGGTCTTCGGGCTTCAACAGAGGGCGCCACCGGGGGGGGGGGACGCCGCGCCACCAGTTGCTCGCCCACGCGCGAGCCAGGTCGGTGCTGAGCCCTTCTTAAGGCGCTCCACGCCTCTGTCGAGGTTCCCTCGCTATTTTCCCCCTCGCAAGAACACTGAGCCGAAGTTCTTCCCTCCGCCGCTCGGACTGATCGGGAGAACGGTGAAACACTCACACCCTCTCCTCCCCGAGCTGCTACACCCTGCCCTGAGCTTCGCACCCACCTTCCCGACCCGGAAACAAGCGAGTCCGGGCCTTCTTTGCCCGAAAACGACCGCCACAGCGGCGATCAAGCTTCGGCCGACGATCGGGTGATCGTGGACAGCCCTCCACAGGGGTTCTCACAGTCAAGCAGTCCAGGCCATGGGAGCGCGCTAGGTTGGTGCTGCTCTCCTCCGATTCTTGAAGCAAACCGTGAAACATCCACTGAGAATTTCTAGATTTTGCTCTGGTGGCCTAAACCCGAGCTTCCGGTACGGTTTCTTTGAATTTCCGCTCTCTGATCCTTCTTAGGTTATCAAATCTTGCACATAGACGCTGGACTAGCCGGCGATCATTTTCCTTTTAGCATCCGTTGCATGAAACCGGCTAGGAGTGACGAAATTTGAGCTCGATCAAAGGCGTTCATGGCGAGCACGATCGGTCGCATGGTGCCGACCAACTTTCCGCCAGTTTTGAACACCTTTGAGGCTTTGTCGAGCTTCCTAGAGGTGTACTGATGCTGTAGAGCCGTTTGTTCGAGGTCTTGGCGGGTTAGAACCCATGGCCGACGGCGCCGAACCTCAACCGAGGCCGCCGCACGTCGCCGGGGTATTTCCGGTCACCACCAGCTCGAACTGACCCCACAGACGTGTTCCTCGATGTCGATAACCCCCTGGCGGCGAGTCTCAGACCGTGCGGTGGCCGGCAGCGGCAATCCGGCGAGCTGCGGTCCTGCTCCGGCGAGGGGAGGCGGCGCGCGCGCGAGGGAGCGTCGGGAGGTAGAAAAAGCGGGGTGGTCCACGCGTCTGCGGCTCGGATCCGGTGTGCTGGAGCGCAAAAATTCCGTAGACCCCGGTGTGCCATCGCCTCAGCGCCCAACACGTGTAACCGTGGTCCCACCGGCAGATTTGAACTTTTCCTGATTTTCAGATTTCATTCAAACTTCAAATCCTCATAACTTTGGCTAGGAAACTCCAAATCAAATGAACCAAATTTTGTTGGATTCAGCTCTCTGAGTACTTTCCAGAAAATCAAGTTTCACTTCATGAAAATCCTTATTTCTCCAGAATTAATTCTTCAAAATTTAAAATATTTAGAATTTTAACTGGAGAATACTTTGGAGGAAAATTCTGAAATTTTGCTGGGATGTTCACCAAAATATACCTGAGCTACCATAAAAATTTCAGATCCATTTGAGCTCATTTGATCCACCTAATGGTGTGATTAATAAAACTGTTCTAGAGAAAATGGAAAATGTTCAGAAACATTTTTAGAATTTCTCTGAAATTGATTAGCTCATATCTCAAGCTAGGAACTTTCAAATTAAGTGAGACCAACTCCATAAGAACCCTATGAAAATCTAGTTTTCAGAAAGTCATGGCTTGCTCCATGAAAATCTCTAGAACACCCTAAAGGCTCCAATTAAGGTCAAGTACATAATTATTTGTGGAGGGCTCAAATGAGCTTTGCTGCAGCTAAAACTTGACCAAGTATCTGTTTAGGTTGTATCCACACCACAGTAAAAATTTCAGAGTCATTGGGTCTGTCTAGTAAGACTTACAACCTTTACAAGTTTAAATCCAATCAAATGCATTTAAGTTGATACATATACTTTTTAACTCATGTAGTCGCTAAGGTTGAGGAGGAGCCTGAAGTCTTAGACTTTGTCACTCCGGAAGAACAGCTAGCCTATGACCAAGAGCAGCAAGGCAAGCTCCGGTTTGCACTAACCTCTTTACAAACTTTTATTGTTTTGAGAACTTACTTTGAGTACTATTAATTCTTGCATTAGAGTCTTGTTTGAAAACCCAAATGCATAGCCAAGAAAAACAGGGGTTGGGATTAGGATTGAAAACCCCATTAGCTACTGCAATGCTAAGATAGTGTAGGATTCAGTACAAGTCGAGTAGTTGGAACTACTCGCGAGAATAGGCTAGAGGCACATCGCTTGGGTAAAAATAGCAAATGAAACACATGGCAAGAAAAATGAGACCGAGCGGAGAGTAAGGGCAGCAGGACTTTGGGGCCTATGTGCTATAGCTCCGCTTGCATCGATTGAGGACGGAGCCGTGTGCGGGCTTGTTGAACAAGCTAGAACAGTACCGAAGACCTACCGGCTATATGGGAACCGGGAAAACGATGTAACTCGGGTAGCTGGGTGTTGAGGCATAGCTGGTCGTTCAGAGGGTAGGTTGAGAGCTTGAGGTGTAAATCGGCTGGCGACAGTGAGATGCGCGTGCAGAGACCTCTTGCTCGGGACGATTGGACCGGTTCAACATTTGGCTGACGGATGAAAGGTAGTTGCGTACGACGTCCGTGATGGTTGTTGTAGGCAACATCGAGTACGGGCGTACGCGACGGTTTATTCGGGTAATCCTGCAGGTGTAAATCGATTATAATCGCCGTCCCTCGCGGTCAGTGAGTACCACTTGTTCACTGTACCGTGACGTAGAAAGAACAGGCTAGTTACATGTTAAAATGTTGCTGATTGAAAGATGGACTTGATTGTTAATGTTTTGCCATAGTTTAGAGCTAATTTAAGTTTATTTCAACTTTGGACAAAGTACATTAGAGAAATACATTTCTTGTTTGATTGCGGCTCTCTCATGTGCCTTAGCGTAAAGTCTCCACAACCTGTTGCTAAAACTTGAAAGTAAGGTTCCACTAAGTAGGCGAGTCCTTTGCAACTTACTTTACCTCATGCACCTATCACCCCTCATGTAGAAGTTTCATGTTTAGGAGAGACGGGTCAGTCTTGTTGAGCCTTCGTGCTCACTGCTTGTGTTTGAAGCTTTTGCAGGGTTCTATGAGGAAGGGACTCCCGAGGAGGAGACGAAACCCCAGGAGGGGAACCCCGTCGAGTGGGAGTCGTGCACGCCGCCGCGTTAGTGTGTGTGCGTGCTAGCGGGGACACGTTCACGGGCTGAATGTGAACTCGATGCATAGTCTACGCCCGTGAGTGTAGACTGAACATATTTTGTTGTAAAAATGTTCATACACTGGTTTATGTAATAAAACTTTGCTTCCGCTTTGTACCTTTGATGTGTGTTATACGGTGCTTTGCAACGCAGCACCTCTCAGCGTGATCCTGGCTCGACAAGACCGTGGGGTCGTGTCAGCACTCCTCCGCGCCCCGCATACAGCCCTCGGCTGCGGAGGAGATCCTAGTCCAGGTTGTCCAGATAGGCGAGGGCACTGCCCAGACTACCCGCATTGCGGGGAACATGGGTAGCAAATAGAAATATGCGCTCATCACCTTCCTCGAGGACAATGTCGATGTGTTTGCTTGGCAACCATCACAAATGTTTGGGATCCCCAGGGAGGTGATTGAGCACCATCTGAAGATCCACCCCGACGCTAAGTCGTTGATATAGAAGCCTCGGAAGCAGTCCATCGAGCAGCAGGACTTCATCCGTGAATAGATCAAGAAGCTGCTCGACGTCGGCTTCATCCGAGAGGTCCACCACCCGAGATGGTTGACCAACCCCTTCGTGGTACCCAAAGGCGGTGAGAAGCTACGAATGTGCATCGACTACACCAGTCTAAAAAAGTAATGTCCTAAAGACCCTTTTCCTCTCTCGCGAATAGATCAGATTATAGATTCTACTCCTGGTTGTGATATGTTGTGCTTCCTAGATGCTTATTCTGGTTTTCATCAAACACCTATGTCTAAGGAAGATGAAGAGCACAATGCTTTCATAAAAGTAGATGTCCTCAAAACGCCCTGCTAACCTTTGTGGGTGCCATGAATGAGACATTTGGGGATCTAATAAGGGGACTAGTGGAGGTGTACGTAGATGACATCATAGTGAAGGTTAAGTCGCATACATCTCTGTTGGACAATTTAGCCTTAGTCTTCGATAAGTTACCGGCCACTCGGACGAAGGTGTGACGGTGCAATAGTGCCACCTAAAGGCACAGAGCCGCCTAGAAGAGCGAGGAGACGCGACGACAAGAGGGGGACTTCATGATCACCGGTCGCCCGGACAGAGGCTCCCGACGTGACATACGGCATGCCTTAACTCCACCGACAGTGACAAAGCATATAGCAGTAGATGCCTATAGCTCATGTATAGGAGGCAGATAGTCTCGGGCCACCATGTAACTGTCTCGGCCTTGGACTATAAAAGGACTAGGGCAGCCTCTAGGCAAGGGGTTCGCAACCCAGCCAACTTACACACTCATACGCACGAACAATACAGCAAACACACCAGTGGACGCAGGGTATTACGCTCTGGCGGCCCGAACCACGCAAATCCTTGTGTTCCTCTCGCCATTGTGCTCTGACCTTTGAGATCCACTAGCCCCACCGAAAAAAAGAACCTCCGCGGGCTGCTCAGGCAGACCGGGGGAAGTGTCGCAGGAAAACACTTCGACATTTGGCGCGCGAGGTAGGTGGCTTTTGGTTATAGAAGCCATTCGTGAAGCCCACAATGGTGAACATCCAGTCTTTCGGGGGTTCTTCCCGCCCCTCACGCTGCCAGCGGCAGAGTGAGCAGGAAGCGTCCTCTGGTCCCAGAGCGGGACCGCCTGCACTAGCACCACTCCCTACGACGACGGTGCCCGTTGCCTCTTGGCAGCCTTCAATGGCAACGGAAACAGCATCGCAAGCGCCGACTAAAGCCAGTCCGGAGAGTACGCTGTTGGCAGCCCGTGCGCTCCTTCACAACCTCCCGAGCACGAGAGATTCCCCATCCGCTGCTGAACAATGGCGCAACGACATCGACACCTGGTCATCGCCGCGCTCAAGTCATCGTGTCACAGGAGACGGCGGCCAGGGACTGGGCAGCTACCGCCCCGTAACCTAACAAGGGATTACAGGACGACGACCACCCGTTCGACGGCGACATCCAGGCTCCCCACCACAGACCTTAGGGACGAGCTGGACCGCTGCCGCCGTGTGAAAGAAGATGGTCGCGTCACCATCGAGCAACAACGCTAGTGGTGTCGTAGCATTGGGGAGGAGTATGGCACCCCGAGTACCATGCGCCCCATCTACGCGGGCCAGAACTCCGTCTCCTCAGGCTCAGTGGGAGGCTGCATGGCTCTGGCCCCATACCATCGTATGGCGGTGTGGTCGCGCAAGTTCCGACAGCACTTGTCGGAGAAGTTTGACGGGACGGTCAACCCCGTCGAGTTCCTACATATCTACTCCACCACCATCTTAGCTGCACGAGGGGATGAGCCATCATAGCCAACTACTTCCCCATGGACCTGGTCATGGCTCATGAACTTACCCTAGGAGTCTGTAACCTCCTAGGAAGAGCTGTGCCGTTAGTTTACGACCAACTTCCGGAAGTTGCTACATCCGACCAAGCTTGGAGGCCGACCTCCCCGCCCTGCAACAGCAACCGGGAGAGTCGCTGTCGGTACCCTCAATACCGGGTACCCCAACGCACAGGGTGAAACCGCCTAAGGACCTCGCCCCCTACGCAGGGGAGGGCCCCGAAGGCGCCACGTGTCCAGCAGGGCCGGAGCTTCCTTCCTTAGAGGATAGCTCCGGGCATGCCACGTGGCCCAGAAGGTCGGACCTCGCCCCATCCGCAGGGGTGAGCTCCGAAGGTGCCACGTGTCCAGCAGGGCCGGAGCTCCCCTCTCCTTAGAGGATAGCTCCGGGCCTGCCACGTGGCACAGAAGGTCGGACCTCGCCCCCTCCGCCGGGGCGAGCTTCGAAGAAGCCACGTGTCCAGTAGGACCCGAGCTCCCCTCCCCTCGGAGGATAGCTCCGGGCCTACCACGTGGCCCAGGAGGCCGGACCTCCCCTCTCCGCGGGGGTGAGCTCCGAAGGTTCCACGTGTCCAGCGGGGCCGGATCTCTCCCCTCCGTGGGGGTGAGCTCCGAAGGCTCCACGTGTCCAGCAGGGCCGGAGCACCCGTCTCCTCAGAGGTGAGCTCCGGGCCTGCCACGTGGCCCGCAGAGCAGCGCTGCCCGACCAACACGGTTGGCAGCGGGAGTAAAGGCGCGTCGTGCTTTTACCATGCAAAGCATTCAAGACCCACGCCTTCCCAAGGCGCGGAGGCCCGGTGCATGCCTGTCAGGAGGCACTGTGACCCTTCAGAGTCAAGACAGGCGCACAGTGTCTGAAGCTGTAGACCATTGAAGGCAACGACAAGACACGGACAAGATATGTCGTGCCACCCCTGCCATCACCAACGGCTACACGCTACACCTAGCCTGCGGCATCAGCAGGGCGACAGGACGAGGACCTCGACGCTAGCGCCAAGACATAGTAGCTGGTAGGAAATCACCCCAAGGCCACCTGTCAGGACCCCGGGGCCCACCTTGTAAGCCGCCAGAGCCTTGGACTATAAAGGCTTGGGTAGGCAACGTTACAAGGGGTTCGAACTCTGCTGAGTTCAGCTCCCTCTAGGCCATCCTCATACTCAAGGAAACTAGTGCTCCGAGAACTAACGTAGGGTTTTACGCTCCGGCGGTCCGAACCACGTAAATCCTTGTGTCAACCATCTCCTTCCTTCGTCCACTCCGGCGAGACCCTCGCGAGAGGACTAGCCCCGCCTAAAAAAGAACCTCCGCGGGCTGCCCATAGCGGGACCGGAGGAAGTGTCGACCGCAGACGCTTCGACATTTGGCGCGCCAGGAAGAGGGCTTTTTGCTCTCTGACGAGTCTACAATGACGAAGATGACCAAGCTTCCTTCAGCGGCAAGCTCTCCGCGCCGACGTTCCCGGCAAACTCCATCAATCTCAAGATCTGTCGTGGCGCAGAGCGCCACTAAAGCAAGTGCGCTAGCCACTGCAGAAGCGCTCCTGGACAGTCCACCTGCTGAAGACGCTCCCCAGGGGGCCACCCAGCAGTGGATCCACGACGTCAACTACCTCATCGCTACTGCCGCCAACTCTCTGCTGCGGCGGAGACGACGCCCTGCTCAACCAGGTGTCTCGCTGTGACGCACACCAACGATTGACGGTCAGACGGCAGACTTCCGCTCTACCAGGCTCCCAACGGCGGACCTGAGGATAGAGCTGGAGCGACGTCGCCGGGGAGAAGACGTTCGTGTCACCATCGAGCGACAGCGGCAAAGGCGTCGCATGCAAGAGGCCGAATACAGCATGTCGACTGCCTCGACTCAACCTGGGCCGCAGATGTTCTCCAAGCAACCTCTGCCCCAGGCGTACGCCGTGCAGCATATGCAACAACCATATGTTCTGCAGTCGGCGCCCCTGGTATATGGCCCACCAATGCTCATACCGGGGTACACCGTGCGAGCAGTCGTCCAAGGGTTCGCGGCACCAAGACCTGCAACAGTAGCGACCGGATGTGTGGCCCTGGCGCCACACCTCCGCTTCGCAGTGTGGCCACGCAAGTTCCGGCCACACCTGCCGGCGAAGTAGATGGAAGTATCAACCCGGCGGAGTTCCTGCAGGTCTACTCTACTGCTATCCTAGCGGCAGGAAGGGATGAAGCCGTCATTGCCAACTACTTCCCCATCGCCTTGATCGGCCCGGCGAGGACATGGTTCATGAACCTGCCCCAGGGTTCAATAACTTTCTGGGCGGAGCTATGCAGATAGTTCACGACGAACTTCAGCTGCTCCTACACGCGCCCCGACACGGAGCTGGACCTCCACGCCGTGCAGCAACAACCAGCTTGTCTATCTCCCAATGAAGACACCGGTAGTTGATGCTCAGTGGGTGGACTGGCCACACATGGCAAACAAGAAGCATCAAGCCTTTGATGCAGTAATTGAAGCAACAGAACGCCATGGAATCAAGGACTTGATGGCCTTTCAGTATGATTGGAACATTGAGTTCATAGTCCAATTTTACACCACTTGCTACTTCCACACCTATGGAAACAGGAAAATCACGTGGATGACAAATGGTGTGGTTTACACTGTCCTGTATGATGAGTTTGCTCGAATCCTTGGACTTGGGGAGCACTTGAACTATGAGATCATAGTTCACAATGAGAGAACCTTGGGAAAGGATGACTTGGACTTCATGTACCCTTCATATCTCTCCTATGAGGCATCCTCAACCCACAACATCAAACCCTTTTTTGGAGTGTTGAACATGATTCTAAAAAAGACTCTATCTCCAAAAGATGGAGATGCGGGGATGATACAGGGGTATCTCAGAAACCTGTTGAAGCTACTCAATGAAGAAGAGAGATTCAATGTCTTTGACTACATATACAACGACATCTTCAACATCTCCCACACCCCGAACAAATCCTGTGGCTATGCACCATACATCATGTGCATGATAGAAAGAGTCACAGTACTGGAATTTGCAATAGATGTGAAGCACAGGAAGCTACGTCCTTAGATGCCGACTACTCTTCCTCACCCTCCTGCGTCTTTGGGCAGGAGCTCCTCTGCAGCTCCATCCTCCTCTGTTGGACCATCCGTACCTCCATCATCGAGTGACTCCTCTAGTGGACTGCTCAAAATTTTCAAGGTCATATTCTCCTCGTGCCGGAAGGTGGAAGTTCGCATGCAGAAAATGAAGCAATGCCAAGAGAAGTATCTCAAGGCCATGTGCGACAAGATGGAGATACCTATGTCTCCACCGTCATCGGATGATGACGAAGTGACAGAATTTCCCACTCTCACGGAGGACGAGCTTGCCTACTTTGGATCCTCCCCAGCTGCTCCTCCTACCTCCCACACTCATCAAGAGGATGACAATGAAGATGAAGATGAGGATGAGGACGAGGAGACTCAAATTGACCAAGACGAAGATCAAGATGATAGTGATTAGGTTTTTCTCTCTTTTCTTTCCCTTTTTTGGTGCCTTGATGCCAAAGGGGGAGAGAATAAGGGGGAGTAGTCTAGTCATAGTCTTGCTCTTTAAACACTCATTTTATGCTGGTTTGTAATAACTATGCCACATTATGCCACGTTATGTTATTTTGTAATGACTATGCTATTTTATGTCTTCATATTATGCCATATTGAAATATGTTTGCTCGTAAATGTTATATCTTTCTTAATGCGGTTACTGCTCACATCACACTTAGCCACCCCACCATAACACATGTAAGTATGAAATTCCCAAAGAACTCACTCTTGTGCATATTTTCCTTGATAATCCTTTGTGCACACATCTAGGGGGAGTAAATCATACACACATGTGTTATGAAAACAATCTACTATATCTATTTATCAAAAATCTTAATGAGTTGTCATCAATCACCAAAAAGGGGGAGATTGAAAGTGCATCTAGGTAATCCCCGTGGGTTTTGGTTGATTGATAACGACAATTAAGATACTAATAAGTTTCTACTGAGTATGAGCACAGGTGTTTATCAAAGAAATGGATATGGAGTCTCTCAAGAAGCAAAAGGAAAAGAAGAAGACTTGAAAGAGTAGAAAATAGAATTTTCTATTAATTTTCATATTTTCTAGTTGTGTACAGGGTCTTCTCCTTTAGAGTGCTTGAGAATCATTAGAGAGCTCAAACGAAGGGTAGAAAGTTAGAATCATGAGACGAAGTAGTCATAGGTATGAAAAAAAGGAGACCGGACTTGTCCGGACCATGGGCCGGACTAGTCCGTTCGGACCCGGACTAATCCGTTTTGGACCAGATAAAGAGTCTCTAAGTGAGTTCGGACTTGTCCGTTCAAGGCCGGACTAGTCCGTTGTCGTGTGAGTCTGAGCCGTTATGAGACTAAGTCTCAGAAGGCCGGACTAGTCCGCCCGAGAGGCCGGACTAGTCCGCTAAGCGGACTAAACCGCTTAGGTCCGGAGAAGAAGTCTCTGAGTGTCATCGGACTAGTCTGCTCCACAGGCTGGACTAGTCCGACCTTTCAGACTAGTCCGAATTAGGACGGAACAAAGGTTCCTGTGTGAGCTCGGACTAGTCCGAAGTTGGCTGGACTAGTCCGCAGCTCTAGATTAGATTTTTAGACTAAGTCTGGTAAGACCGGACTAGTCCGCCCTTGGGGCCGGACTAGTCCGCCCTTACCAGACTAGTCCGTTCTCATACGGAACAAAGGTTCCTAACTGAGATCGGACTAGTCCACTCTTGGCTGGACTAGTCCGGGGTTTCATGACCGTTTGAGTCCAACGGTCACTAAACTTTAGTTGGTAGCCTTATGACGTGAGTGGTCCCTCAAGAACCGACTAGTCCGAGGTTGGGACCGGACTAGTCCGGACTTTAGTTGGTAACGACTAGATGTCGGGATTTCTATAAAAGGAGACCCCCCGGCTGAGAATTGGATATACAAGAATCTAAGCGCTGAAAACTCATTCCCAGAGCTCTTCTAAGCCTCTTTCCTCACCTTCTAGACCCCTAAGATTGGATCTTAAGGAGTTAGTGGTTTTGTGAGAGGAAAGATATGGTGATCGACGTTTGAGCTCTCGGTTTGATTCTCTTGCACTCTAACTGTTAATTTGAGCTCTTAACAGTTTTACTTTGATTTCTAGAACTGCTTGGTTGGTGTAGGGAGCCTCAAGGTGTGAGTAGCCCCTAAGAGCATTGTATTCACATTTGATTGATAGTGAAAGAGCCCGGGCTTGATCTTGGTGATCGCTCAGTGAGGGAAGGGTTGGAAAAGACCCAGTCCTTAGTGGACTCCTCAACGAGGACGTAGATTCCTGTGTGGAATCGAACCTCGGGATAAATCGTGTCTCCTGGTTCCCTTACTATCTCACTCATTCACTAGAATTACTTGTTAAGCTTTCATTTTGTTAATACCCGTAAATTGTTCTACTATCTCGCAATCTAATCATTCACAACTAATTAGTGATATTATTTGACTACCATATATTTTCTGCTCAAACAAACTTAAAGGAAACCTAAAACGTAAATTTATACTTAGACCGGACTAGTCCGCCCTCAGACCGGACTAGTACGGCCTGCTTCAAGTTTTATCCGCTGTTTGCAATAGTTTCAGGTTTTATTAGCCTATTCACCCCCCTCTAGGCAACTTTCACCCGCCACGTGGCCCGCAGAGCAGCGCTGCCCGCCCGGCGCGGTAGGCAGCGGGAGTAAAGGCGCGTCGTGCCTTTACCGTGCAAAGCATTCAAGACTCGCGCCTTCCCAAGGCGCGGAGGCGCGGCGCACGCCTGTCAGGAGGCACTGTGACCCGTCACAGTTAAGATAGGCGCACAGTGTCAGAAGCTGCAAACCATTGAAGGCAGCGACAAGACACGGACAAGACATGCCCTGCCTCCCCTGCCATCACCAACAGCTTTACACTACACCTAGCCTGCGACATGGGCAGGGCAACAGGACGAGGACCTCGACGCCAGCGCCAAGTTTTATCCGTTGTTTGCAATAGTTTCAAGTTTTATTAGCCTATTCACCCCCCTCTAGGAAACTTTCAATTGGTATCAGAGCCTAACTCTCCACAAAAGCTTAACCGCTTGGAGAGGAGATGGGGGACAAGGTCGGTAGTCAAATTGATCTCAACAATGGAAAAGGAGCAAGTTCGAGCAAATTTGAAGAACAAGGTTCTAACCCGCCTCCAGCGGTTACTCCTCCACAAGATGTTTCAAGCTCAAAAGAAGATGAAGAAGTTCTTCGTCTCATGGCACTCCTAAAAAAGAAGAAGGAGGAGGCTAAAAAGAAAAAGAAGGATAAGTTGGAGAAGAATCTCAAGAGTAGTCAACAAGACTACTCGCGATATCCTTTTAACTATGAACGTCTAAATTCTCATTCTAGTTATTTATCAATTCTTCTAAGCAAACCACCTCACTTTGATAGAACCAACTACACAATGTGGAAACATAACATGAAGTTGCATCTAATTTCCTTGAACCCAAGTCTTTGACATGTGGTATGTACAGGTATAGATATCCCCGAAGACGAGGATGAACTCACCCTAGAACAAGAACAACAAATCCATCGCAATACACAAGCGGCAGCCGTGCTCAACTCATCTCTAAGCATTGAAGAATTTAACAAGGTAGATGGGTTGGAGCTCGCCAAAGATATTTGGGACACCCTCAAGATCGCACATGAAGGAAACCGATCCATGAGGGAAGCCAAGATTGAGATGATAGAAGGAGAGCTTGGAAGGTTCGCCATGGAAGAAGGCGAAACACCTCAAGAAATGTACAACCGACTCAAAACTCTTATCAACAAGAGTCGGGCGTAGGGATGCAAGAAATGAAATAACCATGAGGTGGTCAAGAGAATGATAAGATCATTTATGCCTCGCAATGTGACCCTATGCACCTTAATCTGGGAAAGTCTAAACTTTCACTTGATGACTCCGGATGAAGTGCTAGGGAAGATCATTAACCACGAGATGATGGAAAAGGAAGCCCAACACATCAATGACCTAGCAAAGATCACTTCATCCAAGAAGAAGGGCATTGCTCTCAAGGCCACATCCAAGTCTAAGGCAAAAGAAACACAACTCACTAGTGAAGATGAAGAAAGTGATGATGAGAGCACGGACATGGATGATGAAGAAATGGCATTCTTCATCAAAAGATTTAAAAGGCTCATGAGGAGAAGGAGAAACCATCACTATGAGAACAAGAGCAAAGACAAGGGCAAGTCAAGAACAAAGAAGACTTGCTACAACCGTGGAGAACATGGGCATTTCATTGTGAACTGCCCCCATAGCAAGGAAGATGACAAGAGAAAGAAGAAGGATGGGACGCCTCAAGATAAGAAATTCTTACAAAGAAGAAGACTTATGGACAAGCCCACATCGGAGAAGAATGGGACTCAAATGAAGAATCCTCCTCCGAAGATGAAGAAAAAGTGGCAACCGTAGCCATCAAGAGGCCAACCATGAAGAAATCACTCTTGCCAAACAAGGGTGATTGGAAGAGCTGAAGTCACACATGCCTCATGGCAAAGGAAGGAAAGCGCAAGATAATGTCTAAATCTTCTAGGTTACATATTGAAGATGATAGTGACTTTGATAGTAGTAGTGAAAACGAATTCATGTTTAAAGGATTAAACAAAAAGGCTATAGCTAAAATGAAAATGTTATCGGATGAAATATTTGGACAAGAAGAGCTTCTCAATCAACAAGAAGAATTGCTTATCCTTGAAAAGGAAAGAAACCTTGAGATTGAGAAACTCCTTGAAGTCGAGAGAGAAAATAGTAGAACACTTGAAAGCGAACTTGCCATGAGCAAGGAGACTTGTGTTCAGCTTAAAAGTGAGAATGTAGCACTTCAAGATCAACTTGTAAGTTTAACCAAAGCTCACAAGAATCTTGAAGCACAACTTGACTCACTTAAGTCAAGTATCTCAACTAATTCATCCTCCAAAAACTCTTTCTCAACAAGTAAAGAGTCCAACTCTAAAACTTGCAAATGTGCCAGCAAGCATTGTTTTAAACTTGAAAAATGAGCTCAAAGAAGCACAAAGCAAGAATACACACAAAGTGGGATCTTTGATAAGGAGAAAATCAAATATGCACGTAGTGCATATTCAATCACAAGATCTCCCTTCATCAAAGATGGACTTGGCTATACTAGGGAAGGAAAGCAAAACGCTAGAATCCTTAAAAAACAATAACAAATGCGTAGCCTTTGTCAAAGAAAACTCAAGTCAAGTCAAGAGTGACAACCTTGCATCTACCTCACATGAAATTGCCAAAAATATAAATTCTATCGTATTTCATAATTTTGATGCATCTTATGTTCTTATGAAAAGTAAGTTTGGTAAAGTATATGCAAAATATGTTGGGCCACTCCACAAGAGCCCAAAAACTTGTGTGTGGGTGCCCAAATGCCTAGTAACTAAACTCAAAGGACCCAACCAAGTTTGGGTACCTAAGAGCAAAGTTTAAATTATTTTGCAGGCCTACTCCTGCGGTGGCACTAAATGGGTGCTAGATAGTGGGTGCACTAACCATATGACTGGAGAGAGAAAAATGTTTGTCGAGTATGAAGAAAATGATGATCCAAATGAAGGCATCTATTTCGGTGACAACAACCAAGGAAGGGTACTCGGTATTGGGTTATAATTGCTTGGTATGAGTGTCTTAGAGACTTTCTCATTGATAATGGCTTTAAGATAGGCAAAGCAGATTATACACTCTTCACAAAGAATGTAGACAACAATCTCTTTGTGTGCCAAATATATATCGATGGTATTATATTTGGTTCTACTAACAAATCATTTTGTAATGAGTTTAGTAAGATAATGACAGATAGGTTTGAGATGTCCATGATGGGAGAGTTGAAATTCTTCCTAGGATTTCAAGTCAAGTAACTAAAGAAAGGCACGTTTATTAGTCAAACCAAGTACACACAAGACATACTCAAGAAGTTCGACATGGACAAAGCAAAACCCATCAAGACACCAATGGCAACAAATGGGCACCTTGACCTCAATGAAGATGGACCAAGCGTGGATCAAAAGGTATATCGCTCCATGATTGGCTCATTACTTTATCTTTGTGCATCTAGGCCCGATATCATGCTTAGTGTATGTTTATGTGCAAGATTTCAAGCATCACCTAAAGAATGTCATTTAACAGCCGTTAAAGGATCCTAAGATATCTAGTTCACACACCTAACCTAGGATTATGATATCCAAAGGGATCTAAGTTTAATCTCATCGGATACTCTGATGCGGATTACGCCGGATGTAAAATAGATAGAAAAAGCACCTCAGGGACGTGTCAACTTTTGGGCAGGTCCCTAGTATCATGGTCATCCAAGAAACAAAACTCCATTGCTCTCTCCACAGCTGAGGCGGAGTATGTCGTAGCCGGGAGTTGTTGTGCTCAACTTCTTTGGATGCGACAAACTCTAAGGGATTATGGTCATAATATGAACCACATTCCACTCCTATGTGACAATGAGAGTGCCATTAAGATAGCCCACAACCCCGTTGAGCACTCTAGGACCAAACATATAGACATCTGACATCACTTTTTGAGAGATCATTCTATAAAGGGGGACATAGCTATCTCACATGTAAGAACTGAAAAACAATTAGCCGATATTTTTACCAAACCACTAGATGAAAAACGATTTTGTGAACTTCAAAATGAGCTGAATATCCTAGACTCTAGGAATGTGAGTTGAAAAGTTGTGCAAATAGAAGTCCTCAAATTTTTTCACAAATTTCAAAAATGTGCACGATTGTGAAAAACTAGTTTCTTCTCTATTTCTTCTCTCATATTATTTTTAGCTATATTATGGTCATCATGTATATATATATATATATATATATATATATATATATATATATATATATGGACCATATAGCAGGTGCAAGTGAATCCACCGCAAACAAAGACAAAATTCTAATATATAAGAATGTTTTCAGACTTTAAGAGCCGGACTAGTCCGACCTAGAGGCCGGACAAGTCCGGGCATCCTAAGAAGTCCGAGATACAACAGACAAGTCCACAACGGACTAGTCCGCCCAGCCCCCGGACTAGTCCGGACTAGAGACTAGTCCGGACCTAGTTCGACAGACCGGACTAGTCCGGACTGAGGACCGGACTAGTCCGGCCCCTAGAGACTTAACCTCCAAGGGTCGGGTTGACCCTTTCCTTCTCCCTCATTCACCTCCACTCCACTTCTCTCCTCCAAAACTCGCCCCCATTGGCGATTTTGGAGTCCTCCCTCAAATCCCTCGAATGCATCCTCGATTCAAGGCTTGTCGAGTGCGGGGAACTCTTCTCCGACCATCTCCGCTCCTTCGACCCGCGGATTTCATCAAATTTCTTCACTCTAAGGTACTTTTTGACCTAGCTTTGACTTTTCACGAAAATCTTATTTCTAGGTTAGACCTTTAGTACCTTAGGCCTTCTCTAATATTCCTACACCATATTTTTGCAATCCCTCATAGTATTGCGACTACTTTGCTGAATTAGCGATCAAATCACCTAAGTTAGGGTTTAAAACTGTAGAGTCCGGACTAGTCCGGAATCCAACCGGACAAGTCCGGCTAGAGCGGACTAGTCCGCCTCCGGCCCGGACAAGTCCGGCTGATACAGTCTTAGCCCCTAACTTTGAAGTTGTATCTAATTCAAATGCAAGGCTCCATCAACTAAGTACTTCTTTTCTCACCAGATCATGTCAGGACCCAGCGACAGTCCTCTTCCAAACCCCGAGGCCGAAGCGGCTCGCCAAGCCGCTTATCGTGCGGCAGCCGAGGCAGAGGCAGTAGAGGCTGCTGCAAGGGAGGCTCGGACAAAGAAACGGGCTGACAGGGAAGCACAAGCCTCTCAATCCGTTGATCCTCCAAGGAGGAAGAGGCTAGTAACCCTGAAAGAAAAACAACATGCCGAGCCCCAAAAATCAACCCAAGACAAAGGAAAAGGCAAAGCAGCTGATCCTCCCAGGAAAAAGACCTTAGCCAACAGGGGACTCGTCATTCGTGACAATCCTAGATGGGGAAGGGAAAATCCCCCACATGGACCTATTGGGCCTCTTGAAAGGGCACCTCCTATGCACAACCCAAACCGCCAACCCAATTTGGTATGTGCAACCTTCAAGGGGAAAGGAGCCGACAAAGCCAGAAGGTTCCGGGAAGAGGAGGTTTATAAGTACGAGAAGTCCACACCAGACCCTCGCTTCTGGTGCGACTTCCATTGTGACTACTACCGGCTTGTCGATCTCCCAATGAAGACACCGGTAGTTGATGCTCAGTGGGTGGACTGGCCATACATGGCAACCAAGAAGCATCAAGCATTTTATGCAGTAATTGAAGCAACAGAACGCCATGGGATCAAGGACTTGATGACCTTTCAATATGATTGGAACATTGAGGTCATAGTACAATTTTACACCACTTGCTACTTCCACACCTATGGAAACGGGAAAATCACTTGGATGACAAATGGTGTGGTTTACTCTGTCCTGTATGATGAGTTTGCTCGAATCCTTGGACTTGGGGAGCACTTGAACTATGAGATCATAGTTCACAATGAGAGAACCTTGGAAAAGGATGACTTGGACTTCATGTACCCTATCTCTCCTATGAGGCATCCTCAACCCACAACATCAAACCCTTTTTTGGAGTGCTGAACAGGATTCTAAGAAAGACTCTAGCTTCAAAAGATGGAGATGCGGGGATGATACAGGGGTATCTCAGAAACCTGTTGAAGCTGCTCAATGAAGAAGAGAGATTCAATGTCTTTGACTACATATACAACGACATCTTCAACATCTCCACACTCCGAACAAATCCTGTGGCTATGCACCATACATCATGTGCATGATAGAAAGAGTCACAAGACTGGAATTTGCAATGGATGTGAAGCACAAGAAGCTACGTCCTCAGATGCCGACTCCTTTTCCTCGCCCTCCTGTGTCTTTGGGCAGGAGCTCCTCTGCAGCTCCATCCTCCTCTGCTGGACCATCCGTCCCTCCATCATCGAGTAGCTCCTCTAGTGGACTGCTCAAAATTTTCAAGGCCATATTCTCCT
The DNA here is from genome assembly GCA_030760725.1 of Neostapfia colusana. Taxonomy (NCBI): domain Eukaryota; kingdom Viridiplantae; phylum Streptophyta; class Magnoliopsida; order Poales; family Poaceae; genus Neostapfia; species Neostapfia colusana. The sequence continues at coordinate 55,196,299 of JASWHV010000019.1, forward strand.
CGTGCCGGAAGGTGGAAGTTCGCATGCAGAAAATGAAGCAACGCCAAGAGAAGTATCTCAAGGCCATGTGCGACAAGATGGAGATACCTATGTCTCCACCGTCATCAGATGATGATGAAGTGACAGAATTTCCCACTCTCACAGCGGACGAGCTTGCCTACTTTGGATCCTCCCCAGCTGCTCCTCCTACCTCCCACACTCATCAAGAGGATGACAATGAAGATGAAGATGAAGATGAGGATGAGGACGAGGAGACTCAAATTGACCAAGACGAAGATCAAGATGATAGTGATTGGGTTTTTCTCTCTTTTCTTTCCCTTTTTTGGTGCCTTGATGCCAAAGGGGGAGAGAATAAGGGGGAGTAGTCTAGTCATAGTCTTGCTCTTTAAACACTCATTTTATGCTGGTTTGTAATAACTATGCCACATTGTGCCACGTTATGTTATTTTGTAATAACTATGCTATTTTATGTCTTCATATTATGCCATATTGAAATATGTTTGCTCGTAAATGTTATATCTTTCTTAATGCAGTTACTGCTCACATCACACTTAGCCACCCCACCATAACACATGTAAGTATGAAATTCCCAAAGAACTCACTCTTGTGCATATTTTCCTTGATAATCCTTTGTGCACACATCTAGGGGGAGTAAATTATACACACATGTGTTATGAAAACAATCTACTATTTCTATTTATCGAAAATCTTAATGAGTTGTCATCAATCACCAAAAAGGAGGAGATTGAAAGTGCATCCAGGTAATCCCCGTGGGTTTTGGTTGATTGATGACGATAATTAAGATACTAATAAGTTTCTACTGAGTATGAGCACAAGTGTTTATCAAAGAAATGGATATGGAGTCTCTCAAGAAGCAAAAGGGAAAGACTTGAAAGAGTAGAAAATAGAATTTTCTATTAATTTTCATATTTTCTAGTTGTGTACAGGGTCTTCTCCTTTAGAGTGCTTGAGAATCATTAGAGAGCTCAAACGAAGGGTAGAAAGTTAGAATCATGAGACGAAGTAGTCATAGGTATGAAAAAAAAAAAAGATCAGACTTGTCCGGACCATGGGTCGAACTAGTCTGTTCGGACCCGGACTAATCCGTTTTGGACCAGATAAAGAGTCTCTAAGTGAGTTCGGACTTGTCCGTTCAAGGCCAGACTAGTCCGTTGTCGTGTGAATCTGAGCCGTTATGAGACTAAGTCTCAGAAGGCCGGACTAGTCCGCTCGAGAGGCCGGACTAGTCCGCTAAGCGGACTAAGCCGCTTAGGTCCGGAGAAGAAGTCTCTTAGTGCCATCGGACTAGTCTGCTCCATAGGCCGGACTAGTCCGACCTTTCATACTAGTCCGAATTAGGACGAAACATAGGTTCCTGTATGAGCTCGGACTAGTCCGAAGTTGGCTGGACTAGTCCGCAGCTCTAGATTAGAGAGTTTTTAGACTAAGTCTAGTAAGACCGGACTAGTCCGCACTTACCAGACTAGTCCGTTCTCATACAGAACAAAGGTTCCTGACTGAGATTGGACTAGTCCGCTCTTGGCCGGACTAGTCCGGGGTTTCATGACAGTTTGAGTCCAACAGTCACTAAACTTTAGTTGGTAGCCTTGTGACGTGAGTGGTCCCTCAAGAACGGACTAGTCCGGGGTACCGGACTAGTCCGGACTTTAGTTGGTAACGGCTAGATGCCGGGATTTCTATAAAAGAAGACCCCCGGGTGAGAATTGGATATACAAGAACCTAAGCACTGAAAACTCATTCCTAGAGCTCTTCTAAGTCTCTTTCCTCACCTTCTAGACCCCTAAGATTGGATCTTAAGGAGTTAGTAGTTTTGTGAGAGGAAAGACGTGGTGATCTGCATTTGGCTCTCAGTTTGATTCTCTTGCACTCTAACTGTTAATTTGAGTTCTTAACAGTTGTACTTTGATTTCTAGAACTACTTGGTTGGTGTAGGGAGGCTCAAGGTGTGAGTAGCCCCTAAGAGCATTGTATTCACATTTGATTGATAGTGAAAGAGTCCGGGCTTGATCTTGGTGATCGCTTAGTGAGGGAAGGGTTGGAAAAGACCCGATCCTTGGTGGACTCCTCAACGAGGACGTAGATTCCTGTGTGGAATCGAACCTCGGGATAAATCATGTCTCCTGGTTCCCTTACTATCCCACTCATTCACTAGAATTACTTGTTAAGCTTTCATTTTGTTAATACCCGTAAATTGTTCTATTATCTCGCAATCTAATCATTCACAACTAATTAGTGATATTATTTGACTACCATATATTTTCTGCTCAAACAAACTTAAAAGGAAACCTAAAACGCGAATTTATACTTAGAACGGACTAGTCCGCCCTCAGACCGGACTAGTCTGGCCTGCTTCAAGTTTTATCCGCTATTTGCAATAGTTTCAGGTTTTATTAGCCTATTCACCCCCCTCTAGGCAACTTTCACCCGCCACGTGGCCCGCAGAGCAGCGCTGCCCGCCCGGCGCGGTAGGCAGCGGGAGTAAAGGCGCGTCGTGCCTTTACCGTGCAAAGCATTCAAGACTCGCGCCTTCCCAAGGCGCGGAGGCGCGGCGCACGCCTGTCAGGAGGCACTGTGACCCGTCACAGTCAAGATAGGCGCACAGTGTCAGAAGCTGCAGACCATTGAAGGCAGCGACAAGACACGAACAAGACATGTTGTGCCTCCCCTGCCATCACCAACAGCTACACGCTACACCTAGCCTGCGGCATGGGCAGAGCGGCAGGACGAGGACCTCGACGCCAGCGCCAAGACATAGTAGCTGGTAAGAAATCACCCCGGGGCCCACCTTGTAAGCCGCCCGAGCGTTGGACTATAAAAGGCTCGGGTAGTCAACGTTACAAGGGCTCCGAATTGTGCTGAGTTCAGCTCCCTCTAGGCCATCCTCATGCTCAAGGAAACCCGTGCTCCGAGCACTCCCGTGGACGTAGGGTTTTACGCTCCGGCGGCCCGAACCACGTAAATCTCTATGTCAACCATCTCCTTCCTTTCCACTCCGGCGAGACCTTCGCGAGAGGACTAGCCCCGCCTAAAAAAGAACATCCGCCGGCTGCCCAGAGTAGGCCTGGGGGAAGTGTCGACCACAGACGCTTCGACAATTGTTGTGCTCCATCTAGCATTTCTCCCAGGTTAGGAACACCATCCCCCGCGTCTCCAACGCCTCTGTCGTCCTCGCCTTTCGACAGGGCGTCCACGACAAGAAGATGCTTGAGAAGCTTGCCACACACGATGTGCAGGACGTCTCTGAGCTCTTAAGCTTGGCGGATAAGTGTGCTAGAGCCTCAGAGGGACATAAATGGCACATACCGCCCAGCAAAGGGGGAGAGCCCGCCAGGGAGGCCCCTGGTGGTAGGAAGAAGAAGGCCGACGACAAATACAAGCCACTCGCCGGTGCCCACACCGCAGCAGCTGTAGCGGTCGCAGGGGGTCGAGGGCCACGCGCTGACAAGCGCCTGCGACAGCCGTCCTGCAATGGCGACGGCGACGAGAGGTGCCCAGTCTACGGCACCAATCGGCACATCGCCAGTGAGTGCCGAGAAATCCAAAGGCTGGCGGAGCGTTTCCATGAGCTCCAGCAGCAGCGCCAGGATGGAGCACCCTCCCGCTAGCGGGAGGGCAAGAAAAAGGGTGACCTAGAGGTCAGCACAGACCAGGAGATGGAGTTCCGACCACAATGAGCGGTGCTAGACGCTCCACGCCTGACCAGGCGTTCCTCGTTCCTCCATTGCGTCGTGCGACAAGGGCTCACCCGACGCCCGGGCACACGGCGAGAAGTAGGCAGCTCAAGGGAGGGTTGCTTGATGCCTCGGCCAGTGCTTTCTCGAGGAGGAGTGACAAGCCTTCCCCTCGACTAGTACGAGCATGTCGCCCCAGGTGCATTCGCCTTGCTGCAGGGGATGGGTACATCTACCAAGACCACAGGTCATAGGACACCTTTGTAAGTCTACCCCAAGGTAGTGGTAGAATATTTTTTTTCTTTCTTATAAGGGCAACATAGAGACTAGGAACGGAGCTTAGAACAGCTAAAGTCTTGGAAGGGTCCAATCACTCTTGGTACCCGGGGCAGGTCGTTACCTTTTTACACCGCCTGTTGCCTCCTATTGCTCCAAGAAAGCCAGAAGTAGGAAAAAATGTATTATGTTTTGTGCACTCCTGTAACACCCCAAATTTTGATTCAAAACCATAAACCATGTTCAGAGGGGAATTTAAAAATTTTTGGGCGTGTTGCATGTTTTGCAAAAATTCAAATTCAAACTGGAATTCAAATTAGACTCAAAACAGAAAAGAAATGGAAAAAGAAAAAGAGAAAACAGGAAAAAAACCAGCCAGTGGGCCGAAACCCGCCAGCCGGCCCAACTTCCCCGCGCCAGCCCGCCCCCGCGCGCCCGCGCTGTCTCTCACAGACGGGTGGGACCCACCTGTCATCCCTAACCCCGCGACCCCGGACTCTCCCGCGCGCGCGCGATCTTAACCGATTGGAAACCGCGTCCCTCAGCCCGAATTCCGGTCCCAGAAGAATCAAACTCGATCACAACTGACCCACCGCCCTCCCCCGGCTATAAAAACCCCAGCCCCGATCGGTTTTTCCCACGCGATCGCCGATTTTTACTCCGGTGAGCACCGAGAATTCTCCGGTGAATTCTAGCCGATCTGAGCTCGGAAACTCTGATCTAACTCGCTGGTCTTGATCCACCGCCTCCGGGGAACCTTGCAGGTGCAGAAAACTCGGTGATTTGCGGTGTAAACACAACGCCGACGAGCTTCGCCGTGGTTTTGCCTCGGGCCTCGCCGCCGATCACTTTCCAGGACCCCCGAGCTCAAGAAAACCCCCGAGGTGAGATCCCTGACCTCTCCTCTACCGATCTATGCCATAAGATCACAGTTCTAGGCAGAATTCTCGAGGATCCGAAACTTTCCGGCGAGATCGCCGCTTCCCGCCGCCGTGCGCCGCCGGCAGCGCCGCCCGCGCTCGATCAGAGCGACGTGGCCGATTGTGCGCCGTTTATTTTAAATCGCACGGTAGGGTTTAAATCCCCGCGTACCGGTTCGATGTTATAATCTCAGCCGTCGGTTTAAAATCGGACGGTCCACGTCAGCCCCGCATTATAAAGACTGGAATTCTTACGTGCTACCCCCTGGGGTTCTCTGGAATTAAGAGCTAGCCCCGGAAACTTCAGATCTAGCCCCTGGAACTCCAGAAAATCATGTAAATTCATTTAAAAATCAGTTTTAGCCCCTGGAGTTAATAGAAATTAGGAAAAACACCTCTGATAAGTGTAGCTAGACCTCTGGAAATTATGAAAATAATATTATAGACCCTGTAATGAGGTGAGTTCATTATTTTAACCCTGTTTAGTATTTAATTGAATATATAACTAGTATTTAAAAATTAAAAAGTGGGACAAACATAATTGTCAAAATTAATTAAAAACTTTCTCAGTACTTAGAAAACTTTGGAGTGAGATAAAAATATATTTTGGGCTGAAATGAATCTGTTTCATTTATTATTCACATTATTTAGTATAGGGACACATTTTTAAGTAAAGAATAGCTATAGAAAAATAGGGAAAATAATTATGAAATAGTTTACATCAGAGGCCAAGGTCAAAATATGTTATTAAATTATTTAGGACCAAAACCTATACTGTTTAGATGATGTGTATTACTAATTTCATAATAAAATACACAATTATGCATAGGAATATAAATCTGAAAATATAGCAACTAGTAAATGATAAATGGAGTTTTTAAAATCCAAAGAGTTCAGTTTAGGGTTGATAGAAATTATGAAGGCACATATGGAGAAGAAAAATACTTTTCATACATACTTGGTAGTTTAATATAAGGAATTTATTTAAAACTGAAACACACACATATATATATAGTATGTAAGTATAAATATGAACACCAAAGTAGGAATGATACACATATAAATAAAAGTGTATGCAAGCCACAGATCAACACACAAAGTAACCACAACACATATAATGGTGAATGAATTTCATAAATATGAATGTGTGGTTTGTATGAAGTGGAAGTGTGAACTATGTCTTATGGATTGTTGTTTTTCTTTTGCTATGTGTGATGGTGTGATGTAGAACCTGCTCAAGAGCAAGTTAATCCTTTCCAAGACCAGGACTACCCATTTCAAGAGCAGCAAGAAGGAGGCAAGTGTCCTTTACCACTTTGATCCTATGCTAGGATGTGTAGCTAGAATTATTTGCATTGTTAATTTAGATATGAAACCCATGATAGGAAGTTTCCCTAGAATTGCATTACCTTGTTTCCTTGTAGCTTGGGTTGAGATTTCTTTTATCATGTCATTTATTATGCATATGCTTAGCCATGCTTAGAGTGGGATAATTGGGATATGAGATTATCAGTTTATTATACCATACTCTTGAATGGGATATTGTGAGTTATGTAGAGGTAGGGATCAAGGCAACTTGGATGTTTTGGTTGTGTGCTGGGTGCACGAGACTTGGGTTTGTGTTTGGTACTTGCCTGGATCCTAAGGACCGGTTCATGGAGCATGTAACCTGGCTTTACAGTGCCAACCACGTGCTGAGATGGGGCAGCTTGGCCAATTAATTAGGTGTATCCCCGGCGTAGAATGGGTGTGTTGGATGGTGCGGGGAATAGGTGTCAGCTGGACTACCATATGAACCGCAAGGCTCAAGAGGGGGCCACTGCAGCGGGGTTGGAGCCTCTTGTATGCTGTTAGGGGTGAAACCTCAGTGGGCCCACGCTCGTCGGGAATCCCTTTGTAAAGGCTTCGTAGTGATCTCCTGGCTGCACACCTGGGAAGTGTGAATGTGGATCGTAGCCACTGGCATAATGGAGGTTCTTTTAGTCCACCCGGCAACGGGGGATGAAATCACTACATGTGGGTACAGTGGTACAAACTCTACAGAGTCAAAACTGTCTTGACAGCCGTGCTCACGGTTAAGAGCGGCCTAGACTTATTCATGATTAGAGGATTGATGGTTTTGGAAGTTAAGCGGGGAGCTTAACATTGGAAATGATGTTATGGTTATTGGATGGGATGGGAGATTGAGACTATTTCACCTGTGTAGTAATGTAGGTGCTTAATAAGCTAAGGTGATAGGTATTAATTGCGTAGTGTTTTAACCATGAGTTCAGTCTCTCCTTGTTCTGGCCATGCATGATATAATTTTCCCACACTTGCTGAGTACCATTGGTACTCAACCTTGCATATTTGTTGGTTTATGTTGCTGCTCAGGACAAGATAATGAGGTGGTGTATAATGACCAAGATTTTGGACCCGAGGAAGGCTTTTAGGTTCATGAAGACCCCCGGGCAACGCCTGTGATGGAGCCCTAAAGAATAATATTCCGCTGCTAGTTTATTTACTTGTGATGAACTTATTATTATCCATCGAGACATTTATTATGTAAGACTTACTTATATTCGACACCTGGCTTGTAATAAATGATGCTTCACTATTTGTCATCACATGTATGAGAAAATGATCCTGGCATACATGTGATATTTCACTTGGTTGTTCTTCGGAAAAACCGGGTGTGACAGAGGTGGTATCAGAGCCAGGTTGCCCGTAGGAACGTGGACCTAGGTAGAAATGGACGTATTTAAGGTCCCTATTTTCTTAAAAAACTATTTTCCAAGGTGTGGGTTGAAAAGTGTTATTAAAGGAGTCATTTTCTTCATCTTACCCCAACTTTCATTCAAAATAGGATTTTTGTTTGAGAATTTATCTAACCTAATTTTAAATTCTTTTGTTTTAGATGGTTCGCATGATTCGCACCGATCGTAAGTCCACAGGAGGGAGAGTTCCCGTAGTTGCCCTTGCCGAAAGAGAGGAAAGCCGTCCGGTGACGTACCTTTCCTACGGATTGGCAGTAGGAGGCTTATTGCGCCGTCTTCGGCGTATGCTCGAAGCCGCCGGCAATACGGGCAAGCTAATCATCCACTATAACTGCACCAGGACCATCCGTGAGAAGAGGGAAGAATGGAGTTCGGAGATGAGGATTATACACGAGAATCAGCTGCTTAAGATTCACCACTCTCAGCTTGTCGAGCAACACAAGTTGACGCGGAGAAAGATGTCACCTGGGAGGCCATCACCTGCCAGAGTCACATCTATCGTCGCCACTTGGACAAAACTGAGTACATGTATGTCCTCCAACGTGAGAGTGGTACCACGGAGTACAAGTACCCACCGGTGCAACAAGGGACTTCCCATGAGCACATGGATTTGTGCTTGGAGGATGCTGCCATGCTCAGCACTCGACTGCAGGAGTGTCAACAAGAGCTTCAGGATGTCCGAGACACCCTGAAGGAAACGGAGGCATTGCTGCGAGCTTGTTTAAAGGCGAGAGAAAGAGGAGATGGGAATGAACTGTGTGTCACCGTGAGTGATCCATGGACTCCTGACTCCCCGGATCGCCGAGCGATCAGGCGTCGTCGCACTTCTCCACCAGCAGCCTCCCCACCCAAAGCAGAGTCGGAAGGTAGCCGAAATGAGGAGGAAGATCCCGAGGAGCCAGCTCAAGAGGACGAGTAGTGTAGAGTCTTTCCCCTAGCTAGCAAGAGGTCGAGTAGTCGAGTCGTTACGTAGTTAATGGTGTGATAATGCTTGGTGTGTGACGTGAGTTGTGGAAGCCATGAGCAATTGTCCACAGCCTCGTCTTCGAATTGTTTTGCTTTGGTGTGTAAACCCACAGGAAATAATAGTGCATTTGTTTGGTGTGAGATATAAACCCTCGTAAAATTTTAACAAAGCCTCAACACTTCAAAGTACAAACAAGTGAAAGTAGTAAGATGATACTAAATGCTTTGAAATTAACATTGGTTGATTCTGCCAGATGGCCGGAAGAGGAAAAGGACGTGCTGCCAACCCCGCCAACAACAATGATGAGGCATGCAACCCTCATCTTTCTGGAGGCCAGGACCGGGGTGGTCGCCGTGAAGAAGTTGACCCTCTCCACCAAATGCTGGAGAATCAAAATCAGCTCATCCAGAACTTGACTCAAGTGGTGGCCAACTTGCATCAAGTTCCACCTCCACAAGCTGCACCACGCCAACCAAGGTTGAGTGAGTTTCTAGGAACTCAACCTCCAAAGTTTGCAAGTGCTGCTGAACCTCTGGAGGCAGATGATTGGCTGAAGACCATTGAAAGTAAGATGAGGATAATACAATGCCAAGGGTATGAGAGGGTGCTGTTTGCCTCTCATCAATTGCATGGACCTGCTGCTGATTGGTGGACCGCCTACGTGGCCGCCCATCATGACCCTGAGAGCATCACTTGGGAAGAGTTCAAGCGTAGCTTCCGCAACCATTACATCCCAAGAGGTGAACTCAAAAACAAGAGGAAGGAGTTTTTGGGACTGCAACAGGGAAACATGACGGTGAGGGAATACCTCACTAAATTTACTCAACTATCCCGTTATGCTCCACGAGACATAGAGACTGATGAGCAGAAACAAGATTGTTTCGTGGAAGGACTTACCGCAGAGATGCAGTGTGCAATGTCCTCAAATGAGTATGAAAGCTTTCAAAAGATGGTGGACAGAGCATTTGTGGTGGAAAGGAAGCTCAAGGCGCTGGAAAATGAGAATAAGAGGAAGGCTGGGTGGTCACATCAAGCCTCAGGGAGCAACACCCGCCCACGTATGATGCAGCAACCTAAGGGGCAGACGAGCCGTGCTGCGGTACCCTATTCAGCACCAAGAGGGTACAACCCAAACTACAGGCCTCCCGCAGCACCAGCACAGCCGCAACGTCAGTTTGTGCAGCAGCCTCGCCCCGCATATCCACCTCGACCAGCAGTGCAAGGACCCCCAAACCAACCCCAAGACAACAAGGGCCAAGCATCTAAGATTGGGGTGCAATGTTTCAGTTGTCGTGAAGTGGGGCACTACGCCCATAAATGCCCAAAGAAGAAGCCTGCGCCGCCACAACAGCAGAATGTAGTGAGGGGACGGGTGAACCACGTCACTATGGAGGAAGCACAAGAGGCACCCGACGTGGTAGTTGGTAAGTTTCCTGCCAATTTACACCTTGCAACTCTGCTGTTTGATTCTGGTGCTACCCACTCGTTCATTGCTCAAGGGTTTGTTAAGAAGCATGACCTAGCAACCACACAAATGAACCATATGCTAGCGGTAAACTCTCCAGGTGGAGAAATAAGGACAAGACAAGTGCGTCCCAAAGTGAACCTAGACATTAATGGGGTAGTATTTACGGCTAACCTCATAGTGATAGATTCACAAGGGATAGATATTATTTTGGGTATGGATTGGTTGACCAAACATAAAGGAATCATCCATTGTTCGACCAGAACGGTGGAACTAACTCACCCCAGTGGCACCAGAGTAAAATTCATAACAATACACGAGCCTAGGAGGGACATCAACTTAAATCAAGTGGAGGTGAAAGTTGAGGAAATCAGGACTATCAGGGAATATCCAGATATTTTTCCGGAGGAGTTGCCAGGTATGCCTCCCGACCGTGACGTGGAATTCGCAATTGAGCTAGTACCGGGAACAACCCCGATATACAAGAGACCTTATCGAATGGACTCCAAGCAGCTAGAAGAGCTCAAGGATCATTTGAGAGAATTGACGGAGAAGGGGTATATTCGCCCTAGTTCCTCACCATGGGGAGCTCCGGTGATATTTGTGCCCAAGAAAGACGGAACCCAAAGGTTATGCGTGGATTACCGTGCTTTGAATGAGGTAACCATCAAGAACAAGTACCCATTGCCTCACATTGAAGACTTGTTTGATCAGTTGAGGGGAGCTTGTGTGTTCTCGAAAATTGATCTCAGGTCGGGATACCACCAACTCAAGATAAGGCAATCTGATATTCCCAAGACAGCTTTCGTATCTCGGTACGGACTGTATGAATACACTGTCATGCCTTTCGGGCTAACCAAAGCCCCGGCATATTTCATGTACCTCATGAACAAGGTATTCATGGAATATCTGGACAAATTTGTGGTGGTTTTCATAGATGATATTTTCGTCTCCTCCAAGGATGAAGAAGGACATGAGAAACATCTAAGGTTGGTGTTACAGAGGCTGAGAGAACACCAACTATATGCCAAGTTGAGCAAGTGTGAGTTTTGGCTGAAGAGAGTTCCCTTTTTAGGACATATAATCTCGGAGGGAGGAATTTCCGTAGACCCGCCAAAATCGAAGATATCCAGAAGTGGAAAACCCCTGAAAATGTCGGGGAAGTTCGAAGCTTTTTGGGATTGGCTGGATACTATCGACGGTTTATTGAGGGATTCTCCAAGATCTCGAGACCTCTCACCAAACTGTTGGAAAAGGGAATCACATTCACCTGGACGCCACAGTGCGATACGAGCTTTCAGGAGTTAAAGAAGAGATTGACAACAGCCCCAGTGTTAGTTATGCCAGATATGCAGAAAAATTTCACAGTGTACTGCGATGCCTCTGGAAATGGGTTGGGATGTGTTCTCATGCAAGAAGGACATGTCGTGGCATATGCATCCCGGCAGCTTCGGAAGCACAAGAAGAACTATCCTACACATGACCTAGAACTAGCTGCAGTGGTACACGCGTTGAAAATTTGGCGGCACTATTTGATGGGGAAGAGGACAGAGATATATACGGATCATAAGAGTTTGAAGTACATATTCACACAGCCAGATCTCAACCTCAGACAAAGGATATGGTTAGAGCTAATCAATGACTTTGATGTGGGCATCAACTATCATCCCGGGAAAGCAAACGTCGTGGCCGATGCTTTGAGTCGGAAAGTGCAGGTCAATAAGTTGAGCTTGAAGGACATGCCTGCAGAATTAAAGGACGAGGTTATAAGGCTCAATCTATGTCTAGTAAATAGTGGTGAAGCCATCGCCATGGAAGTGGACTCCACACTCGAGCAAGACATATGCGAGGGCCAAAAGAATGATGAGAAGATACAAGAGATCAGACAGCTCATCAAGGAAAATAAAGCTCCTGGTTTTAGAGAGGATGAACAGGGAACGGTGTGGCACGGGAAAAGGATCCGTGTGCCAGAAGTAAAGGAGATCCGTGAATTAATTTTGAAGGAGGCTCACGATTCCGACTATTCCATTCATCCTGGGAGTACGAAGATGTACCAGGACCTCAAGAGCAGGTATTGGTGGTATGGCATGAAGCGAGATGTCGCGGAACATGTTGCCCTATGTGACACATGTCAGTTGGTGAAAGCAGAACATCAACGACCCGCGGGATTATTGCAACCATTCAAAGTGCCTGAATGGAAATGGGAAGAAATCAGCATGGATTTTGTCGTGGGATTGCCTAGGACCCAATCCGGGTACGATTCAATATGGGTCATTATTGATAGGCTAACCAAGGTAGCTCATTTCATCCCTGTGAAAGAAAGCTACAGCGGATCCAAATTGGCAGAGTTGTACATGTCAAGGATCGTGTGTTACCATGGAGTGCCAAAGAAGATTGTGTCAGATCGAGGGACACAGTTCACCTCGAGGTTTTGGCAGAAGTTGCATGAAAGCATGGGAACCCATCTGAACTTCAGCTCTGCCTACCATCCCCAAACTGACGGGCAGACAGAGAGAACCAATCAGATCCTTGAAGATATGTTAAGGGCATGTGCACTCAAAAACAATAGGAGTTGGGAAAAGAACTTACCGTATGCGGAGTTTTCCTATAACAACAGTTATCAAGCTAGTATGAAGATGTCACCGTTTGAAGCTTTGTATGGAAGGAAGTGCAGAACTCCCCTATTTTGGAACCAAACAGGAGAAAGTAAAGTGTTTGGTCCAGAAGTGCTACAAGAAGCCGAGGCAAAGGTGAGGGAGATTCACAACAACTTGAGGATAGCACCGACACGCCAGAAGAGTTATGCTGATGTACGAAGAAGAGAGCTCGTTTTCAACGTGGGAGACTATGTTTATCTCAAGGTGTCCCCTATTAGAGGACTTCGTCGGTTCAAGGTAAAAGGGAAGTTGTCACCTCGATACATCGGACCCTTTCAAGTTTTGGAAAGAAAAGGCGAAGTGGCGTACCAACTAGAGTTACCGGTTCATCTATCGGACGTGCACGACGTATTCCATGTGTCACAACTCAAGAAATGCCTGAGGACGCCTGAAGAGGTGTTACCCATGAATGAAGTGGATGTAGCTGAAGATTTGTCTTATGCCGAGCAACCATACAAGATTTTGGAGACAATGGAACGCCTCACCAGAAATAAAAGAATCCGGATGTGCAAGGTGCAGTGGAAACATCACTCAGAAGAGGAAGCCACCTGGGAACGGGAAGATGAGCTCAAGGCACAATTTCCGGAATTGTTTTCTTAGAAACGCCAATCTCGAGGACGAGATTTCTTTTAAGGGGGGTAGAGCTGTAACACCCCAAATTTTGATTCAAAACCATAAACCATGTTCAGAGGGGAATTTAAAAATTTTTGGACGTGTTGCATGTTTTGCAAAAATTCAAATTCAAACTGGAATTCAAATTAGACTCAAAACAGAAAAGAAATGGAAAAAGAAAAAGAGAAAATGGGAAAAAAAACCGGCCAGTGGGCCGAAACCCGCCAGCCGGCCCAACTTCCCCGCGCCAGCCCGCCTCCGCGCGCCCGCGCTGTCTCTCACAGACGGGTGGGACCCACCTGTCATCCCTAACCCCGCGACCCCGGACTCTCCCGCGCGCGCGCGATCTTAACCGATTGGAAACCGCGTCCCTCAGCCCGAATTCCGGTCCCAGAAGAATCAAACTCGATCACAACTGACCCACCGCCCTCCCCCGGCTATAAAAACCCCAGCCCCGATCGGTTTTTCCCACGCGATCGCCGATTTTTACTCCGGTGAGCACCGAGAATTCTCCGGTGAATTCTAGCCGATCTGAGCTCGGAAACTCTGATCTAACTCGCTGGTCTTGATCCACCGCCTCCGGGGAACCTTGCAGGTGCAGAAAACTCGGTGATTTGCGGTGTAAACACAGCGCCGACGAGCTTCGCCGTGGTTTTGCCTCGGACCTCGCCGCCGATCACTTTCCAGGACCCCCGAGCTCAAGAAAACCCCCGAGGTGAGATCCCTGACCTCTCCTCTACCGATCTATGCCATAAGATCACAGTTCTAGGCAGAATTCTCGAGGATCCAAAACTTTCCGGCGAGATCGCCGCTTCCCGCCGCCGTGCGCCGCCGGCAGCGCCGCCCGCGCTCGATCAGAGCGACGTGGCCGATTGTGCGCCGTTTATTTTAAATCGCACGGTAGGGTTTAAATCCCCGCGTACCGGTTCGATTTTATAATCTCAGCCGTCGGTTTAAAATCGGACGGTCCACGTCAGCCCCGCATTATAAAGACTGGAATTCTTACGTGCTACCCCCTGGGGTTCTCTGGAATTAAGAGCTAGCCACGGAAACTTCAGATCTAGCCCCTGGAACTCCAGAAAATCATGTAAATTCATTTAAAAATCAGTTTTAGCCCTGGACTTAATAGAAATTAGGAAAAACACCTCTGATAAGTGTAGCTAGACCCCTGGAAATTATGAAAATAATATTATAGACCCTGTAATGAGGTGAGTTCATTATTTTAACCCTGTTTAGTATTTAATTGAATATGTAACTAGTATTTAAAAATTAAAAAGTGGGACAAACATAATTGTCAAAATTAATTAAAAACTTTCTCAGTACTTAGAAAACTTTGGAGTGAGATAAAAATATATTTTGGGCTGAAATGAATCTGTTTCATTTATTATTCACATTATTTAGTATAGGGACACATTTTTAAGTAAAGAATAGCTATAGAAAAATAGGGAAAATAATTATGAAATAGTTTACATCAGAGGCCAAGGTCAAAATATGTTATTAAATTATTTAGGACCAAAACCTATACTGTTTAGATGATGTGTATTACTAATTTCATAATAAAATACACAATTATGCATAGGAATATAAATCTGAAAATATAGCAACTAGTAAATGATAAATGGAGTTTTTAAAATCCAAAGAGTTCAGTTTAGGGTTGATAGAAATTATGAAGGCACATATGGAGAAGAAAAATACTTTTCATACATACTTGGTAGTTTAATATAAGGAATTTATTTAAAACTGAAACACACACATATACATATATATATAGTATGTAAGTATAAATATGAACACCAAAGTAGGAATCATACACATATAAATAAAAGTGTATGCAAGCCACAGATCAACACACAAAGTAACCACAACACATATAATGGTGAATGAATTTCATAAATATGAATGTGTGGTTTGTATGAAGTGGAAGTGTGAACTATGTCTTATGGATTGTTGTTTTTCTTTTGCTATGTGTGATGGTGTGATGTAGAACCTGCTCAAGAGCAAGTTAATCCTTTCCAAGACCAGGACTACCCATTTCAAGAGCAGCAAGAAGGAGGCAAGTGTCCTTTACCACTTTGATCCTATGCTAGGATGTGTAGCTAGAATTATTTGCATTGTTAATTTAAATATGAAACCCATGATAGGAAGTTTCCCTAGAATTGCATTACCTTGTTTCCTTGTAGCTTGGGTTGAGATTTCTTTTATCATGTCATTTATTATGCATATGCTTAGCCATGCTTAGAGTGGGATAATTGGGATATGAGATTATCAGTTTATTATACCATACTCTTGAATGGGATATTATGAGTTATGTAGAGGTAGGGATCAAGGCAAGTTGGATGTTTTGGTTGTGTGCTGGGTGCACGAGACTTGGGTTTGTGTTTGGTACTTGCCTGGATCCTAAGGACCGGTTCATGGAGCATGTAACCTGGCTTTACAGTGCCAACCACGTGCTGAGATGGGGCAGCTTGGCCAATTAATTAGGTGTATCCCCGGCGTAGAATGGGTGTGTTGGATGGTGCGGGGAATAGGTGTCAGCTGGACTACCATATGAACCGCAAGGCTCAAGAGGGGGCCACTGCAGCGGGGTTGGAGCCTCTTGTATGCTGTTAGGGGTGAAACCTCAGTGGGCCCACGCTCGTCGGGAATCCCTTTGTAAAGGCTTCGTAGTGATCTCCTGGCTGCACACCTGGGAAGTGTGAATGTGGATCGTAGCCACTAGCATAATGGAGGTTCTTTTAGTCCACCCGGCAACGGGGGATGAAATCACTACATGTGGGTACAGTGGTACAAACTCTGCAGAGTCAAAACTGTCTTGACAGCCGTGCTCACGGTTAAGAGCGGCCTGGACTTATTCATGATTAGAGGATTGATGGTTTTGGAAGTTAAGCGGGGAGCTTAACATTGGAAATGATGTTATGGTTATTGGATGGGATGGGAGATTGAGACCATTTCACCTGTGTAGTAATGTAGGTGCTTAATAAGCTAAGGTGATAGGTATTAATTGCGTAGTGCTTTAACCATGAGTTCAATCTCTCCTTGTTCTGGCCATGCATGATATAATTTTCCCACACTTGCTGAGTACCATTGGTACTCAACCTTGCATATTTGTTGGTTTATGTTGCTGCTCAGGACAAGATAATGAGGTGGTGTATAATGACCAAGATTTTGGACCCGAGGAAGGCTTTTAGGTTCATGAAGACCCCCGGGCAACGCCTGTGATGGAGCACTAAAGAATAATATTCCGCTGCTAGTTTATTTACTTGTGATGAACTTATTATTGTCCATGGAGACATTTATTATGTAAGACTTACTTATATTCGACACCTGGCTTGTAATAAATGATGCTTCACTATTTGTCATCACATGTATGAGAAAATGATCCTGGCATACATGTGATATTTCACTTGGTTGTTCTTCGGAAAAACCGGGTGTGACAACTCCATTACAGTTATGATTAACTCATGCATAGAAACTATAAATGGCATGTCCAAAACCTGCCCTGCACATTTGTGGTGGAATGGACTCCATCTCCATACCACTCAGGGGGTCAAGACGACGGTGACCCGGAGCCAAGAGCCCCTGTTTCCACCGGACCCCACTAGACACTCTATTGTGATGCCCCTCGCGCAAGCGAGGTGTAGAAGCAGGGGCCCTACTCATCTCGCAGTCTGAAGAGCAGTTCAAGTACATGGTGCATCTTGACTACAAGGCCACTAACAGCATGGCAAAATACGAAGCCCTCATATTTGGCTTGAGTACTATCCTTTCTCTAGGAATACGGCACATGCTAGTTAAAAGGAGACTCCCAACTCGTAATCAAACAAGGCGAGCATGAGTATTCTTACATTGACCCACAACTAGCTGCCTACCTTATCCGTGTGCAAGAGGTGGAGAAGGGATTTCATGCTTTGGTGTAGCGCCATATCCCCCACGCCAACAACGCGGTGGCGGACAACCTTTCAATAAAAGCCTCTACATGGGCTCCGGTCCCCGAAGGCACCTTTGAATGGAAGCTACTGCGTCATATAGCCTAGCCTGCCGAACCAGGCGAAGGGGGCGAGCCAAGCACCTCGAAGTTGGCAGTCCCGGCGGCCCTGCAACCATGGCGCTCGCCAAGGATTGTATGCGTCACCGGCGACTCGTGCAACCCAGTGCCCAAGATCCAGAAGCTCAAGTAGGTCCTGATGCATGGATCACGGAGGTCCGGACCTACTTGAAGGACAATATCCTTCCCGATAAACGCGTAACCTAACCGATCGTTCGTATGGCTAAAACATACACACTCGTAGATGGAGATCTCTACTGGCGTGGCGCTGACAACGTTCTATTGCGGTGCATAACCCGAGAGGAAGGCTGGCAGCTATTCACAGAGATCCATGAGGGCGAGTGTGGCAACCACGCTTCGTTCCACACGCTGACCGGTAAAGGCTTCCGGCATGGCTTCTACTGGCCGATAGCCCTCCTCGACGCCGTCGAGCTGGTCAAAAGATGCAAGGCGTATCATTTCCATGCCAAGCAGATCCACACACCGGCGCAAGCGCTGCAAATGATACTGCCCTCATGACCATTCACAGCATGATGGTTGGGCATCCCGGCGCTACGACTCAGTGTCGGGGAACCAGGTGGCTCATGCATCCTAGACGACCACATCACCCAAGCTCGGACCGTCTCAATAGGTCTGTGGTGTCCCGGACCCCCCGGGAAGTCTGATGCTGACACCCTGCCTCATCTAAGTGGCCACACCCCCCCCACTAAGTGTCCACACCTACAAGGGGACCATCACGGTAAGCCACGCGGGCAGGGCATCAGACCACTCAAGCAACGAGCAGAAGACTCGGAGCGCCGGCTACGACAAGCTGAAGACAAAGGCGGAACTCCCCTTGGCTCTTTGCGTTACCAGGGGTCAGAATGAATAGTAGCCACACCGCCAGGGCGCCCTAGGTCCTTACGCTGCTAAGGGCCCAGAAGAACAAGCTTGGGACATTGGCAAAGTACTGCCGCGTCAGCTAAGCCATTCTGGACCTTTGCGCTCCCTTACCAATACAACTTCCCTTTCAAACTTGCGTATATTTTTGCGTACCCCTCGACGTGTACATAGTTGTATTTATCTGTCTCGCCCTTGGCCAAAGTCCTGCTACAAGGCCGAAACGCCTGAGGCACCTGTATTGCCTCCGGACCCCCTAGCTACCTTCCTACTCGGGTTCGGTGATGTCGGAAGGACGCCTCCCCTCTTCGGAGTGTCTGGTGAGCGGGAGGTCCAGGGTGTGTAGCCTGCTTAGACTAGTCCTGTGCCCTAAGCATGCGCGTCCTGCCTCTGTGAGCACAACACCCAAGTGCGGGGGGCCCGGACAGCACACCACCCCGGGAAGGGTGGTAACCGGGGTCCGGGCGCTATTACACTGAATTGCCCAGCTCCCGTAGCTTAGCAGAGGACCATAAGCCATAATGGGTCCATCGAGTCGAGAAAATGCAGCTACGCGACACGGATTATCATTTTCTTTTAGTGTCTGTGCAAGCCACAGGGCTTCGGTCCGTGGGGCCGTAACTCCAACTCTCCTAAGGGGCCACTCTCGGACCCCAAAAGCCGGCGCCTTCAGAAGGCTCCGGAGTTTGTGTCTTACACTGGCACCCGTTTGCCATGGGGGTCATCGTGACTGGTCAAACTAAGCAAGTCACCCAGACCCCGACAACTCGTAAAAGGAAGCGGGTACACATCTACAGCAAGCAACAACGAAACGTCAACTGCTTTGGCGAGCTAAGGGAGCCTCTGATCCTTGCAGCATCAAGGGCCAGGGGCCTCACGAAAGCTAAAAATGGTTCTGCCTACCGGACCCAGCGCCGAGCGATTCATGGAAGGAAGATCAACAAAACGACTTTTTCGTTCATCAACATAGAAATACAAGACAAGACAATGAAATACTTAAAATGGAGATATTTTCATTGATATTGTGGTCGTGACATACAAAAACATACAAAAGGGGATACAAGACAACTAAGTAACTAGGAGCTACAAGTCGAGTAGTCTTCTGCTCCATGGCCTGCTTGGTATTCCCCGAGCTGATCTCTACATAGTGAGACGATCACCTGCTATTAGACCGAGGTCGGCAACAAAGCACGCTGGACCGAGGCAACAGTGACATCTGGTGTTGCGGGGGTCAAATGCCAACAGGTCGACAGCAATGCACGGTGGACCAAGGCAACAATAACATCCAGTACCGGGTGGGCAAAATCACCATCCATGGCAGATTTTGTTGTCTACCACAGTATCAGGGGGAAGGCTTGATCACTCTGGACCTAGCCTTCCTCCAGGACTGGCAGATAGTCCTCCTCAGCAGAGACCCTAGAGGACGTGCTCCACCCAACACTAGTGTTGGGGCTCACTATGGGTCGAAGACCCTGTCCCCGACGGCCTACCCTATCATCTTTATGCCATCACGATGGCTTGTGCCTCTATCGAAGACCGTCAAGGAGAGGGATCTGTTAGAGACCCTCACTGGAGGCCGCACACACACGAACATCTCGCAGAAGAGGGCGAAGACGACTACCAGTGAGGGAGTATCTGGTGGGCGAGAGCGTCTGAAAGCGGCGACTTCCAGCGCGCAAGAGGAGAACAAAGGCCACATGGTGAGGAAGGGTGCCAGCCCACACCACAAGGCCTTCTTTTATACCCGTCCTCGGCCTCAGGCAGCGCAACATGATCGGCGATTGGGTCACCACTGCTGCATGCCGTGGGCTATTCGCCTCCCCCAGCGATGGGCTGGACTGAGGTCCACCCGTCAGCTACTGGGGGTCGGGAGGATAACCCCTCGGGAACGTCCGGCGGTTACCGAGAGGAGCGGTGCGACCGACTCATCAGTTGTCGCAGTGAATAACCCGGGGCGACCCCTCGAGCACGTCGTCCTAGCACTCGCCAACGACAGGTAGGACCCGGGCCCACCAGTCAGGCACTAGCAGGACAGACGAGTATGAACTCGCGAACGTCTGGCGGTTCTCAAAGGAAGCGGCGCGGTACACCGACGGGTCACGAGCGGTCGCAGTAATTTCCCCGAGGCAGCCCCTCGGCTGCCATGCCGTGACCGGTCAAGTTAGAGTGGACACGATGAGGCGCTGCCGCTTTGACTTAGTGCGCCCACTACACTGAGGACGAAAAAACTCTTCGTCTCACAGGTACGGTCGCTCGCCCACTACGCGAAAATCTCGCCACCACTTCGATTCCCGGAAATTTCAAGTCCAAAACCACCACGCATGAGAGATAGGGGACCCACCTGCGGGCTCAATACCTCCCCCGAGATGAGCTCGGGGCCACTGTCGGTACCCTGCGAACCGGGTACCTCGCGTAGTGGAAAGAAAGCACCTGGGTCCCGCCTTCCCGGCTTAGGCGGACCCTAGCATAAGCCACGTGCATGGGGGTTCGGTTGGCAGACCCGAGATCGTCGCATGTCTTCAAGCCCTGAGCCTGAAGACCGACCGAGAGTGCCTCAGGAAGCGCCACGTGTGTGGTGGTGCTAGACCCTATCTTCTGTCAAGAAGGGCTCCGACGCTGCCACATGCACGGAGCCTCCGGGCCGCACCCTCTGCTAGAGAGAGCTCCGGAGGGGCCACGTGTCATGCGGCTCTGTGTCTGACCTCCAGCATGGGAGGGCTCTAGTGCGACCGCGTGGGCCATGACTCCTAGAATACTCTCTACCCGAGGAAGGCCCCGGATGTGTCACGTGACCTGCGGCCCGAACCCGACCTCCGGTACGGCAGGGCTCTAGAGCTGCCACGTGCGCAACAACTCCGGACCACCCGATACTCCGCAAGATAGCTCCAGCAGGGACGTGTGTCTCGGGGGCCAGCCGCTCGGGCGTCACTCCGACGACCAACGGGCAGGTGGCCAAGGAGCAAAGAGGAAGGTACGCTGCCAGACCGAGCATTCAAGGCTCGCGTCTTCCCCAGAAGCATGGCGCACGGTGCACGCCTCTGTTCCCCGTCTGCGCACCATTACGGTGAGAGATAAGACGACGAGGTGTGACAGCGCAACAGTGTCACCCAACGACACAGAGCCGCCTAGTAGAGCGTGGAGACGCGGCGACAAGATGAGAACTTTATCATCACCGGCCGCCCGGACAGAGGCACCTGACGTTATAGACGGCACGACTTAACTCCACCGACAGTGACAAAGCATATAGCAGTAGATGCCTATAGCTCATGTATAGGAGGCAGATAGCCGCGGGGCCACCTGTCGGGCCCCGGGCCACCATGTAACTGTCCCGACGTTAGACTATAAAAGGACCATGGCAGCCTCCGGGCAAGAGGTTCACAACCCAGCCAACTCACACACTCATACGCGTAAACAATATAGCAAACACACCCGTGGACGTAGGGTATTACGTGCGGCAGCCCGAACCACGCAAATCCTCGTGTTCCTCTCGCCATTGTGCTCTGACCTTCGAGATCCACTAGCCCCACCAAAAAAGGAAACTCCGCGGGCTGCTCGCAGATCGGGAGAAGTGTCGCAGGAAAACACTTGGACAGAAGTTGTGATGATAAAACATTTTTTATGATTGTAATGATTAATGTCATGTTACCCTGTGACATGGCTTACTTCATATCACTGCATCCATATACTGATCCGTTACCCTTGTACTCACTCGTCGGTGGCAGAGAAGGGGCCACATCCTCAAACTTTTGTGAATTCAGGTTGATTTCAATATGCCAATCTCTTCAGCGATCATCACTTGTCTCTATTTTCTGTTTCTTAGTGCTTCTTATGAAAAATAGAGATGGGGATAAAAAACCTGATGTTGCAATTCTAAGTGCCTTTTAAGTCTTCGATTAGACCAGGCTTAATTGGTCGAGATACTCAAACAGCAGCATATTTATCACAGTCATGAACTGAGTTCACATCAAACACACCTTAGCTGCAGCCGACATGTTATGCTGCTGCACAGTCCAGGATATGGTAAACATAAGTGACGAAAATGGCATATGCAATTAACTCACCTCTAAATATCAGCAGCACTACAACATTCTCCTTTTCCATGCTATGATTGTTCATCATATCACACTGGTTCACAATATCAGCCAACTTTCTGGCTACAATTCATATGGGTATGGTAAGAGCATAATTTCTACTAAACTCACCCACAGGTATCAATTGCACTACAACCTCACTTTTTTCTAATCCATGATCATCATATCTCTAAGGTTCTCTGTATCATTCCGTTTTCCTACAGTACCATATGAGTTAGACATTAAAATATAGTAACCATCATTTCCTGGGTCAGAAACAAATGCCTTCATTGCAATCCTTATCCCATCTCAAAGTTTTCATGCACTAAGCAAAATTCCCCATATCCCACCATCAGGTTCTATCGGCATAGCAAAAATGATATCTTCTGCTTCCTGGAGCAAGCACAGATTTTGCTAACAGGTCCACCATACAGGCATAATGCTTCAGATTTGCTGTCACACTTAGTATAAAGAGAAAAGCGTCGAAACCACCAACGGGAAATCTGCAACCCCACCAGCCTTCACTGCGTACCCGTGCAAGCATTTACCAAAGAGCAGCCACCTAGCACCCCGCACGACTCCAAGCTACTTCCATTGTCCGTGAGGTTGACCTAGCCCAGCAACTGCTCGGGAGCCTGACCATCTCCACCAGATAACCCAAACACTGCCAGGTATTCCCCGTCCCGCACACACCCGGAGACCATCGCGGTCCACTCCACACGACCACGTCCCTGTCGGGCATTTCCTCGAATACCTTCATGACGTCAGAGACGACGCCACACTTGGCGTACATGTAGACCAGCGACGTAGCGACGGCGACGCAGCCATTATCGGCCAGAAGGCCCATCCGGACGCAGTACGCGTGCACAAAGGCTGAGCGCGCTCAGCTCAGCGGCGAGTGGCGCGGTGAAGCGGGAGGGCCGCGCGACGGAGGCGAGCATGCAACGGTGGGCCGATAGCGCGGCCGCGAATTCGGAAGCGTGGTGCTGGGAGCGGAGGAGGGAGTTCCAGAGGAAGGTGTCGGGGAATGGGCAGGCCAAGAAGGCGAGCGCGGCGAGGCCAGTACGGACAGCTGAGGAGTAGGTGGAGACGAGCTTGGCGGCGAGGTCGGGGCGAGAGGAGACAGGAGAGACCGGATGTGACGGCGAGCGCGTGGACGCGGAGGAGGGCGGGCAGCGGCGGTGGCGAGGGCGACGAGAGGAAGAGGGAAAGGATAGCTCGAGGGGTCGCAGTTCTAGGAGGCGGCATCTGATTGCGGTCTCGCGCCTTGTTCGAACAAGTCGTTCAGTTGCTTACAAGCGGCTTCTTTAGGAGAGAAGATTTCGCAGAAAGGAAAAAATCTTTTTTTTAGAACGGTAGAAAATCTATTTGGAGAAAATATATGAACTGGGCTCGGGGGTCAAACAAAGCAGGCCGAATTGTTAGGCTCCAACCGGGCTTCTACCCAGGCGGGCCCGAGAATCTGGGTATGCTGCCATCTCCCCGGGACCCGGCGAACGCGTGATATCTCCGCGTGATATCCCCGCAACCGACGCGAAGCGCAAACCAAACCCTACCCCGATCGGTACCCCCACCTCGTCGGCGATGAGCTCCTCCTCCAACGGTGGCAAGAAGCCGGCGTCCGGCGGCCGCGGGGGCCCCACCATCCGCACGCTCGCCGACATCAGCCGCGGGCCGGCCGGCTTCCCCGGCGCCGGGGACGGCGGCAGCGACTCCGACGAGCCCCAGGAGTACTACACCGGCGGCGAGAAGAGGTACCTACTCATCTATCTGGCGGTTTCTCCGTTCATCCGGTCGCCCTTACATATCGATCGTGCTTGCGTGCGGGCATCGGAAACGTCGCGGCGGCCGCCAGTGTTTTGATGTAGATAGGTCGCCGTGGTTGGTTGGGATCGGCGGCAGGAGCGTATCACGGGCACGTCGTTCGATTAGGTTTCCTGGGATTTTGATCTGTTGGTATTGTGACGATTTGATTTATTTCCCTTGGAACCATGCGAGATGGAGTACAGGCTAAGCCTGGCCGGTCTGACCTGTAGCTGCATCGTTTAATGCTACTCGTCTTTAATCTATTAGAAATTATCAAATTAATTCTTCCAGTGATGTGAGGTACTTTTAGGCTGGGACTTCGCACGATTGTATTAACTTGACACGCATTGGGAGTGAGCCTGCTTGTTGATTTTGGGTCATTGGAAGTTCAGATCACTGTTGAGCTTTTTAGGTAACACCTATTAATTATATAAGTTCATCGGAAACTATTAAGATGCATGTTCTTTGTACATGAACAGAAAACCAATGCAAATTTTACATAACAAAAAAATGGAGCTATACTTAGGTTACATATGCTACTGACTTGGATGATATATCCAGTGATCTGCATCATTCCTTTTTGTGCATTACAACTGTATGTACTAAAATCATTTTGCTCAAATTACAGTTTGATATCCTAAAATTGTGGACTCTAGACTTTAACTTAGCTAGCTTTATCGGTATTCCTTATAATTATGTGCTCATTTGCATTCTACTCTGTAACCATTTGCATTGTATTTTGTCATGTGAAACATAAATATTAAATACCAGATGTCTGTAGAATGCGCTGGATAGCAACTGTTGCAGCCTGAAAATAATAAAATTTGTCCATATAAAAATAGAAAAATAGCGGTGTACTTAATTCAGTGAAAAATTGTGCTTCAAAATGCACTAGAAGAAACAGACACTAATATTCATAGACACATTTTTTATTGTGTGTGCACTCGTATAAAAGAAAGAACTGTGACATTGTTGGTATCGAAGTCAGTTCTTTTGTCTCAAATATACACACCTGTATGCTCTGGTTGTATTAAAATATGTACTCATCTGGTTGGCACTCAGATAGACGAGCTGGATGGGATTTTACATGGAAGCTAGAGGATACAGAGTCCTTTTAGAATTAATCTCTGACTGGTGATAACTTGAATCACACGTCACAAGTGAAGCATCTGAGCTATCATTTAATTTTTTGAGAATTTAGGTATGATGACAAAATTGAGGCCTGTGAAAAAGGAATGTCATGGTGACTGCTTGTGTTCCATTTGGTTGCCATTTTACTCTTTCCTTGAATGAAAAGAAAAATATACACAATCCTTTAGGATCATTTTCTGCTTTAAGCGAAAAGTCGTATCATTCTTGTTCCCTCTAGGTTTCAGACAGCATTTGAAACATATCCACATTGTTTAGGTCCATACTATCCTTCCAATGATGAGGATATTTCACAGTTCTTTACTGATCTTATCTTCCTTTTTTGTGCATGCATGTTTTTTTCTGTTTTTTAAGCTTGTGATTCTATGTTTGTGCAGTGGGATGCTTGTGCAAGATCCAACAAGAAGAAATGACGTGGATGCAATCTTTGAACAAGCCAGACAGATGGGTGCTGTCCATGGTGTACCTCCTCCTTTTGAGGACCAGTCTTCCAGCTCTAGGAGCTTTACAGGGACTGGGCGACTGCTTTCAGGAGAGGCAGTGCCATCTGCGGCCCCTCAATCACCAGCTCAAGTACTCCACAATATACACTTCTGGACCAATGGCTTCAGTGTAGATGATGGTCCGCTGAGACAATATGAGGATCCTGAAAATGCCGATTTCATAGAGGTGACTCCTCCCTACATTTTCAGGATGATCATGTGCAAATAGTTCCTTTTGGTATAAAGTATACTCACATCCCCCTACTAGGGGTGGGTGCGGTTAACCGTAAGCCGCAAAAACCGAACCGAACCAAAACATTTGGTTAACCAAAATTTGGTTTTCATTTTTTATATTACGGTTAACTGAATTTTATTTGGTTTTCACGTTATGGGACGGAGTGAGTATTACGTTAGTTCCACCAGATCTAATATTCTTGGACCAACCGTCCAAGTTACTCGCACACCACTTATGGAACTTCCCTCGTCTCAATCATCAGTTACTTGTAGTAACATGTAACAGAGATTTAAATATACCACTGCCAATTGCCATTAGCAAGAATAACTTGAGATCAAGCTTGGCTACTTCCTCTGGTTGTCTTCTGTCTGATCCACAGTTTTTACATATTTCATTTCATCTAAGTGTTGGGCTGTTTTTTTTGAGGTAAAAGATTCTGTTGAACTCTGTTCATTCAGATGCTAACTTCTTTCAGTTTGTTTGGTGAAGTAATAATGTCAGTAATGGATAGTGGGTTTCATTTACAAGAACATGTCCCTTGCATAAGAAATATACTCTCAGAGTTAAACTGAAGGGATTCACACTAACTTTACTTTGTTTTGCTTCTCCAGAGCATTAAGAAGTCGCAGTGCCCCCAGGAGCTGGAACCTGCTGATAGGAGCACAGCGGTTCATGTGAATGTTATAAAAAGAAATGAAGATTACAAGGTAAGCATCTCATCCCCAGTTTTGCATTTTGCAGTACTTTGTTGAGTATACATATAATGTCCTTGTTTATGGTTTTATTTATCTAGGAACCCATAAAGCCTCGATCACGTTTCGAGGGTGTTGGAAGAACCCTTGGAGGTGGATCTTCTGTAGACGATAACTCACCACCAGCTCCTCCCACTCAAGCGCATCCTGCTGCTTCTAGGTCTGTTGGCATAGTTGTTGATGATTCCCTGCCGTTTACATCGATACAGCTGAGGCTGGCAGACGGAACTCGTATGGTTGCCCGGTTCAACATGCACCACACTGTGGGTGACATTAGGTCCTTCATCGACGCATCACGGCCAGGAGCCACAAGGCCGTATCAGTTGCAGACTGGTTTCCCACCCAAGCAGCTGACAGACCCAACCCAAACCGTCGAGCAAGCTGGTCTGGCGAACTCTGTTATCATGCAGAAGATGTGAGGCCTCAACTAGCTTGGTACCCAGACACATACAGTCCCCTCGTGTTTTGTCAATTAAACTTGATATATCGTCGGATGGCTGATTATGTTACCAGAACTGTGCTGGCTACTGCACCTGTACTGTTGCTCGTTGACAGCCATATTATATTGCGAGTACTGTAGTGCCTTGTGTTATGGGTTTGCTGCCATGATTCACCAGTTTCTTGTAGTAGTGTTGTTCTCTTTTCATTTTATTTGATGTTGATATTCCGCATTGCCAAGTCTGTAGCCTGTTATCGCTGATGAACCGAACGTCATGCTACGATGGGCCAATAGGTTATCTCCCCTGACTTAGGCCCACGACAGCATGCCCCATGGCCCTCGTGTTTGCACTGAGAAATGACTGAATGGGAGATGAGGCCGTGCGCGATGCCGATAGAGACGATCACCGCCTGCACCGCCGCTGCTTCCTGGTGTAGCTTCCGGAGTCCCAGCCCATGTTCCCGCCGCTCTACAACCTCCGGCGCCGCCTCATCGCCACTGCCCCGAACTTTATCGTCCCGTCCTTCGTGCGCTCCTTCTCCACCACCACTGCGCCGGCGGCCCGCAAGCCGAACACCGCTGTCGCCGTCCTCTGGGATCTGGCCGCATCCCGTCCCCCCTCCACGCTCCCCCTCTACGACGCCGCCGTCCGCCTCCACCTCGCCGCCACGTCCTTCGGCCGCCTCCACCTCTCCGCGGCCTTCCTCCACCCCTCTCACCGCCTGCCCGCCCCCGCCGCCGTCACCACCCACCTCTGCCGTGTCTGCGGCCGCCGCTTCCGCGAGCGCGACGCCCTGCTGCGCCACTTCGAGGCCATCCACACCCGCGAGCACGCCAAGCGCCTCGCCCGCATCGACTCCGCCCGCGGCGGCCGGCGCGTGCGCCTCGCCGCCGCGCTCTCCCTCAAGCTCTCCAAGTACGAAAAGGCCGCCCGCGAGCTCACCGCAGGCCCCGCCTCCCCCGCCGACGAACTCCGCCGTGCCGGCGTCCGCGCGGAGCTCTCTCGCACCCCGGCCGCGTCCCTCCGCGAGCGCGCGCAGAAGGTGCTCGACGAAGGGTCGGTCGGGTGCCTGATGCTGGTGTCCGGGCGTGAGGAGATCGCCAACCTGCTTCCGCTGGCCAAGGAGAGGGGCGTCCGTTCGGTGGTGGTCGGCGGGGAGTCCGAGCTGGCGAGGTTGGCTGACGTGGGGTTCAGCTGGGCGGACGTCGTCGCGGGGAAGGCCAGGAAGGCGGCGCCGTCCGTGTCCGGGAAGTGGCGGGACAGAGACGTGCTTAAGGGGCTGGAGTGGAAGTACGAAGGCGACGATGACGACGAGGAAGCGATGGTGTTCGAGGACAGCGACGGAGATGTGGTTCATGAGTTGGCGGGGAGGACCAAAGGGAGGCCGTGGTGGAAACTGGACTCCGATGGCGAGGACTGACTCCGGCGTTGGCCGTTGGAGGTTAGACTATGACATTAACGTGTTTGGGATGATTCAAGTGTAAAATTTTGCGCGAACCTGAACTCTTGGAGTGGTTCTGTCTAATGGTTTTGTAACTCATTAAAGAGGTGAATCTGTGTATGAGCTCTCCTTTGGACGCTTGCAGTTGATAGTGATCATTTGAAATTACGTACTAGTAAACATTGATGCTGTGAATTCACTTGAAATCCTTATGTTTGACTAATTTTAAACTGGTCCAAACCAAAGTGGGATGTGAAACAGATGCCTTACTGTTAGTATCCAGTGCTTTTCTTCGAGCCTGTCATAGTTCTTGCTTGTGTGCTGGACTAGAATCTATTCCACCAAACACCCACCAAATGTAGAATCCTCATTTTCTCCTGACTCCTGTTGGAAGGTGGGGTGATAGCTATATGTTTGTACGTTAGTAACTTAATTTAGCATTCTTTGGAAATACTGATATCTGGGTAATATTTAAATTCTTATCACAGCCATATAAAATCACTACTCCATCTCGAGTAACAGTTTCGCCAAGTTGTAATTTCGTAGATACATTACAGTAGAGGCATGATAGTAACTGTTGTAGACTCTTTCTTTGGCAGGGCGTACAACCGCAGGGCTAAGAAGGTCAGTCCTTAAAATACAGTCAGTTAGGATTGTAAAGATTTATTTGAATAAACTGGTTAGAATAATTCTGTTGCGCCAGAATCCAACCAGATTAGAGATAAGAGTCAGTTCAAAGTTAGATAAGGATAAAGAGTCCTAGTTAGTTGAGATTGTAATCCGGCTGCTTATATAAGAAGAAGGACCTGCAGGTATTAATCAAGCAGGAATTAATCTAGTAATTCAGAGCCTCTTCGGAGGGAGAATTATCTACCTTCTGCTGTGTTCCTCTTCTCCTCTTCTCTCAGGTTTGCCGCCACAACATCTGGTATCAGAGCCAAGATTTTCTTGTTCCATCAAAGATCAGTGTTGTCCCTGCCCATCCCGCCCAAGAATTCAGAAAATTCCCAATGGCGGCTTTGGGGGACAAGATTTCAGATATCGCAGACATCGGCGGCGATGCTAAGGGAGATGTCATTGGTGAAGAAAGACATGGCTGCAGTTCAGTCAGATCTATCTACTGTCAAGGACGATCAGAGCCGGCTTACGGTGGCGGTGAATCATCTGCAGACCTCAGCCATGGACTCCAGCCGTAGTGAGTTCAAGCAGGCTGGCTTGGGCACCAGCAGCGCCATCCCAGTTGCAGCCCAAAAGTTCCACAAGTTGATGTTTCCGGCGTATGATGGCTCAGAAGATCCTCTACAATGGATCCATCGCCGTGAGCAATTTTTTCGAGTCCAAGAGACCCCAGAAGAGGGAAAAGTTTGGCTGGCCATATTTTACATGAGTGGGATGCCCAGCAGTGGTATTATAGACTGGAGCGCAATCAAGGGGTGCCCACTTGGGGACAATTTGTTAAACTGATCAATCAAAGGTTTGGTCCTCCTACTAGCAGCAACCCATTAGGGGAGTTAATCTAGCTACGCTGAGAGGGATCGGTTGCTGAATATCAGACTAAATTTTTATCTCTCCTAGCACGCTGTGATGATATCTCCGAGGCCCATCAAATTGATATTTTTACTGCAGGATTAAGAAACCCATTGAAAACGGATGTCGAGCTCCAAAATCCTGCCACTTTGGAGGATGCAATGGCTTTGGCTAGAGCCTATGAACGCCGACTAGCCCTAGCTAAGGAGGACCAGTTCAGCACCAGTACAAATTCAAGCCGTCAATCTTATACACGGTGCTTTCCACCTCCATCATATAATAGGAGTGCACAACAGAATATTGTCCTACCACCACAACCAAAGGAGACTGTTTCTAGTGCTCCACCAGCAGGCACCAGATTTAAAAGACTTTCAGCTGCAGAGATGGCAGCTAAAAGAGAAAAAGGTGAATGCTATAACTGCCTAGAGAAATTCTCTAAAGAACACCTGAAAATATGTCCTATGAAGGGGGTATATCTGCTGCAGCTTGATGACAGTATGGTGGACCAGGAGGAAGATGATGATCTTGGGATTTCTCTGCATGCCATAACAGGAATAACAGCCTCAGAAACAATACAGCTCCAAGTATTAGTTAACAACCATACAGCCATAGCCTTGGTTGATTCTGGGTCCACACACTCTTTCATATCTATGGGAGCTACGCAAAGGATGGGTCTCCAGCCCTTGAAAAAGCCTGGATTGATGGTGAAAGTAGCAAATAGTGATTCTGTCTAAAGTTTGGGGGTTTGTGAGGCATTCCATATTTTGATTGATAAAGAAGAATTTTTGTTGGATTTGTTTGTCATTCCTTTGGAAGGCTATGATATGGTGCTAGGAATTTAGTGGTTACGTTCTCTAGGCCCAATATTATGGGATTTCAAGAGGACGTATGAATTGTTGGAGAGATGGTCATCGGGTAACCTGGAAAGGATTCACTACTAGGCCATTAGGAAAGGCCATTCATGCTATAACAGAACCAGATTTATTAAAGATTCTGGTAGAAGAATTTGATGACCTGTTTGCTCAACCCTCAGGACTCCCCCTCAAGGGCATATGATCATAGAATTCATATACTGCCAGACACACCACCGGTGGCGGTGAGACCATATAGGTACCCACAACTGCTGAAGGATGAGATTGAAAAACAATGCAATGAGATGCTACAACATGGAATTATTCGCATTAGCACCTCAGCTTTTTCTTCTCCAGTTTTATTAGTCAAGAAAAAAGATGGTACATGGAGATTCTGTGTTGATTACCGTGCTTTGAACTCCAAAACTATGAGGGACATGTTTCCTATACTAGTTGTGGATGAATTATTGGATGAACTTCGAGGAGCAAATTTTTTACTAAACTGGACTTAAGAAGTGGCTATCATCAGGTACTGATGTTCAGTGGAGATGTAGAGAAAACAACTTTTCATACTCACCATGGACATTTTGAATTTCTGGTCATACCCTTTGGATTAACAAATGCACCGGCCACCTTCCAAGCTGTCAGAACCCTCAATACCGGGTACCCCCGCGCACAGGAGAAAAACTGGCTAAGGACCTCGCCGCCTTCGCAGGGGCGAGCTCCGAAGGCGCCACGTGTCCAGCAGGATCGGGCCCCCCTCTCCTGAGAGGCGAGCCCCGGGCCTGCCACGTGGCCAGCAGAGCCGGACCTCGCCGCCTTCGCAGGGGCGAGCTCCGAGGGCGCCACGTGTCTAGCGGGGCCGGGCCCCCCGCTCCTCAGAGGCGAGCGCCGGGCCTGCCACGTGGCCAGCAGAGCCGGACCTCGCCGCCTTCGCAGGGGCGAGCTCCGAGGGCGCCACGTGTCCAGTGGGGCCGGGCCTCCCCTCTCCTCAAAGGCAAGCCCCGGGCTTGCCATGTGGCCAGTAGAGCCGGACCTCGCCGCCTTCGCAGGTGAAATTGCCTAGTGGGGGGTGAATAGGCTATTATTCCTGAAATGACTTAATTAACCGAGATTAGAACTCAGGAGCCGGACTAGTCTGGCTCAGGGGCGGACTAGTCCGATCAATTTGCTGGAAAGGCCTAAAAGGTCGGACTAGTCTGCCTCGGAGGCGGACTAGTCTGGTCAAACTACCAGAAAGATCTAAAACTTGATTTTTAAGGGTTTTTCTCCAAATTTTAGTTTAACAAAATGTGGATGAAACAACTAGCACTTCTATACGACAAGTGTCAAAGAATATTGAAATGAATTACAGGAGCCTGACGATGTATAGCGAAATAATTAAAACAAACCCTAAGCAATCTTGATCTTAAAAGAGATGTACATGCAAGAGAGACACCGAGGACTTTATCCTGAGGTTTGATTCCACTCAGGAATCTACGTCCCCGTTGAGGAGTTCACAAAGGACCGGGTCTAACAACCCTTTCCTCACCAAGTCGCCACTAAGGCCAACCCGGTTCTTCACTATCTCAAGGGTGAACTTACAAAGTTTTGGGACCGCTCACAATCTGAGGCTCCCACTTGATCATGTCCACCAAACTCCACGAATCTCACAAGCCACAGGTCACAAGGACTCACACCAAGTGCACGAGATCACTTCGAGAGCCAAAAACACGAAGTTCTTCCTTCTCCTCTCCTCACACACCCAAATCCACTTAAGAATTGGTTCTAGAGGGTGAGTAGGCAAGAGAGAAGGCTTAGGGGGCTCTAGGATCGCTGTGGCGACGCTAGGGTTCCAGGTGCTTTTAAATGACGTCGGGGCATCTTCTTTTATAGAAGTCCCGAAACTGACCGTTGCCACCTACCGAAAGTCCGGACTAGTCCGCCTCACACCGGACTAGTACGATCTCACACAAGAACTATTTGTCCGGGTGAGAATGGACAAGTCTGGAGGACCCGGACTAGTCCGACCACTAAGGCGGACAAGTCCGGTCCACCAAGACTTAGTCGTGGGAGCTCTCATCTCACACCCATACGGACTAGTCCGCCTTAGAACGGACTAGCCCAAACTCACACAGGAACTCTTAGTCCGTGTGAAAATGGACAAGTCTGGCTAGCCCGGACTAGTCCGGTCACTCAGGCGGATAGGTCCGGTCTACCAGGACTTAGCCCCAAAAACACTCTCACCAAGAGAGAAACGGACTAGTCCGTCCAAAAAGGACAGGTCCGATCTCAGTCAGGAACTCTTAGTCCGCCCTAAAACGGACTAAGCCATAGGACTTCCGGACTAGTCTGGCCTCTTACTCGGACAAGTCCGGCCTGCCCAACTTTACCTCTCTACCTCTCTCCACTAAGGATTTGACACTTCTAACGCTTTGAGCTCTCTTCTATGATCTCAATGCACTTGACACACACACTCTTTATTTTACACGGCTAGCCTACTAAAGACTCAAGTGAAATCCTAATTTCTACTCTTCGAATCTTCGACGCCGTTCTTCATCTTTTTTCTTTTTGAGAGTTTAGGTGCCCGCCTTGGAAATGTCCCGTGCTTATGATCATCTCAGCTTATTAGTATCTTAATTTGTCGTCATCAATCAACCAAAACCCATGGGGATGCCTAGATGCACTTACAATCTCCCCCTTTTTGGTGATTGATGACAACACATTAAGTTTCAACATAAGAGGCAAAATTTTCATTTTTATAACAAGTGTACGTATGCAAATCTCCCCATGAATGTATGCAAGAGTAAAAGAGGGGAGTTGGCATACATTTACATGTTATGGTGGGGTGGCTACGTGTTGTGCTCAAAAATAAAAATGTGATAAGACAATAAGCATAAAACAACCATAAAATCCAACACGTAGTGTTACACAAAAGATAGTCATGCATAAAACATAAAACATAGATAGTCATGTCCAAAAGATCTATTACGAGACTAGAAGATGATAAAAATAGGACATCATTTTCACATTTCTCCCCCTTTGGCATCAAGGCACCAAAAAGAAAAGAAGGGAGGAAGATACGCCTAAGTCTACTCGTCATCTTCTTCGTCTTCTTCTTCATCGCCATTTTCATCGCTCTCCGTAGCCTCCGTATCCTCTTCTTCTTCGTCGGCGGTGGTGGATGGAGGCACGACCTTGGAAGAGCTTCCATCTTCCCTGAACTGGGTGAGCTCATCAGCGGTGAACTCTGGATATGGAGTGAGTTCCCCATCACTCTCCTCAGGGGGAGACATGGGTACCTCAAGCTTGTCACACAACCTTGAGGTACTTCTGCTGACGCCTCTCCATGCGTCTAGTCCGGACCTCCACACACCGACAGGAGGCGAAAAGTGCGTTGAAGCAACTGAAGAATCCACTCATGGATTACGGAGGAGGAGATGATGGGGGAGCCGCTGAGCTAGAAGGAGCCACTGAGCTGGACGGAGGTTAAGCATTTTTCCTCCGTGAGGGTTCTGGCAGAATGGGGGGTAGCTGAGGACGGAGAGGTCAATAAGTGACATCTGTCGAAGTGTTCAATCGACACTTCCCCCGGGCCTGCACTGGGCAGCCCGCGGAGGTTCTTTTTTTTGGTGGGGCTAGTCCCTTGCGGAGAGCTTGCGCGGATGGACGAGTTAGTGAGAGCTTGACACGGTGAGTTTTACGTGGTTCAGGCCGCCGGAGCGTAAAACCCTACGTCCACGGCGAGCTATGGAGCTCGCTGTATTGCTTGCTGCTCAGGGCCGGAGTCCTGAGCTTGGGGGTGAGTTACAGCTTGGGAGTGTATGGCTAGCGTATGAGTTAAAGAGTGCGAACCCTTGCTATCGTCGCCTACCCGAGCCTTTTATAGTCCAAGACTCGGGTGGCTTACAAGGGGGCCCGGGACCCGACAGGTGGTCCCGGGGAGATTGACTGATATCTACCGTATCTGCAGTTATACCGGTAGTTGTCTCTAGCGAAGGCTTCCGAGTCTCCGTCTTGCCGCCCTGCCCATGTCGCACGCTAGTCGTAGTGGTTGATGACGGCGCAGGCGACATGGGATGTCTTGTCGCGGCGTTTATTGGCTGGCAGGTTCTGACACCGCGCGCCAGTCTGTGATGCGACTGGGCGCAACGGCACCTGACAGAGGCGTGCTCCGCGCCTCCGCGTCTCGGGAAGACGCGGGCCTTGAATACCTTGTACGGGCAAGGTATGGGGCGTCTTTAGGCCCGCTGCCTATCACTCGGGGGCAGGCAGCACCGTTCTTCTGGCCACGTGGCGGGCCCGGAGCCCTTCTCAGAGAAGAGGGGGGTCCGGCCCGCGGGGCACGTGGAGCCTCCGGACCTCTCCCCGCGGAGGGGGAGGTTCGGCTTCTGTCGGCCACGTGGCAGCCCCGGAGCTCCCCTCTGAGGAGAGGGAGGTCCGGCCCTGCCGGATACGTGGCACCTTCGGACCCCTCGCCCACGGAGGGGGAGGTCCGGATTCTGTATGCCACATGGCGGGTTCGGAGCTCTCCTCTGAGGAGAGGGAGGTCCGGCCCCGCCGGACGCGTGGCGCCTTCAGAGCTCTCCCTGCGGAGAAGGGCGAGTTCCTTAGGCATTTTCCCCTGTGCGCGGGGGTACCCCATATCGCAGGTACCGACAGTGGCCCCCGGACCCATCTCGGGGGAGATAGCGAGCCCGAGGTGGGACCTCCGTCTCTTCTGATCCGCGCACTTTCTCTAAGTCCCGCATTGACCGCTGCCGGAGCACGAACGGTCGCAGGATCGTCGGAGCGTGCGCCCACTTGATGGTTGCTTTTACTGCGGCGGTTCCCAAGACTGCCACTTCTGCATGATGCGGCGCTTTCTTTGGGAACCGCCGAAGTGCCTTGCCGACTTGTCTTCTTAGGAGACTGACTCCTTGACCCACCGCTCCAGTCGGGCGGCTTGGGCCCACCTGTCATCGGCGTTCGGTCTAGGAGCCGAAGCGGTTGCCGATGCGGTGTATTCAAAGAGTTTCGAATCGCCCGGAATTGCACCTGGGAAGGTTTTTAGAGGGGATCTTACCCGCATTGCGGTTTCCCTTCGCACCTCCCAGCGTTTCTTCTCGGACTCTTGTGCTTTTGTCCTTCCTAGCCATGGCCTCTGTCGAAGTGTTCAATCGACACTTCCCCCGGGCCTGCACTGGGCAGCCCGCGGAGGTTCTTTTTTCGGTGGGGCTAGTCCCTTGCGGAGAGCTTGCGCGGATGGACGAGTTAGTGAGAGCTTGACACGGTGAGTTTTACGTGGTTCAGGCCGCCGGAGCGTAAAACCCTACGTCCACGGCGAGCTATGGAGCTCGCTGTATTGCTTGCTGCTCAGGGTCGGAGTCCTGAGCTTGGGGGTGAGTTACAGCTTGGGAGTGTATGGCTAGCGTTTGAGTTGCAGAGTGCGAACCCTTGCTATCGTTGCCTACCCGAGCCTTTTATAGTCCAAGACTCGGGTGGCTTACAAGGGGGCCCGGGACCCGACAGGTGGTCCCGGGGAGATTGACTGATATCTACCGTATCTGCAGTTATACCGGTAGTTGTCTCTGGCGAAGGCTTCCGAGTCTCCGTCTTGCCGCCCTGCCCATGCCGCACGCTAGTCGTAGTGGTTGATGACGGCGCAGGCGACATGGGATGTCTTGTCGCGGCGTTTATTGGCTGGCAGGTTCTGACACCGCGCGCCAGTCTGTGATGCGACTGGGCGCAACGGCACCTGACAGAGGCGTGCTCCGCGCCTCCGCGTCTCGGGAAGACGCGGGCCTTGAATACCTTGTACGGGCAAGGTATGGGGCGTCTTTACGCCCGCTGCCTATCACTCGGGGGCAGGCAGCACCGTTCTTCTGGCCACGTGGCGGGCCCGGAGCCCTTCTCAGAGAAGAGGGGAGTCCGGCCCGCGGGGCACGTGGAGCCTCCGGACCTCTCCCCGCGGAGGGGGAGGTTCGGCTTCTGTCGGCCACGTGGCGGCCCCGGAGCTCCCCTCTGAGGAGAGGGAGGTCCGGCCCTACCGGATACGTGGCACCTTCGGACCCCTCGCCCACGGAGGGGGAGGTCCGGCTTCTGTATGCCACGTGGCGGGTCCGGAGCTCTCCTCTGAGGAGAGGGAGGTCCGGCCCCGCCGGACGCGTGGCGCCTTCAGAGCTCTCCCTGCGGAGAAGGGCGAGTTCCTTAGGCATTTTCCCCTGTGCGCGGGGGTACCCCATATCGCAGGTACCGACAGTGGCCCCCGGGCCCATCTCGGGGGAGATAGCGAGCCCGAGGTGGGACCTCCGTCTCTTCTGATCCGCGCACTTTCTCTAAGTCCCGCATTGACCGCTGCCGGAGCACGAACGGTCGCAGGATCGTGGGAGCGTGCGCCCACTTGATGGTTGCTTTTACTGCGGCGGTTCCCAAGACTGCCACTTCTGCATGATGCGGCGCTTTCTTTGGGAACCGCCGAAGTGCCTTGCCGACTTGTCTTCTTAGGAGACTGACTCCTTGACCCACCGCTCCAGTCGGGCTGCTTGGGCCCACCTGTCATCGGCGTTCGGTCTAGGAGCCGAAGCGGTTGCCGATGCGGTGTATTCAAAGAGTTTTGAATCGCCCGGAATTGCACCTGGGAAGGTTTTTAGAGGGGATCTTACCCGCATTGCGGTTTCCCTTCGCACCTCCCAGCGTTTCTTCTCGGACTCTTGTGCTTTTGTCCTCCCTAGCCATGGCCTCTGTCGAAGTGTTCAATCGACACTTCCCCCGGGCCTGCACTGGGCAGCCCGCGGAGGTTCTTTTTTCGGTGGGGCTAGTCCCTTGCGGAGAGCTTGCGCGGATGGACGAGTTAGTGAGAGCTTGACACAGTGAGTTTTACGTGGTTCAGGCCGCCGGAGCGTAAAACCCTACGTCCACGGCGAGCTATGGAGCTCGCTGTATTGCTTGCTGCTCAGGGCCGGAGTCCTGAGCTTGGGGGTGAGTTACAGCTTGGGAGTGTATGGCTAGCGTTTGAGTTGCAGAGTGCGAACCCTTGCTATCGTCGCCTACCCGAGCCTTTTATAGTCCAAGACTCGGGTGGCTTACAAGGGGGCCCGGGACCCGACAGGTGGTCCCGGGGAGATTGACTGATATCTACCGTATCTGCAGTTATACCGGTAGTTGTCTCTGGCGAAGGCTTCCGAGTCTCCGTCTTGCCGCCCTGCCCATGCCGCACGCTAGTCGTAGTGGTTGATGACGGCGCAGGCGACATGGGATGTCTTGTCGCGGCGTTTATTGGCTGGCAGGTTCTGACACCGCGCGCGAGTCTGTGATGCGACTGGGCGCAACGGCACCTGACAGAGGCGTGCTCCGCGCCTCCGCGTCTCGGGAAGATGCGGGCCTTGAATACCTTGTACGGGCAAGGTATGGGGCGTCTTTACGCCCGCTGCCTATCACTCGGGGGCAGGCAGCACCGTTCTTCTGGCCACATGGCGGGCCCGGAGCCCTTCTCAGAGAAGAGGGGGGTCCGGCCCGCGGGGCACGTGGAGCCTCCGGACCTCTCCCCGCGGAGGGGGAGGTTCGGCTTCTGTCGGCCACGTGGCGGCCCCGGAGCTCCCCTCTGAGGAGAGGGAGGTCTGGCCCTGGCGGATACGTGGCACCTTCGGACCCCTCGCCCGCGGAGGGGGAGGTCCGGCTTCTGTATGCCACGTGGCGGGTCTGGAGCTCTTCTCTGAGGAGAGGGAGGTACGGCCCCGCCGGACGCGTGGCGCCTTCGGAGCTCTCCCTGCGGAGAAGGGCGAGTTCCTTAGGCATTTTCCCCTGTGCGCGGGGGTACTCCATATCGCAGGTACCGACAGTGGCCCCCTGGCCCATCTCGGGGGAGATAGCGAGCCCGAGGTGGGACCTCCGTCTCTTCTGATCCGCGCACTTTCTCTAAGTCCCGCATTGACCGCTGCCGGAGCACGAACGGTCGCAGGATCGTGGGAGCGTGCGCCCACTTGATGGTTGCTTTTACTGCGGCGGTTCCCAAGACTGCCACTTCTGCATGATGCGGCGCTTTCTTTGGGAACCGCCGAAGTGCCTTGCCGGCTTGTCTTCTTAGGAGACTGACTCCTTGACCCACCGCTCCAGTCGGGCGGCTTGGGCCCACCTGTCATCGGCGTTCGGTCTAGGAGCCGAAGCGGTTGCCGATGCGGTGTATTCGAAGAGTTCCGAATCGCCCGGAATTGCACCTGGGAAGGTTTTTAGAGGGGATCTTACCCGCATTGCGGTTTCCCTTCGCACCTCCCAGCGTTTCTTCTCGGACTCTTGTGCTTTTGTCCTCCCTAGCCATGGCCTCCAACCCGCCACCAGGGAAGAAGCGCGCTCGATCTCCTCTAGCGGCGGCGTCTGTGCCAAGTCGGGAATCTGGGGTGCCTGGCACCCCCTCCGGTGGCGACTCAAAGAGGCTCCGGGCTGATGTGTTGAGGGGAGCTTCTGGGGCGTCCCCTGCTCCGCCAGTTCAGGCGACTGCGGAGCGGCCGTCAGTGACGGCAGCGGGCTCTGGGAGTCCTATCCTGGCTCAGAAGTCGGGGTTCAGAGCCCGCTGGAGTGTCCGCGCTTCGCGGCCATCCCCAACTAGCGGGGAGTCTAGGCCGTTGCGCTCGGAGCCCGGGACAACTGCCGCGGCCCCCAAGCCAGCGCGAGCTTCTCCTGTTCTGGTGTGCCCGGACTCCGCGGCGGCGTCGTCTCTTCCTGCCGAGACGGCTGCCGCGGCCACCAAGCCAGCGCAGGTCGACCCTGCACCAGGCGGCCCGGCCTTTATTCCAGCGTCGCCTTCCCCGGCTCGCCCCTCTCCACAGGTCAAGAAGCTAGAAGCTAAAGAGGGCCCGGCAGGTCCGGCCGCCAGTGCCCCGGCGTCAGCTTCTCCTGACCGGCGTCTCGTCTCGGTTGCTGGTGCATCGACTCCTCTTGAGGACGAGGTAATGGAGGAGGTCGGGGGAACTGCCCCGGCCTTTGTTGCTCCATTGCCCTTGGCAGATGCCTTCGCGCTTGCCGAGACGAGCGTCCGGCAGGTCTTGGCTGCACTAGGTCGCGAGCGGGAGGAGTATACAGTTGAACGGGATCGCCTCCTCACCTGGGGGAACCTTTTGCGGGAGAGGACCGCGAAGGTTAAGAGCGAGCTTGACTCCAGGCGGGAGTTGCTCGACTTCAGGGAAGTGCTTCTCGACCGGATGAAGCGGCCTGTCGACCGTATGGACGCCGAATCGCGACGGATCAACAGGGAGGCCCTGGAGGCACACGCCCGGGCCGAGGAGAGCCTCTCTGCCGCTGTGGAGATACGGCAGCAGTTGGAGCGCCGTAAACTCGCCGTTGAGGAACGGGAGCGTTCCACGGCAGCTGAGGCGGAGAGGGTCACCGCGCAGCTGGCGGCGGGCGAGGATGACCTTCGAGCTCGGATCGAGGAGCTGGAGATTCTGAAGGCAGACCTCGACTTGAGGGAGGAACAGGTCTCCCGTGAACGCCGGGCGGTCTTGGACCGAGAGTTGGCCGCCGACTTCAAGGCTGCTGAGTTGGAGCGGCTCGCCAAGACTCTCCATCTTCAGGAGAGCTCCCTGGCGGCCAAGGAGAAGGAATTCTCCGAGAGGAACCTGGAGGCCCTGCAGGCAGCCCGCCGCGAGGTGGAGGAGCTCTCGGCCTTGCGGTCCTCCGAGGCTCTTGTGGTCTCGAGCTTTGTGGATCGAGCGGGGTCCGCCCTGATCCCTCTTGGCTTCAGTCCGGTGAGGGCCGCGGCTCCTGCGTTGAAGGTGGCGGAGGTGATCCCCGCGCTGGAGTCGATTGGCGCCAAGCTGGACAGGCTAGACTCGGTGGTCGCCAGCGAGCTTGAGGCCGAGGGTCGTGGCCTAGCCCTAGAGGTCGCGTCACATGTGCTGGCATGCTTCAAGAGCCGCGACCCCTCTTTCTCGCTAGAACCAGTGAGAGAGGGCCCAGCCGTGGAGCGGGAGGAAGCTGCCAGGGCTGAAGTCGAGGACGTAGCCGCCCTAGTAGCCGCAAGGTTCCGGCGGGAGCCGGGAGGTCCTTAGGACTTGTTTCTCCCTTTTTATCGAGTCTGTAGTCCAGCTCATGGAGCCTTGCATAGTTTGACTCTTTTATATTTTTGTGTCTGTGATGTCTTTTTTCTCCTTCCTGGCTTTGCCTGACTGAGTCCTTAGCTCCGCAAGGTACTCAGAGGCCTTCTCCAATCTTGGAGCTCTGCACAGACACCTTCCCCGGGTCCTAACCGTGTTAGGGGCCCCCGGGGGTCTCCGGATCTCGCCCTATGGGGAGCTCCAATTCTGCCTGCCACGTGGCGGGTCCGGAGCCCCTCCTTAGGAGGCGGGAGCTCCGGCCATGCTGGACACGTAGGGCTTTCGGAGCCCTCCCACCGGGGGGGGGGGGGGGGGGAGGTCCGGTTTCCGCCTGCCATGCGGCGAGCCCGGAGCCCTCCTCAGGGGAGGCGAGAGCTCCGGGCCCGCTGGACACGTGGGGCCCTCGGGCCCCGCCCCTGCTGAAGGGGCAGGACCCGGTCCTTCCAGTCCTAGGCCGGAGTAGTTGATAGCTCCTTTCCCCCCGCTTCATGCAGTCCCCGTTGCCGTAACCTAGAGGTCCTGCACACACGTAGAGGAAACGTAATTCTCCTCGGGGGGTCCTCCCCTCCCGTCTCCTAGTCTTATTCGTCTTACGATCCTGATCCGTTATACGGGGCTTGGGCAATTCTGTGCTCGAGGCGCCGGAGCTCCGGCTCCCTCCGAGGTCCGGGTACGGTCGTCCGATCCCTAGTACCGGGCCATGCGCTGGGGAAGCAGGGTGCACGTGCTTTGGGTTCATGACCAGGCAAAGCGGTTGTACTCCCCCGTACCTCCGGTGGGCAGGATGCGCATGCTTTGGGCTCATGGCCTGCTAAGCTGGATACGCACCTTGGACCCCCCATGCACAACGCAGGCCTTTCCTAGAGGTGACCAACTGACACCGCAACACCTGACTGGGGGAGGCCCGAGAGACTCACTCGGCCATCGGCAGGTGCCTCAAGCGCGGCCGCCTTCGGTAGGATAGCGAATGCCGACTATGGATGAGCGCGGGAGAGGGGGAGCTAGATGTACGATGAACATACATAGGTAGTGCGATCATAAAAATTAATGCATAATTTAAATGAGCGCATGAGAGAGAGCTAAGTAGAACAGGTTTCTGTATTCATGCCCATAGGTGGAATTCTGGCTGTACATGGAGGCAATATTCCGCCTCGTCTGCAAGGGAAGCAAGACTCTACGCGCTTAGGGTCGGGACCAGGCTAAACTGGACGTAGTCCTGTACCGTCCCTTGAGACTTAGCTGCCCCAAGCTCTGTTCCTAAATTCTATGGGATCCATTACAGAAGGGAATAACCCTGTTCTACTGATGCTCGGGAAGTAGGACTTACAGTGTTGCTTCATGGCAAGGATTTTTGGGAATGGATCCCACACTCGGTTGAAAGGCATGTGTACCTGGGGCGGCAGCTTTCATGATTAGGAAGGGACCTTCCCTGCTGGGGGAGAGCTTATGGGTCCTTCTTGGAATAGAGCGTGCTGCGACACCAGGTTGCCCTCCTGCAGGCCCCCAATGCGTTCGGTTCTTTGGCGGTAGTGCTTAAAGCATCAGCCGAGACCGCGCGTTGTGGGGTGTTACCTGCAGCCGAGTCTCGTCGACGAGGTCGTCATCTTCGCGCTGGATCAGGTCCTGCGCGGCTTCTCCTGGGGGCCCTCGGGGAGTTCTCCCCTTCTGGCTAAGGCCTTCAAGGGGTAGGTGGACCCGGGCTCATCTTGGATGACCTAAGGCGTCTTCCCCTTCTAGCAAGGCCTTCAAGGGGTTGACAGATCTTGGGCGGCCCCCGGGAGGTATGTCCGAGGCACGGAGGCGTGCCGCAGTTGGCTACCGCCCTGGCCCGTCACCGTCGGAGCTGGAGTCCTCACCGTTATGCACTGTCTTTATGATACGCTGAGGCTCCTGGAACCCCACCTGATGGGCGGCGGTGACTGGGGCATCGACCTTCTGTTTGCCATCCCTCTGAGGGTAGGACGGTGCTTCAGCTCTCTGCTGTCTTCCTTTGCGGAAGCGCTCTGCGAGCCTCTGGATATCCCAGCACTCGGCAGCAGTATGGTTGCCGGCGCCATGCACGGGGCATAGCCCGCCCTGGTCACTGTCTGGGGCTGGTGACTGCCGCTGCCATTTGTCGGGGCGTGGCCCCCGAGCTCCACTAGTGTCGCAGCTGCGGCGACGGGAGCCGTGAACGATGACTTCATCTTGCCACTCCCCCGGTTTTTGGCCTTCTTACCACCCCCATAGGCAGCAGCGCCGGACCCGGGCTGTCCTCCTGACTCGGAGGTCGGCAGAGAGTGCCAGTTCCGCCCTTCAGCTGCTCTGGCGCATTTGTCCGCCAGGCTGAAGAGCTCAGAGACGTCGCGGACCTCTCTGGTCGCGAGCTTCTCAAGCATCTTCCCGTCCCGGACACCCTGTCGGAATGCCACCACCACAGAAGCACTTTGGATATGCGGGATGGTGTTGCGTACCTGGGAGAACCGCTGGATGAAAGAGCGCAGCGACTCCCCCGGTTGTTGCTTGACGGCGTGGAGGTCAAGCTCCGTGCCGGGACGGGTGTAGGAGCTGCCGAAGTTGGCGACGAACTGCCGGCAGAGCTCTCCCCAAGAAGTTATGGACCCCTGAGGTAGATTCATGAGCCAAGACCGAGCTGGGCCGGTCAAGGCGACGGGGAAGTAGTTGGCCATGACAACCTCATCCCCTCCTGCGGCAAGTACGGCGGTGGAGTAGATCTGGAGGAACTCCGCCGGGTTGACGCTACCGTCGTACTTCTCAGGCAGGTGCGGGCGAAACATGTGTGGCCACCTCGCGAAGCGAAGGTGGGGTGCAAGAGCTGCACATCCTGCTCCTGCTGCCGCAGGTATTGGCACTGCGGACGCTTGGTTCGCAGTTGGCACCATGAACCCCGGCATGGGCAAGGCTGCACCATAAACCGAGGGCGCTGGTTGTGGCACATACGGTTGTGGCATATGCTGCGTGGCGTATGCCTGAGGCAGGACTCGCGTGGCAAAGACCTGCCCTCCAGGTTGCGTCGAGGCCGACGACATGCTGTCGCCAGCCTCATGGTTGCGACGCCTTTCTCGACGTCGCTCGAGGTACACCCGGGCATCCTGGCCCAAGTGGCACCGTTCCAGCTCCCTTCTCAGGTCCGTCGACGGGAGCCTGGAGGAGCTGGAATCCGCCGTTTGCCCGTCAACCGTGGGCGTGCGCGTCAGCGACACAGCCGGTTGACCGGAGCGCCATCCTCGCCGAAACCGAGGGTTCGCGGTGGCGACGACGAGGCGG
This sequence comes from Neostapfia colusana, assembly GCA_030760725.1. NCBI lineage: Eukaryota > Viridiplantae > Streptophyta > Magnoliopsida > Poales > Poaceae > Neostapfia > Neostapfia colusana. Next base: position 55,240,637 of record JASWHV010000019.1, read on the forward strand.
TCCACCTCGTGGACCCATTGCTGGGTCGCGGAATGGGGCGCATCCCCAGCAGGTGGGTTGCACAGCAGTGCTCTTGCTGCAGCTAGCGCACCCCCATGGTGTACGCTCAGCGCTGCAGAAGATCTCACACTGGTCGGAGCCTGTATCGCCGGAGTCGGCGTAGCCGGAGTTGGCTGCTGGCTTCCAGCTTGTGCCGACACACTCCGTCCTGAGTGCGTCGACATGTACTCCCCACTGGTCACGGTTCGCCGTGAACGCGGAGGGGGAGAGTTTGCTGCTGAATGGAGCTTGGTCATCTTCGTCGGCGGAAACTCGTCGCGCAAAGGGAAAATCCCCCTACTTGGCGCGCCAAATGTCGAAGTGTTCAATCGACACTTCCCCCGGGCCTGCACTGGGCAGCCCGCGGAGGTTCTTTTTCGGTGGGGCTAGTCCCTTGCGGAGAGCTTGCGCGGATGGACGAGTTAGTGAGAGCTTGACACGGTGAGTTTTACGTGGTTCAGGCCGCCGGAGCGTAAAACCCTACGTCCACGGCGAGCTATGGAGCTCGCTGTATTGCTTGCTGCTCAGGGCCAGAGTCCTGAGCTTGGGGGTGAGTTACAGCTTGGGAGTGTATGGCTAGCGTTTGAGTTGCAGAGTGCGAACCCTTGCTATCGTCGCCTACCCGAGCCTTTTATAGTCCAAGACTCGGGTGGCTTACAAGGGGGCCCGGGACCCGACAGGTGGTCCCGGGGAGATTGACTGATATCTACCGTATCTGCAGTTATACCGGTAGTTGTCTCTGGCGAAGGCTTCCGAGTCTCCGTCTTGCCGCCCTGCCCATGCCGCACGCTAGTCGTAGTGGTTGATGACGGCGCAGGCGGCATGGGATGTCTTGTCGCGGCGTTTATTGGCTGGCAGGTTCTGACACCGCACGCCAGTCTGTGATGCGACTGGGCGCAACGGCACCTGACAGAGGCGTGCTCCGCGCCTCCGCGTCTCGGGAAGACGCGGGCCTCGAATACCTTGTACGGGCAAGGTATGGGGCGTCTTTTCGCCCGCTGCCTATCACTCGAGGGCAGGCAGCACCGTTCTTCTGGCCACATGGCGGGCCCGGAGCCCTTCTCAGAGAAGAGGGGGGGTCCGGCCCGCGGGGCACGTGGAGCCTCCGGACCTCTCCCCACGGAGGGGGAGGTTCGGCTTCTGTCGGCCACGTGGCGGCCCCGGAGCTCCCCTCTGAGGAGAGGGAGGTCCGGCCCTGCCGGATACGTGGCACCTTCGGACCCCTCGCCCGCGGAGGGGGAGGTCCGGCTTCTGTATGCCACGTGGCGGGTCCGGAGCTCTCCTCTGAGGAGAGGGAGGTCCGGCCCCGCCGGACGCGTGGCGCCTTCGGAGCTCTCCCTGCGGAGAAGGGCGAGTTCCTTAGACATTTTCCCCTGTGCGCGGGGGTACCCCATATCGCAGGTACCGACAACATCCTTGACAAAGATTATCCCCGACACCTTCTCAATTAGGAACGTGATGTACGGTGCATAACCACATGAGCGATTGGGAGTGTGAGAGATGTTAAAGATGTCATCATAAACATGCTCAACAAGGTTGAACTTCTCCTCACCATCTATCAAGAGGAGGAGATGCCTTAAGTTTCCTTGAATTACCCCTGCATCTCCATCCTTGGGGGCAATGGTCCTCCTCAGAATCCGGTTGAGGATGCTATAGAACGACTTGATGTTCCAAGCAGGCCCGACCTCATAGGGAACATGACTAGGATACATATAGTCAAGCTGATCCCTGTCCAGTGCCTTGAGATTGGAAATGATAATCTCATGATCCAAGTGCTCCTCGAGGCCAAGTATCTGTGCAAACCTCTCATAGGGACTGAGTACTGCTCTCCATGAGTCATCCAGGTGATTTTCCGGTCACCGTAGGTGAAGAAGTACACAGTGGTGTAGAACTGCACAATTACCTTAATGTTCCAAGCATACTTGAAGCTCATGATTTCCCTGATTCCATGTCGCTCTGCGGCTTCAATCACTGCATCAAAAGCTTTATGCTCCCTTTTGGCCATGTAGTCCCAATCTACCCATTGAGCTTGAGTGTCTGGGGTATTCATTTTTAGGTACACCAAGCGGTAGTAATTGCAGTGAAAGTCACACTAAAACCTAGGGTCGGTTGTGTGCTTCTCATAGTCATAGACTTTATCCATCCTCAACCTTCTCGCCTTTTCAGCCCCCTTTCCTTTGAATACAAATGTCGGATTGTTGGGCTGCCGGTTTGGGTCTCTAGCAGGGGCAACCATCTTTAAGGGGCCGATGGGCTTCGGTTGTCCTTTCTCTCTAATTTTTATCCCTCCTGCTGTGTTTGTCGGTGCTTTGGCAGTTGCCTTTTTGTTCTTGGGCTGCTAAGGAAGTAGAGCCTTACCCTTCTTTGGATCACGAGGAACCCTACCTTCGGATTCCTTTTCCTTCTCCTTTTCCCGCTCTTTATCTCCCAAGGTGACCAACCTCTTTCTCTTGGGCTCTGAGGCACTAGCAGCTTGGGAGCTCTGCGCTTCACGTTCGGCCCTTTTCTTTCTCCGTTGATCCTTCAAGGATTCTTCAACGGCTTGGGCAATTTGTGCCTCCTCGTCGAGATCATGCTTCTTCTTTGTTCTTGCCTCTCGACGGACGGATTCTTTAGCCGCTTGGGCCTCCTTTGCTGCTCTTTCTTCGGCAATGCGCCGATGAAGGGCTTATCGAGCCTCCTCGGCCGTGGGACTTGGAAGGGGAGAGCTCTGGTCGGATCTCGACATATTTCTTGAGAGACAGGATATTAGAGGTCAAGGAAGTGGAATATTGCAAGATAATTCACGAAAAATGGCTAAAGTTGGACTTTGTTCTGTGTAAACCGGACTTGTCCGTTAAAGGACCGGACTGGTATGCTCGAGAACGGATTTGTCCGCCCAAATCCAGACTAGTTAGGTTATACAGAAAGAACCCTAAGCCTAACAATTTTTCGCAAGAACTTTGAATTAAGTTGCAATACTCCTAGGCTATGATCGCATCGACACTAGAAACAACATTTGTGAAGAGGTTTCTATCAAAAGACCTAAGAGTGAAGAAAAGGAAGGATTTTTGGTTAGGTCAAGAATACCTCTTGAAATCTTCAAATGTGATGAATTTGGAGTTGAAACTTGAGCAACGAAGCCCGAGGAAGGGTTTCCGCACTCCTTAGGTCTCCAATCCATGGATTGGACAAGATTTTTGGTGGAGGGAAGCGAAAATCGCCAATTTGTGGGCGCTTCCGGCTTGAGAGAGGATCTGAGCGAACTAGTCTGTGAAGAGAGAAGTCTGGCTGCCCCTGGGAGGTTAAGTCCCCAGGGGCCGGACTAGTCCGGGTTAAGTGTCCGGACAAGTCCGGTTGGCGTACCGGAGCCGTACTTTTCATGGGCCGGACTTGTCCACTGCGAAGTCCGACCTTGCCACATGGCCACTGCCAGGGTGAGCTCCGAAGGCACCACGTGTCCAGCGGGGCCGGACCTCCCCTCTCCACAGAGGCAAGCTCCGAGGGTGCCACGTGTCCGGCGGGGCCGGACCTACCCTCTCATCAGAGACGAGCTCCAAGGGCGCCACGTGTCCGGTGGTGCCAGACCTCCCCTCTCCTTAGAGGCGAGCTCGGAGGGCGCCACGTGTCTGGCGGTGCTGGACCTCCCCTCTCCTTAGAGGAGAGCTCTGGTGGTGACACGTGTCCAGCGGGTCGGGGCCTCTCCTCTCCTCAGAGGCGAGCTCCGGTGATGACACGTGTCCCGAGGGATTGGACCTCATCCCTTCCACAGGGGTGAGCTCCGGTGGCAACACGTGTCCCACGGGGCCGGACCTCATCCCTTCCACACGGGTGAGCTCCGGTGGTGACACGTGTCCCGCGGGGGGCGGACCTCATCCCTTCCACAGGGGTGAGCTCCGGTGGCGATACGTGTCCCGCGGGGCCGGACCTCATCCCTTCCACAAGGGTGAGCTCCGGTGGCGACATGTGTCCCGCGGGGGCCGGACCTTATCCCTTCCACAGGGGTGAGCTCCGGTGTCGACACGTGTCTGGCGGGGCCGGACCTCATCCCTTCCACAAGGGTGAGCTCCTGTGTCGACACGTGTCTGGCGGGGTCGCACTAGTCCGGCTTGGTGTCCGGACAAGTCCTGTTGGCGGACCAGAGCCGTACTTCTCTGGGGCCAGACTTGTTCGGCCTCATAGGCGGACTAGTCCGGCTACAAGCTAAAGTTCATATAATTTGAGTTTTAGCCCAAGAATATGATCCTTTTGGACAAGTTTTTGCAAGTATATTTGGCAAACATGGTCAGTAAGCATACATCAAACAAACAATGACCATATTTGACAAAGAGTCCCTTTGAACATAGTTTTCATAGAGTAAGAGAGATTAGGGTAGTATGTTGAAAACATGCGGTTTTTGAAGTTTATAAACAAGCAACAAGCAGATGTGCACACTTCAAGCAAAATTTTGAGAATCTAGGAAATTCAGTTCACTCCTTAGTTCATAAAAGTGTTGATGTCCGCCAATTGCTTTTCACTCCTAACATGAGAGATAACGATATCTCCCTTGATAGAATGATCTCTCAGGAAATGGTGACAGATATCAATATGTTTGGTTCTAGAATGCTCCACGGGGTTGTGAGGAATCTTGATGGCACTCTCATTGTCGCATAGGAGTGGAATATGGCTCAAAGTATAACAATAGTCCCTAAGAGTTTGTCGCATCCATAGGAGTTGTGCACAACAACTCCCGACTGCGACGTACTCCGCTTCGGCTATGGATAGGACAATGGAGTTTTGTTTCTTTGAAGACCACGAAACCATGGACCTACCAAGAAATTGACAAGTCCCTGACGTGCTCTTCCTATCTATCTTACAACCGGCATAATCGGCATCGGAGTATCCAATGAGATTGAACTTGGATCCCTTGGGATACCAAAGTCCTAGGTTAGGAGTGTGAACCAAATATCTAAGAATTCGCTTAACGGCTGTGTCGAAGTGTTCAATCGACACTTCCCCCGGGCCTGCACTGGGCAGCCCGCGGAGGTTCTTTTTTCGGTGGGGCTAGTCCCTTGCGGAGAGCTTGCGCGGATGGACGAGTTAGTGAGAGCTTGACACGGTGAGTTTTACGTGGTTCAGGCCGCCGGAGCGTAAAACCCTACGTCCACGGCGAGCTATGGAGCTCGCTGTATTGCTTGCTGCTCAGGGCCGGAGTCGTGAGCTTGGGGGTGAGTAACAGCTTGGGAGTGTATGGCTAGCGTATGAGTTGCAGAGTGCGAACCCTTGCTATCGTCGCCTACCCGAGCCTTTTATAGTCCAAGACTCAGGTGGCTTACAAGGGGGCCCGGGACCCGACAGGTGGTCCCGGGGAGACTAACTGATATCTACCGTATCTGCAGTTATGCCGGTAGTTATCTCTGGCGAAGGCTTCCGAGTCTCCGTCTTGCCGCCCTGCCCATGCCGCACGCTAGTCGTAATGGTTGATGACGGCGCAGGCGGCATGGGGTGTCTTGTCGCGGTGTTTATTGGCTGGCAAATTCTGACACCGCGCGCCAGTCTGTGATGCGACTGGGCGCAACGGCACCTGACAGAGGCGTGCTCCGCGCCTCCGCGTCTTGGGAAGACGCGGGCCTTGAATACCTTGTACGGGCAAGGTATGGGGTGTCTTTACGCCCGCTGCCTATCGCTTGGGGGCAGGCAGCGCCGTTCTACTGCCACGTGGCGGGCCCGGAGCCCTTCTTAGAGGAGAGGGGGGTCCGGCCTGCGGGGCACGTGGAGCCTCCGGACCTCTCCCCGCGGAGGGGGAGGTTCGGCTTCTGTCGGCCACGTGGCGGCCCCGGAGCTCCCCTCTGAGGAGAGGGAGGTCCGACCCTGCCGGATACGTGGCACCTTCGGACCCCTCGCCCGCGGAGGGGGAGGTCCGGATTCTGTATGCCACGTGGTGGGTCTGGAGCTCTCCTCTGAGGAGAGGGAGGTCCGGCCCCGCCGGACGCGTGGCGCCTTTGGAGCTCTCCCTGCGGAGAAGGGCGAGTTCCTTAGGCATTTTCCCCTGTGCGCGGGGGTACCCCATATCGCAGGTACCGACAGTGGCCCCCGGGCCCATCTCGGGGGAGATAGCGAGCCCGAGGTGGGACCTCCGTCTCTTCTGATCCGCGCACTTTCTCTAAGTCCCGCATTGACCGCTGCCGGAGCACAAACGGTCGCAGGATCGTGGGAGCCTGCGCCCACTTGATGGTTGCTTTTACTGCGGCGGTTCCCAAGACTACCACTTCTGCATGATGCGGCGCTTTCTTTGGGAACCGCCGATGTGCCTTGCCGGCTTGTCTTCTTAGGAGACTGACTCCTTGACCCACCGCTCCAGTCGGGCGGCTTGGGCCCACCTGTCATCGGCGTTTGGTCTAGGAGTCGAAGCGGTTGCCGATGCGGTGTATTCGAAGAGTTCCGAATCGCCCGGAATTGCACCTGGGAAGGTTTTTAGAGGGGATCTTACCCGCATTGTGGTTTCCCTTCGCACCTCCCAGCGTTTCTTCTCGGACTCTTGTGCTTTTGTCCTCCCTAGCCATGGCCTCCAACCAGCCACCAGAGAAGAAGCGCGCTCGATCTCCTCCAGCGGCGGCGTCTGTGCCAAGTCGGGAATCTGGGGTGCCTGGCACCCCCTCCGGTGGCGACTCGAAGAGGCTCCGGGCTGATGTGTTGAGGGGAGCTTCTAGGGCGTCCCCTGCTCCGCCAGTTCAGGCGATTGCGGAGCGGCCGTCAGTGACGGCAGCGGGCTCTGGGAGTCCTACCCCGGCTCGGAAGTCAGGGTTCAGAGCCCGCTGGAGTGTCCGCGCTTCGCGGCCATCCCCAACTAGCGGGGAGTCTGGGCCGTTGCGCTCGGAGCCCGGGACAACTGCTGCGGCCCCCAAGCCAGCGCGAGCTTCTCCTGTTCCGGTGTGCCCGGACTCCGCGGCGGCGTCGTCTCTTCCTGCCGAGACGGCCGCCGCGGCCCCCAAGCCAGCGCAGGTCGACCCTGCACCAGGCGGCCCGGCCTTTATTCCAGTGCCGCCTTCCCCGGCTCGCCCCTCTCCACAGGTCAAGAAGCCAGAAGCTATAGAGGGCCCGGCAGGTCCGGCCGCCAGTGCCCCGGCGTCAGCTTCTCCTGACCAGCGTCTCGTCTCGGTTGCTGGTGCATCGACTCCTCTTGAAGACGAGGTAATGGAGGAGGTCGAGGGAACTGCCCCGGCCTCTGTTGCTCCATTGCCCTTGGCAGATGCCTTCGCGCTTGCCGAGACGAGCGTCCGGCAGGTCTTGGCTGCACTAGGTCGCGAGCGGGAGGAGTATACAGTTGAACGGGATCGCCTCTTCACCTGGGGGAACCTTTTGCGGGAGAGGACCGCGAAGGTTAAGAGCGAGCTCGACTCCAGGCAGGAGTTGCTCGACTTCAGGGAAGTGCTTCTCTACCGGATGAAGCGGGCCGTCGACCGTATGGACGCCGAATCGCGGCGGATCAACAGGGAGGCCCTGGAGGCACACACCCGGGCCGAGGAGAGCCTCTCTGCCGCTGTGGAGATACGGCAGCAGTTGGAGCGCCGTAAACTCGACGTTGAGGAACGGGAGCGTTCCATGGCAGCTGAGGCGGAGAGGGTCGCCGCGCAGCTGGCGGCGGGCGAGGATGACCTTCGAGCTCGGATCGAGGAGCTGGAGATTCTGAAGGCAGACCTCGACTTGAGGGAGGAACAGGTCTCCCGTGAACGCCGGGCGGTCTTGGACCGGGAGTTGGCCGCTGACTTCAAGGTTGCTGAGTTGGAGCGGCTCGCCAAGACTCTCCATCTTCGGGAGAGCTCCCTGGCGGCCAAGGAGAAGGAATTCTCCGAGAGGAACCTGGAGGCCCTGCAGGCAGCCCGCCGCGAGGTGGAGGAGCTCTCGGCCTTGCAGTCCTCCGAGGCTCTTGCGGTCTCGAGCTTTGTGGATCGAGTGGGGTCCGCCCTGATCCCTCTTGGCTTCAGTCCGGTGAGGGCCGCGGCTCCTGCGTTGAAGGTGGCGGAGGTGATCCCCGCGCTGGAGTCGATCGGCGCTAAGCTGGACAGGCTAGACTCGGTGGTCGCCAGCGAGCTTGAGGCCGAGGGTCGCGGCCTAGCGCTAGAGGTCGCGTCACATGTGCTGGCATGCTTCAAGAGCCGCGACCCCTCTTTCTCGCTAGAACCAGTGAGAGAGGGCCCAGCCGTGGAGCAGGAGGAAGCTGCCAGGGCTGAAGTCGAGGACGTAGCCGCCCTAGTAGCCGCAAGGTTCCGGCGGGAGCCGGGAGGTCCTTAGGACTTGTTTCTCCCTTTTTATCGAGTCTGTAGTCCAGCTCATGGAGCCTTGCATAGTCTGACTCTTTTATATTTTTGTGTCTGTGATGTCTTTTTTCTCCTTCCTGGCTTTGCCTGACTGAGTCCTTAGCTCCGCAAGGTACTCAGAGGCCTTCTCCAATCTTGGAGCTCTGCACAGACACCTTCCCCGGGTCCTAACCGTGTTAGGGGCCCCCGGGGGTCTCCGGATCTCGCCCTATGGGGAGCTCCAATTCTGCCTGCCACGTGGCGGGTCCGGAGCCCCTCCTTAGGAGGCGGGAGCTCCGGCCATGCTGGACACGTAGGGCTTTCGGAGCCCTCCCACCGGGAGGGGGGGGGAGGTCCGGTTTCCGCCTGCCACGTGGCGAGCCCGGAGCCCTCCTCAGGGGAGGCGAGAGCTCCGGGCCCGCTGGACACGTGGGGCCCTCGGGCCCCGCCCCTGCTGAAGGGGAAGGACCCGGTCCTTCCAGTCCTAGGCCGGAGTAGTTGATAGCTCCTTTCCGCCCGCTTCATGCAGTCCCCGTTGCCGTAACCTAGAGGTCCTGCACACACGTAGAGGAAACGTAATTCTCCTCGGGGGGTCCTCCCCTCCCGTCTCCTAGTCTTATTCGTCTTACGATCCTGATCCGTTATACGGGGCTTGGGCAATTCTGTGCTCGAGGCGCCGGAGCTCCGGCTCCCTCCGAGGTCCGGGTACGGTCGTCCGATCCCTAGTACCGGGCCATGCGCTGGGGAAGCAGGGTGCACGTGCTTTGGGTTCATGACCAGGCAAAGCGGTTGTACTCCCCTGTACCTCCGTTGGGAAGGATGCGCATGCTTTGGGCTCATGGCCTGCTAAGCTGGATACGCACCCTGGACCCCCCATGCACAACGCAGGCCTTTCCTGGAGGTGACCAATTGACACCGCAACACCTGATTGGGGGAGGCCCGAGAGACTCACTCGGCCATCGGCAGGTGCCTCAAGCGCGGCCGCCTTCGGTAGGATAGCGAATGCCGACTATGGATGAGCGCGGGAGAGGGGGAGCTAGATGTACGATGAACATACATAGGTAGTTCGATCATAAAAATTAATGCATAATTTAAATGAGCGCATGAGAGAGAGCTAAGTAGAACAGGTTTATGTATTCATGCCCATAGGTGGAGTTCTGGCTGTACATGGAGGCAATATTCCGCCTCGTCTGCAAGGGAAGCAAGACTCTACGCGCTTAGGGTCGGGACCAGGCTAAACTGGACGTAGTCCTGTACCGTCCCTTGAGACTTAGCTGCCCCAAGCTCTGTTCCTAAATTCTATGGGATCCATTACAGAAGGGAATAACCATGTTCTACTGATGCTCGGGAAGTAGGACTTACAGTGTTGCTTCATGGCAAGGATTTTTGGGAACGGATCCCACACTCGGTTGAAAGGAATGTGTACCTGGGGCGGCAGCTTTCATGATTCGGAAGGGACCTTCCCTGCTGGGGGAGAGCTTATGGGTCCTTGGAATAGAGCGTGCCGCGACACCAGGTTGCCCTCCTGCAGGCCCCCGATGCGTTCGGTTCTTTGGCGGTAGTGCTTAGAGCATCAGCCGAGACCGCGCGTTGTGGGGTGTTACCTGCAGCCGAGTCTCGTCGACGAGGTCGTCATCTTCGCGCTGGATCAGGTCCTGCACGGCTTCTCCTGGGGGCCCCCGGGGAGTTCTCCCCTTCTGGCTAAGGCCTTCAAGGGGTAGGTGGACCCGGGCTCATCTTGGATGACCTAAGGCGTCTTCCCCTTCTGGCAAGGCCTTCAAGGGGTTGACAGATCTTGGGCGGCCCCCGGGAGGTATGTCCGAGGCACGGAGGCGTGCCGCAGTTGGCTACCGCCATGGCCCGTCACCGTCGGAGCTGGAGTCCTCACCGTTATGCACTGTCTTTATGACACGCTGAGGCTCCTGGAGCCCCACCTGATGGGCGGCGGTGACTGGGGTATCGACCTTCTGTTTGCCATCCCTCTGAGGGTAGGACGGTGCTTCAGCTCTCTGCTGTCTTCCTTTGCGGAAGCACTCTGCGAGCCTCTGGATATCATAGCACTCGGCAGCAGTATGGTTGCAGGCGCCATGCACGGGGCATAGCCCGCCCTGGTCACTGTCTGGGGCCGGTGACTGCCGCTGCCTTTTGTCGGGGCGTGGCCCCCGAGCTCCACTAGTCGTCGCAGCTGCGGCGACGGGAGCCGTGAACGATGACTTCATCTTGCCACTCCCCCGGTTTTTGGCCTTCTTACCACCCCCATAGGCAGCAGCGCCGGACCCGGGCTGTCCTCCTGACTCGGAGGTCGGCAGAGAGTGCCAGTTCCGCCCTTCAGCTGCTCTGGCGCATTTGTCCGCCAGGCTGAAGAGCTCAGAGACGTCGCGGACCTCTCTGGTCGCGAGCTTCTCAAGCATCTTCTCGTCCCGGACACCCTGTCGGAACGCCACCACCACAGAAGCACTTTGGATATGCGGGATGGTGTTGTGTATCTGGGAGAACCGCTGGATGAAAGAGCGCAGCGACTCCCCAGGTTGTTGCTTGACGGCGTGGAGGTCAAGCTCCATGCCGGGACGGGTGTAGGAGCTGCCGAAGTTGGCGACGAACTGCCGGCAGATCTCTCCCCAGGAAGTTATGGACCCCTGAGGTAGATTCATGAGCCAAGACCGAGCTGGGCCGGTCAAGGCGACGGGGAAGTAGTTGGCCATGACAGCCTCATCCCCTCCTGCGGCAAGTACGGCGATGGAGTATATCTGGAGGAACTCCGCCGGGTTCATGCTACCGTCGTACTTCTCAGGCAGGTGCGGGCGAAACTTGCGTGGCCACCTCGCGAAGCGAAGGTGGGGTGCAAGAGCTGCACATCCTGCTCCTGCTGCCGCAGGTATTGGCACTGCGGACGCTTGGTTCGCAGTTGGCACCATGAACCCCGGCATGGGCAAGGCTGCACCATAAACCGAGGCCGCTGGTTGTGGCGCATACGGTTGTGGCATATGCTGCGTGGCGTATGCCTGAGGCAGGACTCGCGTGGCGAAGACCTGCCCTCCAGGTTGCGTCGAGGCCGACGACATGCTATCGCCAGCCTCATGGTTGCGACGCCTTTCTCGACGTCGCTCGAGGTACACCCGGGCATCCTGGCCCAAGTGGCACCGTTCCAGCTCTCTTCTCAGGTCCGTCGACGGGAGCCTGGAGGAGCTGGAATCCGCCGTTTGCCCGTCAACCGTGGGCGTGCGCGTCAGCGACACAGCCGGTTGACCGGAGCGCCGTCCTTGCCGAAACCGAGGGTTCGCGGCGGCGACGACGAGGCGGTCCACCTCGCGGACCCATTGCTAGGTCGCGGAATGGGGCGCATCCCCAGCAGGTGGGTTGCGCAGCAGTGCTCTTGCTGCAGCTAGCGCACCCCCATGGTGTACGCTCAGCGCTGCAGAAGATCTCACACTGGTCGGAGCCTGCATGCCGGAGTCGGCGTAGCCAGAGTCGGCTGCTGGCTTCCAGCTTGTGCCGACACACTCCGTCCTGAGTGCGTCGACATGTACTCCCCACTGGTCACGGTTCGCCGTGAACGCGGAGGGGGAGAGTTTGCCGCTGAAGGGAGCTTGGTCATCTTCGTCGGCGGAAACTCGTCGCGCAAATGGAAAAGCCCCCTACCTGGCGCGCCAAATGTCGAAGTGTTCAATCGACACTTCCCCCGGGCCTGCACTGGGCAGCCCGCGGAGGTTCTTTTTTCGGTGGGGCTAGTCCCTTGCGGAGAGCTTGCGCGGATGGACGAGTTAGTGAGAGCTTGACACGGTGAGTTTTACGTGGTTCAGGCCGCCGGAGCGTAAAACCCTACGTCCATGGCGAGCTATGGAGCTCGCTGTATTGCTTGCTGCTCAGGGCCGGAGTCCTGAGCTTGGGGGTGAGTTACAGCTTGGGAGTGTATGGCTAGCGTATGAGTTGCAGAGTGCGAACCCTTGCTATCGTCGCCTACCCGAGCCTTTTATAGTCCAAGACTCGGGTGGCTTACAAGGGGGCCCGGGACCCGACAGGTGGTCCCGGGGAGATTGACTGATATCTACCGTATCTGCAGTTATACCGGTAGTTGTCTCTGGCGAAGGCTTCCGAGTCTCCGTCTTGCCGCCCTGCCCATGCCGCACGCTAGTTGTAGTGGTTGATGACGGCGCAGGCGGCATGGGATGTCTTGTCGCGGCGTTTATTGGCTGGCAGGTTCTGACACCGCGCGCCAGTCTGTGATGCGACTGGGCGCAACGGCACCTGACAGAGGCGTGCTCCGCGCCTCCGCGTCTCGGGAAGACGCGAGCCTTGAATACCTTGTACGGGCAAGGTATGGGACGTCTTTACGCCCGCTGCCTATCACTCGGGGGCAGGCAGCACCGTTCTTCTGGCCACGTGGCCGGCCCGGAGCCCTTCTCAGAGAAGAGGGGGGTCCGGCCCGCGGGGCACGTGGAGCCTTCGGACCTCTCCCCGCGGAGGGGGAGGTTCGGCTTCTGTAGGCCACGTGGCGGCCCCGGAGCTCCCCTCTGAGGAGAGGGAGGTCCGGCCCTGCCGGATACGTGGCACCTTCGGACCCCTCGCCCGCGGAGGGGGAGGTCCGGCTTCTGTATGCCACGTGGCAGGTCCAGGGCTCTCCTCTGAGGAGAGGGAGTTCCGGCCCCGCCGGACGCATGGCGCCTTCGGAGCTCTCCCTGCGGAGAAGGGCGAGTTCCTTAGGCATTTTCCCCTGTGCGCGGGGGTACCCCATATCGCAGGTACCGACACTACCCATATTGCTGATTTGTTCTTTCGAGAAGTTGTTCGTTTGCATGGGGTTCCAAACACTATTGTTTCAGATAGAGATGCCAAATTTCTTAGTCATTTTTGAAAAACCTTATGGGCTAAGTTGGGGACAAAATTACTCTTTTCTACCACTTGTCACCCTCAAACTGATGGACAGACCGAAGTAGTGAACCGTAGTTTATCTACCATGCTAAGGGTTGTTCTGAAACATAACATCAAATTATGGGAAGAATGTTTGCCTCATATTGAATTTGCTTACAATCGTTCGCTGCATTCTACTACTAAATTGTGCCCTTTTCAGTTTGTATATGGTTTTATCCCTCGTGCTCCCATTGATCTTTTGGCTCTGCCACCTTCAGAGAAATTGAATTTTGATGCTTCTCGCCGTGCTGAATTAATTCTTAAAATGCATGAGCAAACTAAATCAAACATTGAGAGCATGAACGCTAAGTATCAACAAGCCGGTAGCAAGGGTAGGAAGCATGTTACTTTTAAACCTGGTGATTTGGTTTGGGTGCATTTGAGAAAGGATAGATTTCCTTATTTGAGAAAATCTAAATTACTACCTAGAGCTGCTGGACCCTTCAAAGTGCTTCGAAAAATTAATGATAATGCATATGAAATTGAGTTGCTGCACATTTTGGGGATACTTCCTCTTTTAATATTGCAGATTTGAAACCATATATGGGCGAGGAAGACACATTTGAGTCGAGGTCGACTCAATTGCAAGAAGGGGAGGATGATGCGGACATCGCTACCGTTGATACAACCACAACACCAGCCCATTCACCACCCTCAGCTAATGAAGGTCCAATGACACGCGCTCGTGCACGTCAACTTAATTATCAGGTGAATTCATTCCTGGTTGTTCAAAGTAATTATCCTTCAAATAGGGACCTATTAAAGCCTTGTGATGACCTTGTTATTATTAGGTGCTTGGGAATTGATCCAGCTAGGAGGGATGAAGGGATTAATGCAATAAAGGCTGCTCCACCCGAGGGGAAATCTTGAGGCTGGGGCCATGTAATAAAGAGAGATTTAGACAAATAAGGAAAGGAATAAGGGAAATCTCGTCCAACTTTGCTGCTGGACGAAATTCCCTCTTTCTTCCCCCATTTAAAGATAGATGTGCTATAATAAGGAAAGAAATAGAGGAAATCATATCCTGCCTTGCTGCTGGATGGGTTTCCCTCTTTCTTTCCCTATTAAATGGTAGTCTATCACAGAAAAAGGAAGGGAATAAGGGAGATCACGTCCTACCTTTGTTGCTGGACGAATTTCCCTCTTCCCTCCTCTATTTAAGTAGTCCAAGAGCTCCTTGACATGGCGGGTTTTGTTTTCTGTAAGTTAAGCCATTGCTACTTCCTTGTAACGCAAGTGTCGACGAGACCTTCCGATTACTTGAATTAGAACCCCAACTTTTTCACACCCGTGAGTGTTTGCTTGTTATCTTGTTCTTGCTTGTTCTTCGATTGCTTGCAGGTTCAAGGCTGTTCTTGGCACGGCAAGTACAGCAACAACAGGAGCCGGTGTAACTATCGCTAAGGCGCAGCATCCTTGTGGTTGTTGTAGTCGGGTAGCACAACGTCGACCTCCACCCAAATCGTAGCTACCAGGAGACGGTGTAACTGTCGCTCAAGGCGCCACACCATTCTAGTTGTGGTAGTCGGGCAGCCAACGTCGGCCTCCACCAAATTCGTTCATTACCAACATCTCTCATCGAAAGATAGGGCGTCCCCCGTACCCGTTGGGTTCATCAAGTGGTATCAGATTTCAGGTTGCTCAGTGAGAGATTTCCTTCTCCTTGTTCTTCATTTACCTACAGTCCACTTTTGCCTACAAAAGTTCGCTAAAAAAAATCCTAAAAACACTTTGAGCCTTTTGCTTGGCTACTTAGCTCTCGACTTGTTGAATTCACGGTTGCCTTTTTGTGTCAAGTTGCTGGTCCTAAGTTTTTCACCGCTAGAGTTTTGAGTTCGTGCCACTTTGTTCTCAGTCCATTTCCATTATCTACCCAAAGTTGAGAAAAAAAGGCAAGTGCAAAAGAAAAGCTGCACGGATCAGCAAGAAAAAGGCACGTGCAAAAAGAAAAGCCGCACTGATTACAATCACGAAAAAAAGTTTCTAAGTAAAAAAAAGAGAGACAATTTGTGTAACATTTGTTTCATGTTTCGAAGTTCAACTTGCTGTTTTCAACGTTGTTGAAACACAACGGATCGGGCTGTTCGAACTTCCCTACCATAGTAATCCAACGTCACGTGGAGTTACGGCTCACGTCTCTAGTAAGGTTTGAGCTAGGACCAGCACAATACCGTCATGGAACATTTATTCAACTTATTGTGACTAATGTGGTATTAGTTGTTCCTTTGCACAAATTGTGTCTAGCAGCCACCTACAGCTCCACAAAATTGTCTACGACACCATAAGGTTGTGCTGGCAGCCACCGTTTGTTGTTGTTCTTGCTGATTGTCGGCGCCTCCTGCATCGCATGGTAAGAACTTGTAAGACCTTGATTTCTTGCTAGTGAGGAATTGTGCTGTCCTACCACCTCTTAGCAACTGTTAGGATTAATCTGCTTGCTGTTGTATTTCTTTTCTTTACTAACCATGTCAGCTGATGCGAATGAGACATATCCACATTCACCACGTACGAGGGGCATCATTCAGTATTTCGAACGCCAAGTAAAGCTACACACAGATGCTCTCAATGAGGATATTCAAGTCACCAATGAACGCATTGGTCAATTAGAGTCGACGCAGATTTGCACCAACACCAAACTGACCACATTAGAAAGCACTGCTGGGGCTATTAACACTTCTCTTGCAGCAATCATTGAGCGATTGGAGAGGATGGAACAGGTTGGACGCGAAGAGGGGCAAAGACGTGTTGATGACAGCCACGACTCCGTTGGCAGTGCTGCAAGATATGACGAGGCGGAGTATTTGGCGGATACCGAGCTTGATGATGGACCTTTCAGGTATCGACGACAGCCACGTCGTGACCATCGTGGTATGGTTGGTCGAGCTCAACGACGCGAGGTACGTGACAATGACGATTCCCTACGCGGCATTAAATTCTCCATACCACCTTTTGATGGTAAATATGATCCGGATGCATATCTGTCTTGGGAATTATCAGTAGATCAAAAATTTGCATGCCATGGTTTCCCTGATGATAAAAAGGTTAGAGCTGCCACTAGTGAATTCACTGACTTTGCTTCTGTTTGGTGGCATGAATATCAAACTAAAAATCCAGCTACCGTACCACAAACTTGGAATGCTTTGAAACGAATCATGCGTCGTCGTTTTGTTCCTTCCTATCATGCTCGTGACCTGTTGCATAAATTACAACAACTTAGACAAGGCAACAAATCTGTTGAGGAATACTATCAAGAACTTCAAATAGGCATGATGCGTTGTGGCCTAGTTGAAAATGAAGAGGCTGCAATGGCTAGGTTTATGGGTGGTTTAACAAGAGAAATTCAGGACATATTGGCTTATAAGGAATACACTAACGTCACTCGATTATTCCATCTTGCTTAAGTCTGAAAGAGAAGTGCAGGGACGACGTACAAGAACTAATTTCTGCAGGTCGAACTACCTCATGGCAGTTCCGCTCAAGTGTTGCTGGTACTAAGCATGATTCTCCAGACGATGCTTTCAATGGGTTGCCCAGGACTACATCAAAATCAGCACCTTCGCGTGCAATCGAGACAACAAAAGGATCCACCCAAGTTGCAGCCAACACTTCTTCTTCAATTGCTTCTACCGGGAGAACAAAAGACATTCAATGCCTCCAGTGCAAGGGTTTTGGGCACCTACGAAGGGACTGCCCAAGCAAGCGTGTGCTGGTTGTACGAGAAAATAGTGAGTACTCATCCGCTAGTGATTTAGATAATGAAACATATGACATGCTTGCTGCACAAGAAGCAGGAAAGAAGAATGGTGATGAAGAGCACATTAGGGCTGATCATGCTGCCCACTATGAGAGTCTTGTTGTGAGGCGTGTCTTGAGTGCCCAAATGATCAAAGCTGAACAGAACCAGCGACACAATCTATTCCAAACTAAGTGTGTAGTTTTGGAACGATCGTGTCGCATTATTATTGATGGAGGAAGCTGCAACAATTTAGCAAGTGCTACCATGGTAGAAAAGCTTGGGATGACAACACTTCCACATCCACATCCCTACTACATCCAATGGTTCAACGACAGTGGTAAGCTTAAGGTAACACGTCTGGTTCGTGTCGAATTTGCAATTGGTTCCTACCATGATTACATTGATTGTGATGTGGTACCTATGCAAGCTTGTTCTATGCTATTTGGTCGACCTTGGCAATTTGATAAAGATACATTACATCACGGTAAATCAAATCAATACTCTTTCATGCATCATGAGAAGAAACTTGTTTTGCACCCGATGTCCCCTGATGCTATTTTGAAGGATGACATTGCTAGAGCTTGCAAAGAGAAAAATAAAAAATCTGCTGAAAATGAAAATTCAGATGTCGTGAAGAAATCGGTACAGCCTAAGACTGACAATTCCAAATCTGCTCATATGAAGAAGAATGAAATAAAATTAAAGAGCGCTTGTTTTTTTGCTTCCAAATCTGATTTGTTTGAATTAAAAAGTGATACTGCAATCTGCTGTGTGTTTGTTTGCAAAGAAGCTTTGTTCTCACTTCACGACACACCATGTGCTTTGCCTCCTTCTATCACTAAGCTTTTGCAGGAATACGCTGATGTGTTTCCACAAGAGGTACCAGCCGGGCTGCCACCATTGAGAGGGATTGAGCATCAGATTGACCTCATCCCTAGGGCTTCTTTGCCCAACCGAGCGCCATACAGGACCAATCCGGAGGAGACTAAGGAGATTCAGCGGCAATTACAGGAATTACTCGACAAAGGTTATGTGTGTGAGTCCCTTAGTCCTTGCTCTGTTCCTGTCCTTTTGGTCCCAAAGAAAGATGGATCATGGCGCATGTGTGTAGATTGTCGAGCAATTAATAACATTACCATTAGATATCGTCATCCTATTCCTAGGTTAGATGATATGCTTGATGAACTTAGTGGCTCGATGATTTTCTCTAAAATTGATTTACGTAGTGGATACCATCAAATTCGCATGAAGCTAGGTGATGAATGGAAAACAGCGTTTAAAACAAAGTTTGGTTTGTATGAGTGGTTAGTCATGCCTTTTGGTCTCACGAATGCACCTAGCACTTTCATGAGATTAATGAATGAGGTTTTACGTGCTTTCATTGGAAGATTTGTGGTAGTATATTTCGATGACATCTTGATCTATAGCGCATCTCTCGAAGTTCATCTTGATCATCTCCGTGCTGTTTTCAATGCTTTACGTGATGCACGCTTATTTGGTAACATTGACAAGTGCACCTTTTGCACGGATCGAGTTTCTTTTCTTGGCTATGTTGTGACACCACGGGGAATTGAATTTGATCAAGCCAAGGTGGAGGCGATACATAGCTGGCCGACTCCTACCACGGTCATACAAGTACGAAGCTTTCTCGGACTTGCTGGATTCTATCGTCGTTTTGTGAAAGACTTCAGCACCATAGCAGGCCCACTGCATGAGCTTACAAAGAAGGGTGCCCCATTCACATGGGGCAAGGCGCAAGAGGCTGCATTTACAACTTTGAAGAATAGGTTAACTCATACACCCCTTCTCCAATTACCAGATTTCAGTAAGACTTTTGAATTGGAATGTGATGCTAGTGGTATTGGATTGGGAGGTGTCTTGTTGCAAGAGGGGAACCTATTGCTTATTTTAGCGAAAAACTGAATGGGCCTAGTCTGAACTATTCCACTTATGATAAAGAATTATATGCACTAGTACGAACTTTGGAAACATGGCAACATTATTTATGGCCTAAAGAATTTGTTATACATTCTGATCATGAATCTTTGAAGCACATTAAGAACCAAACTAATCTGAACCGTAGGCATGCCAAGTGGGTAGAATTCATTGAGTCCTTTCCTTATGTCATCAAACACAAGAAAGGAAAAGATAATGTCATTGCGGATGCCTTATCTCGCCGTTACAATATGTTGTCCCAACTTGATTTTAAGATTTTTGGCTTGGAAACAATTAAAGAACAATATGCTTTTGATGCTGATTTCAAAGATATGCTGCTGCAATGTAAAGAAGGAAAAACATGGAACAAGTTTGTTCTCACTAATGGTTTTGTGTTTCGAACTAACAAATTGTGCATTCCAGCTGGTTTTGTGCGTATCTTACTATTGCAGGAAGCACATGGTGGAGGATTGATGGGACACTTTGGTGTCAAGAAGACGGAAGACATCTTAGCAAGCCATTTCTTTTGGCCAAAGATGAGGAGAGATGTGGAGCGGTTTGTTGCTCGTTGCACCACCTGTCAAAAAGCTAAGTCCCGTCTTAATCCACATAGTTTATACATGCCTCTTCCTGTTCCTAGTGCTCCATGGGAGGATGTTTCTATAGATTTTGTTTTAGTATTGCCTAGAACAAAGAAGGGGAGGGATAGTATTTTTGTTGTTGTCGACAAATTTTCTAAAATGGCACATTTCATACCATGCCACAAAACTGATGATGCTACCTGTCGAAGTGTTCAATCGACACTTCCCCCGGGCCTGCACTGGGCAGCCCGCGGAGGTTCTTTTTTTAGTGGGGCTAGTCCCTTGCGGAGAGCTTGCGCGGATGGACGAGTTAGTGAGAGCTTGACATGGTGAGTTTTACGTGGTTCAGTCCGCCGGAGCGTAAAACCCTACGTCCACGGCGAGCTATGGAGCTCGCTGTATTGCTTGCTGCTCAGGGCTGGAGTCCTGAGCTTGGGGGTGAGTTACAGCTTGGGAGTGTATGGCTAGCGTATGAGTTGCAGAGTGCGAACCCTTGCTATCATCGCCTACCCGAGCCTTTTATAGTCCAAGACTCGGGTGGCTTACAAGGGGGCCCGGGACCCGACAGGTGGTCCCGGGGAGATCGACTGATATCTATCGTATCTGCAGTTATACCGGTAGTTGTCTCTGGCGAAGGCTTCTGAGTCTCCGTCTTGCCGCCCTGCCCATGCCGCACGCTAGTCGTAGTGGTTGATGACGGCGCAGGAGGCATGGGATGTCTTGTCGCGGCGTTTATTGGCTGGCAGGTTCTGACACCGCGCGCTAGTCTGTGATGTGACTGGGCGCAACGGCACGTGACAGAGGCGTGCTCCGCGCCTCCGCGTCTCGGGAAGACGCGGGCCTTGAATACCTTGTATGGGCAAGGTATGGGGCGTCTTTACGCCCGCTGCCTATCACTCGGGGGCAGGCAGCACCGTTCTTCTGGCCACGTGGCGGGCCCGGAGCCCTTCTCAGAGAAGAGGGGGGTCCGGCCCGCGGGGCACGTGGAGCCTCCGGACCTCTCCCCGCGGAGGGGGAGGTTCGGCTTCTGTCGGCCACGTGGCGGCCCCGGAGCTCCCCTCTGAGGAGAGGGAGGTCCGGCCCTGCCGGATACGTGGCACCTTCGGACCCCTCGCCCGCGGAGGGGGAGGTCCGGCTTCTGTATGCCACGTGGCGGGTCCGGAGCTCTCCTCTAAGGAGAGGGAGGTCCGGCCCCGCCGGACGCGTGGCGCCTTCGGAGCTCTCCCTGCGGAGAAGGGCGAGTTCCTTAGGCATTTTCCCCTGTGCGCGGGGGTACCCCATATCGCAGGTACCGACAGTGGCCCCCGGGCCCATCTCGGGGGAGATAGCGAGCCCGAGGTGGGACCTCCGTCTCTTCTGATCCGCGCACTTTCTCTAAGTCCCGCATTGACCGCTGCCGGAGCACAAACGGTCGCAGGATCGTGGGAGCGTGCGCCCACTTGATGGTTGCTTTTACTGCGGCGGTTCCCAAGACTGCCACTTCTGCATGATGCGGCGCTTTCTTTGGGAACTGCCGAAGTGCCTTGTCGGCTTGTCTTCTTAGGAGACTGACTCCTTGACCCACCGCTCCAGTCGAGCAGCTTGGGCCCACCTGTCATCAGCGTTCGGTCTAGGAGCCGAAGCGGTTGCCGATGCGGTGTATTCGAAGAGTTCCGAATCGCCCGGAATTGCACCTAGGAAGGTTTTTAGAGGGGATCTTACCCGCATTGCGGTTTTCCTTCGCACCTCCCAGCGTTTCTTCTCGGACTCTTGTGCTTTTGTCCTCCCTAGCCATGGCCTCCAATCCGCCACCAGAGAAGAAGCGCGCTCGATCTCCTCCAGCGGCGGGGTCTGTGCCAAGTCGGGAATCTGGGGTGCCTGGCACCCCCTCCGGTGGCGACTCGAAGAGGCTCCGGGCTGATGTGTTGAGGGGAGCTTCTGGGGCGTCCCCTGCTCCGCCGGTTCAGGCGACTGCGGAGCGGCCGTCAGTGACGGCAGCGGGCTCTGGGAGTCCTACCCCGGCTCGGAAGTTGGGGTTCAGAGCCTGCTGGAGTGTCCGCGCTTCGCGGCCATCCCCAACTAGCGGGGAGTCTGGGCCGTTGCGCTCGGAGCCCGGGACAACTGCCGCGGCCCCCAAGCCAGCGCGAGCTTCTCCTGTTCCGGTGTGCCCGGACTCCGTGGCGGCGTCGTCTCTTCCTGCTGAGACGGCCTCCGCGGTCCCCAAGCCAGCGCAGGTCGACCCTGCACCAGGCGGCCCGGCCTTTATTCCAGCGCCGCCTTCCCCGGCTCGCCCCTCTCCACAGGTCAAGAAGCCAGAAGCTAAAGAGGGCCCGGCAGGTCCTGCCGCCAGTGCCCCGGCGTCAGCTTCTCCTGACCGGCGTCTCGTCTCGGTTGCTGGTGCATCGACTCCTCTTGAGGACGAGGTAATGGAGGAGGTCGGGGGAACTGCCCCGGCCTCTGTTGCTCCATTGCCCTTGGCACATGCCTTCGCGCTTGCCGAGACGAGCGTCCGGCAGGTCTTGGCTGCACTAGGTCGCGAGCGGGAGGAGTATACAGTTGAACGGGATCGCCTCCTCACCTGGGGGAACCTTTTGCGGGAGAGGACCACGAAGGTTAAGAGCGAGCTCGACTCCAGGCGGGAGTTGCTCGACTTCAGGGAAGTGCTTCTCGACCGGATGAAGCGGGCTGTCGACCGTATGGACGCCGAATCGCGGCGGATCAACAGGGAGGCCCTGGAGGCACACGCCCGGGCCGAGGAGAGCCTCTCTGCCGCTGTGGAGATACGGCAGCAGTTGGAGCGCCGTAAACTCACCGTTGAGGAACGGGAGCGTTCCACGGCAGCTGAGGCGGAGAGGGTCGCCGCGCAGCTGGCGGCGGGCGAGGATGACCTTCGAGCTCGGATCGAGGAGCTGGAGATTCTGAAGGCAGACCTCGACTTGAGGGAGGAACAGGTCTCCCGTGAACGCCGGGCGGTCTTGGACCGAGAGTTGGCCGCCGACTTCAAGGCTGCTGAGTTGGAGCGGCTCGCCAAGACTCTCCATCTTCGGGAGAGCTCCCTGGCGGCCAAGGAGAAGGAATTCTCCGAGAGGAACCTGGAGGCCCTGCAGGCAGCCCACCGCAAGGTGGAGGAGCTCTCGGCCTTGCGGTCCTCCGAGGCTCTTGCGGTCTCGAGCTTTGTGGATCGAGCGGGGTCCGCCCTGATCCCTCTTGGCTTCAGTCCGGTGAGGGCCGCGGCTCCTGCGTTGAAGGTGGCAGAGGTGATCCCCACGCTGGAGTTGATCGGCGCCAAGCTGGACAGGCTAGACTCGGTGGTCGCCAACGAGCTTGAGGCCGAGGCTCGCGGCCTAGCCCTAGAGGTCGCGTCACATGTGCTGGCATGCTTCAAGAGCCGCGACCCCTCTTTCTCGCTAGAACCAGTGAGAGAGGGCCCAGCCGTGGAGCGGGAGGAAGCTGCCAGGGCTGAAGTCGAGGACGTAGCCGCCTTAGTAGCCGCAAGGTTCCGGCGGGAGCCGGGAGGTCCTTAGGACTTGTTTCTCCCTTTTTATCGAGTCTGTAGTCCAGCTCATGGAGCCTTGCATAGTTTGACTCTTTTATATTTTTGTGTCTGTGATGTCTTTTTTCTCCTTCCTGGCTTTGCCTGACTGAGTCCTTAGCTCCGCAAGGTACTCAGAGGCCTTCTCCAATCTTGGAGCTCTGCACAGACACCTTCCCCGGGTCCTAACCGTGTTAGGGGCCCCCGGGGGTCTCCGGATCTCGCCCTATGGGGAGCTCCAATTCTGCCTGCCACGTGGCGGGTCCGGAGCCCCTCCTTAGGAGGCGGGAGCTCCGGCCATGCTGGACACGTAGGGCTTTCGGAGCCCTCCCACCGGGGGGGGGGGGGGAGGTCCGGTTTCCGCCTGCCATGCGGCGAGCCCGGAGCCCTCCTCAGGGGAGGCGAGAGCTCCGGGCCTGCTGGACACGTGGGGCCCTCGGGCCCCGCCCCTGCTGAAGAGGCAGGACCCGGTCCTTCCAGTCCTAGGCCGGAGTAGTTGACAGCTCCTTTCCCCCCGCTTCATGCAGTCCCCGTTGCCGTAACCTAGAGGTCCTGCACACACGTAGAGGAAACGTAATTCTCCTCGGGGGGTCCTCCCCTCCCGTCTCCTAGTCTTATTCGTCTTACGATCCTGATCCGTTATACGGGGCTTGGGCAATTCTGTGCTCGAGGCGCCGGAGCTCCGGCTCCCTCCGAGGTCCGGGTACGGGTACGGTCGTCCGATCCCTAGTACCGGGCCATGCGCTGGGGAAGCAGGGTGCACGTGCTTTGGGTTCATGACTAGGCAAAGCGGTTGTACTCCCCTGTACCTCCGGTGGGCAGGATGCGCATGCTTTGGGCTCATGGTCTGCTAAGCTGGATACGCACCTTGGACCCCCCATGCACAACGCAGGCCTTTCCTGGAGGTGACCAACTGACACCGCAACACCTGACTGGGGGAGGCCCGAGAGACTCACTCGGCCATCGGCAGGTGCCTCAAGCGCGGCCGCCTTCGATAGGATAGCGAATGCCGACTATGGATGAGCGCGGGAGAGGGGGAGCTAGATGTACGATGAACATACATAGGTAGTGCGATCATAAAAATTAATGCATAATTTAAATGAGCGCATGAGAGAGAGCTAAGTAGAACAGGTTTCTGTATTCATGCCCATAGGTGGAATTCTGGCTGTACATGGAGGCAATATTCCGCCTCGTCTGCAAGGGAAGCAAGATTCTACGCGCTTAGGGTCGGGACCAGGCTAAACTGGACGTAGTCCTGTACCGTCCCTTGAGACTTAGCTGCCCCAAGCTCTGTTCCTAAATTCTATGGGATCCATTACAGAAGGGAATAACCCTGTTCTACTGATGCTCGGGAAGTAGGACTTACAGTGTTGCTTCATGGCAAGGATTTTTGGGAACGGATCCCACACTCGGTTGAAAGGCATGTGTACCTGGGGCGGCAGCTTTCATGATTCGGAAGGGACCTTCCCTGCTGGGGGAGAGCTTATGGGTCCTTCTTGGAATAGAGCGTGTTGCGACACCAGGTTGCCCTCCTGCAGGCCCCCGATGCGTTCGGTTCTTTGGCGGTAGTGCTTAGAGCATCAGCCGAGACCGCGCGTTGTGGGGTGTTAGCTGCAGCCGAGTCTCGTCGACGAGGTCGTCATCTTCGCGCTGGATCAGGTCCTGCGCGGCTTCTCCTGGGGGCCCCCGGGGAGTTCTCCCCTTCTGGCTAAGGCCTTCAAGGGGTAGGTGGACCCGGGCTCATCTTGGATGACCTAAGGCGTCTTCCCCTTCTGGCAAGGCCTTCAAGGGGTTGACAGATCTTGGGCGGCCCCCGGGAGGTATGTCCGAGGCACGGAGGCGTGCCGCAGTTGGCTACCGCCCTGGCCCGTCACCGTCGGAGCTGGAGTCCTCACCGTTATGCACTGTCTTTATGACACGCTGAGGCTCCTAGAGCCCCACCTGATGGGCGGCGGTGACTGGGGCATCGACCTTCTGTTTGCCATCCCTCTGAGGGTAGGACGGTGCTTCAGCTCTCTGCTGTCTTCCTTTGCGGAAGCGCTCTGCGAGCCTCTGGATATCCCAGCACTCGGCAGCAGTATGGTTGTCGGCGCCATGCACGGGGCATAGCCCGCCCTGGTCACTGTCTGGGGCCGGTGACTGCCGCTGCCTTTTGTCGGGGCGTGGCCCCCGAGCTCCACTAGTCCTCGCAGCTGCGGCGATGGGAGCCGTGAACGATGACTTCATCTTGCCACTCCCCCGGTTTTTGGCCTTCTTACCACCCCCATAGGCAGCAACGCCGGACCCGGGCTGTCCTCCTGACTCGGAGGTCGGCAGAGAGTGCCAGTTCCGCCCTTCAGCTGCTCTGGCGCATTTGTCTGCCAGGCTGAAGAGCTCAGAGACGTCGCGGACCTCTCTGGTCGCGAGCTTCTCAAGTATCTTCTCGTCCCGGACACCCTGTCGGAACGCCACCACCACAGAAGCACTTTGGATATGCGGGATGGTGTTGCGTACCTGGGAGAACCGCTGGATGAAAGAGCGCAGCGACTCCCCAGGTTGTTGCTTGACGGCGTGGAGGTCAAGCTCCGTGCCGGGACGGGTGTAGGAGTTGCCGAAGTTGGCGACGAACTGCCGGCAGAGCTCTCCCCAGGAAGTTATGGACCCCTGAGGTAGATTCATGAGCCAAGACCGAGCTGGGCCGGTCAAGGTGACGGGGAAGTAGTTGGCCATGACAGCCTCATCCCCTCCTGCGGCAAGTACGGCGGTGGAGTAGATCTGGAGGAACTCCGCCGGGTTGACGCTACCGTCGTACTTCTCATGCAGGTGCGGGCGAAACTTGCGTGGCCACCTCGCGAAGCGAAGGTGGGGTGCAAGAGCTGCACATCCTGCTCCTGCTGCCGCAGGTATTGGCACTGCGGACGGTTGGTTCGCAGTTGGCACCATGAACCCCGGCATGGGCAAGGCTGCACCATAAACCGAGGGCGCTGGATGTGGCGCATACGGTTGTGGCATATGCTGCGTGGCGTATGCCTGGGGCAGGACTCGCGTGGCGAAGACCTGCCCTCCAGGTTACGTCAAGGCCGACGACATGCTGTCGCTAGCCTCATGGTTGCGACGCCTTTCTCGACGTCGCTCGAGGTACACCCGGGCATCCTGGCCCAAGTGGCACCGTTCCAGCTCTCTTCTCAGGTCCGTCGACGGGAGCCTGGAGGAGCTGGAATCCGCCGTTTGCCCGTCAACCGTGGGCGTGCGCGTCAGCGACACAGCCGGTTGACCGGAGCGCCGTCCTCGCCGAAACCGAGGGTTCGCGGCGGCGACGACGAGGCGGTCCACCTCGCAGACCCATTGCTGGGTCGCGGAATGGGGCGCATCCCCAGCAGGTGGGTTGCGCAGCAGTGCTCTTGCTGCAGCTAGCGCACCCCCATGGTGTACGCTCAGCGCTGCAGAAGATCTCACACTGGTCGGAGCCTGCATCGCCGGAGTCGGCGTAGCCAGAGTCGGCTGCTGGCTTCCAGCTTGTGCCAACACACTCCGTCCTGAGTGCGTCGACATGTACTCCCCACTGGTCACGGTTCGCCGTGAACGCGGAGGGGGAGAGTTTGCCGCTGAAGAGAGCTTGGTCATCTTCGTCGGCGGAAACTCGTCGCGCAAAGGGAAAAGCCCCCTACCTGGCGCGCCAAATGTCGAAGTGTTCAATCGACACTTCCCCCGGGCCTGCACTGGGCAGCCCGCGGAGGTTCTTTTTTCGGTGGGGCTAGTCCCTTGCGGAGAGCTTGCGCGGATGGACGAGTTAGTGAGAGCTTGACACGGTGAGTTTTACGTGGTTCAGGCCACCGGAGTGTAAAACCCTACATCCACGGCGAGCTATGGAGCTCGCTGTATTGCTTGCTGCTCAGGGCCGGAGTCCTGAGCTTGGGGGTGAGTTACAGCTTGGGAGTGTATGGCTAGCGTATGAGTTGCAGAGTGCGAACCCTTGCTATCGTCGCCTACCCGAGCCTTTTATAGTCCAAGACTCGGGTGGCTTACAAGGGGGCCCGGGACCCGACAGGTGGTCCCGGGGAGATTGACTGATATCTACCGTATCTGCAGTTATGCCGGTAGTTGTCTCTGGCGAAGGCTTCCGAGTCTCCATCTTGCCGCCCTGCCCATGCCGCACGCTAGTCGTAATGGTTGATGACGGCGCAGGCGGCATGGGGTGTCTTGTCGCGGTGTTTATTGGCTGGCAGGTTCTGACACTGCGCGCCAGTCTGTGATGCGACTGGGTGCAACGGCACCTGACAGAGGCGTGCTCCGCGCCTCCGCGTCTTGAGAAGACGCGGGCCTTGAATACCTTGTACGGGCAAGGTATCGGGCGTCTTTACGCCCGCTGCCTATCGCTTGGGGGCAAGCAGCGCCGTTCTGCTGCCACGTGGCGGGCCCGGAGCCCTTCTCAGAGGAGAGGGGGGTCCGGCCCGCGGGGCACGTGGAGCCTCCGGACCTCTCCCCGCGGAGGGGGAGGTTCGGCATCTGTCGGCCACGTGGCGGCCCCGGAGCTCCCCTCTGAGGAGAGGGAGGTCCGGCCCTGCCGGATACGTGGCACCTTCGGACCCCTCGCCCGCGGAGGGGGAGGTCCGGCTTCTGTAAGCCACGTGGCGGGTCCGGAGCTCTCCTCTGAGGAGAGGGAGGTCCGGCCCCGCCGGACGCGTGGCGCCTTCGGAGCTCTCCCTGCGGAGAAGGGCGAGTTCCTTAGGCATTTTCCCCTGTGCGCGGGGGTACCCCATATCGCAGGTACCGACAGGCTGTCAAGTGGCACTCCTTAGGAGCAGCTTAGAACCGTGCACACATACACACACTAAGCATTATGTCGGGCCTAGATGCACAAAGGTAAAGTAAAGAGCCTATCATGGAACGAAATACCTTTTGGTCCACACTTGGACCATCTTCATTAAGGTCAAGATGTCGGTTGGTTCCCATGGGAGTCTTGATGGGTTTGGCTTTGTCCATGTCGAACCTCTTAAGTATGTCTTGAGTATACTTTGTTTGACTTATGAACGTTCCTTCCTTGAGTTGTTTGACTTGGAATCCTAGGAAGAACTTCAATTCAGCCATCATTGACATCTCGAACCTTTCAGTCATTATCTTTGAAAACTCATCACAAAAAAACTTTGTTAGTAGAACCAAATATAATGTCATCGACATATATTTTGCACACGAATAAATCATCATTAAAATTCTTAGTGAAAAGTTTATAGTCTGCTTTTCCTATCCTAAAACCATTTTTAATAAGAAAATCTCTAAGACACTCATATCAAGCTCTAAGAGCTTGTTTGAGGCAATAGAGGGCTTTCCGAAGTTTAAAGACATGGTTAGAATACTTATCGTCTTCAAATCCAGGTGGTTGCTCCACGTACATTCCTCCTTGATTGGACCGTTGAGGAAAGCGCTTTTCACATCCATTTGGTATAGCTTGAAATCATGGTGAGTTGCAAAAGCAAGCTGATGAACCCAATGGGTACGGGGGACGCCCTATCTTTCGATGAGAGATGTTGGTAATGAACGAATTCGGTGGAGGCCGACGTTAGCTGCCCGACTACCACAACCAGAATGGTGTGGCGCCTTGAGCGACAGTTACACCGTCTCCTGGTAACTACGATTTGGGTGGAGGTCGACGTTGTGCTACCCGACTACAACAACCACAAGGATGTTGCGCCTTAGCGATAGTTACACCGGCTCCTGTTATTGCTGTACTTGCCGTGCCAAGAACAGCCTTGAACCTGCAAGCAATCGAAGAGCAAGCAAGAACAAGATAACAAGCAAACACTCACGGGTGTGAAAAAGTTGGGTTCTGATTCAAGTAATCGGAAGGTCTCGTCGACACTTGCGTTACAAGGAAGTAGCAATGGCTAAACTTACAGAAAACAAAACCCGCCCTGTCAAGGAGCTCTTGGACTACTTAAATAGGGGAGGGAAGAGGGAAATTCGTCCAGCAACAAAGGTAAGACGTGATCTCCCTTATTCCCTTCCTTTTTCTGTCATAGACTACCATTTAATAGGGAAAGAAAGAGGGAAACCCATCCAGCAGCAAGGCAGGATATGATTTCCTCTATTTCTTTCCTTATTATAGCACATCTATCTTTAAATGGGGGAAGAAAGAGGGAATTTCGTCCAGCAGCAAAGTTGGACGAGATTTCCCTTATTCCTTTCCTTATTTGTCTAAATCTCTCTTTATTACATGGCCCCAGCCTCAAGATTTCCCCTCGGGTGGAGCAGCCTTTATTGCATTAATCCCTCCATCCCTCCTAGCTGGATCAATTCCCAAGCACCTAATAATAACAAGGTCATCACAAGGCTTTAATAGGTCCCTATTTGAAGGATAATTACTTTGAACAGCCAGGAATGAATTCACCTGATAATTAAGTTGACGTGCACGAGCGCGTGTCATTGGACCTTGATTGGCTGAGGGTGGTGAATGGCTGGTGTTGTGGTTGTATCAACGGTAGCGATGTCCGCATCACAAGCAAGATACGAATTGATTCAAGTCTAGCTACAGGAGCAAAAGTTTCATCATAATCCAAACCTTCTACTTGTGTATATCCCTTTGCAACAAGTCTTGCCTTGTTTCTTGTTACAACCCCATACTCGTCTTGCTTGTTGCGGAATACCCACTTGGTTCCCACAACATTTGCGTTGGGTCGCTTCACAAGTTCCCATACTTGATTTCTTTCAAAATTATTGAGTTCCTCTTGCATGGCCACAATCCAATCAGGGTTTTGTAGTGCTTCTTCTACCTTGTGGGGCTCTAAAGAGGAAACAAAAGAGTAATGTTCACAACAATTAGTCATTCGAGAGCGAGTGGTCACCCCTTTGGAGATATCTCTTAGTATGTTGTCGACGGGATGATCCCATTGAACACTTGTGTGCACTCTTGGATGAGGTGGTTGAACTCTTTGATCTTCGTCTTCATTGTCACTCTTTTCTTTGACTCCCCCTTGATCCAATCCTCTATCTTGACTTTGATCATTTTGATCTTGTTGAGGTTGGTCTTGCTCATCTTGAGCTTGATCATGGGAGGGAGACATATTTTCATTTGTTGGATGAACATTTGAGTCTTGAGGATGTTCTTGAGGAAAAATTTCTCTAAGTGGCATCCTTTTAAGTGCTTCTTGTGGAGCTTCTTCTTTATCTAGCACACTTTGATCAACTTGCTCCACTTGGGAGCCATTAGTCTCATCAAACACTACGTCTCTCGCTATTTCAACAATTCCGGAAGTTTTGTTGAAAACACGATAGGCGTAGGTGTTTGAGTCATAACCAAGCAAGAAACCTTCATCGGACTTTGAGGCAAACTTCGAAGTCCTAGGCTTCTTGTTGAGAATATAACACTTGCTCCCAAAGACACGAAAATAAGAGATGTTTGGTCTGTTACCGGTTAGAAGTTTGTAAGACGTCTTCTTCAAAAGTCGATGAAGATACAACCGGTTTATGGCATGGCAAGCGGTGTTGACCGCTTCTGCCCAAATCCGGTCCTACGTCTTGTACTCATCAAGCATGGTTCTTGCCATCTCAATGAGAGTTCTATTCTTCCTCTCAGCAACTCCATTTTGTTGAGGGGAGTAGGGGGCTGAAAACTCATGCTTGATGCCTTCTTCAGCCAAGTATTCTTCCACTTGAGTGTTCTTAAACTCGGTGCCGTTATCGCTCCTTATGTTCTTAATTCTTAAGGAGAACTCGTTTTGAGCTCTTCTCAAGAATTTCTTGAGCACACCTTGAGTTTCTCCTTTGTCATGCAAAAAGAACACTCAAGTGAAACGAGAATAATCATCTACAACAACAAGACCATATTTGTTATCATCGATGCTTATGTAGGCGATTGGGCCGAAGAGGTCCATGTGAAGTAGCTCCAAGGGTCTTGTGATCGTCATGACATTTTTGGATGGATGTTGAGCTCCAACTTGCTTTCCAGCTTGACAAGCACTACATGGTCTATCCTTATAAAAAACAACATTCTTCAAGCCTTGAATGTGTTCTCCCTTTAGAAGTTTTTGCAAGTTCCTCATCCCAACATGGGCTAGCCTTCTATGCCACACCATCCCATGTTGGTCTTCGCCATTAACCACATGTCAAGTTGAGCTTTATCCGTGGTGAAATCCACAAGGTAAAGCTTTCCCTTGAGTATGCCCTTAAAGGTGATTGAGTCATTGCTTCTTCTCAAGACAGTCACACCCTCGTTAGTGAACATACAATTATAACCTTTATCACATAATTGGGATATATATAGAAGGTTATAATAAAGGGAGTCAACATGCAAAACATTTGAAAGAGTATGATGGGGAGAGATAACAATTTTACCGGTGCCAAGGATTTTCCCTTGGCTATTGTCCCCAAAATATATTCCTTCACTTGGATCTTCATTTTCCTCATATTCAACAAACATCCTTCTCTCTCCGGTCATATGGTTTATGCATCCACTGTCAAGCACTCATTTTGATCCATCGGAGGAGTATGCCTACAAAATAGAGTTATGTCTTACCTTTTGGTACCCAATCGGAGTTAGGTCCTTTCATGTTAGTCAAGAGGCACTTGGGCACCCACATACAAGGTTTTGGACTCTTGCGAGCCCAACATACCTAGCATAGATCTTTCCAAATTTGTTTCTCAATAAAACATATGAGGTGTCAAAATCATGAAACAAAGGATGAGGTTTATTTTTAGGCATGTTAGATGAGTTTGCAATGTTCTTTACATTTTCTTTGTTGGATGAACCTTCCTTGACAAAAACAATCAAGTCTTTTCTCTTCTTAGGAGTTTTAGCATGTTGCCTCCACTCCCGAGAATAGCCAAGACCATTTTTGACATGTGGAGGTCTTACATTGGTATATGCACGTCGTGCATATGCCACTTTTCCTTGTCAAAGATACCACCTTTCGGTGACTGCTTGTTTTGTGTCAACTTAAGTTCATCTTTGAGTTTTAGGATTAAGTTTGAGCACTTGCAAGTTTGAGTTGCTTCGGGAGATTTCTTTAAGGAAGGTGATATCAAAGAGGAAGAAGGTGCATTGATCTTGAGAGACTCAACTTGTGTTTCAAGGTACAAGGATCTTGTTGACTTTTGTCAAGTTAACAATTTCATCCTTGAGCACAACAGTTGTGTTTTCAAGATTTGAGCAAGTTTCCTTACTCAAAGCGAGTTCACGCTCAAGTGCCTTGCTTCTTTCCCTTTCAACCTCAAGTAGCTCTTCAAGCTCATGACATCTCTCTTTTTCAAGGATGAGCATGTCTTCTTGACGGTT
This sequence comes from Neostapfia colusana, assembly GCA_030760725.1. Classification (NCBI taxonomy): domain Eukaryota; kingdom Viridiplantae; phylum Streptophyta; class Magnoliopsida; order Poales; family Poaceae; genus Neostapfia; species Neostapfia colusana. Next base: position 55,272,849 of record JASWHV010000019.1, read on the forward strand.
GATGAGTTCATCCTTCTCAAAGATTTCTTCCGACAGCAATCTCATCTTTTTCAAGGTGCTCCTACTTGGATCCTTAAGCATGGATTCATTATCACTACTACTATCAAAGCTATCAAGTGAAGAGGTAGTGGAGGATGGTTTACATTTAACCTTTCTTCTTCCCTCCTTAGCCATGAGACATGTAGACTTGAAGTCTTCAATTGTTGGGAAGAGCTTGCTCCTTCCAATGGCAAGTGTTGCCACTTTCTTTTCATCCTCGGAGGATGAGTCTTCGTTTGAGTCCCATTCCTTCCCAAGGTGAGCATGTCCTGATGGCTTCTTCTTCTTGAAGAATTTCTTCTCTTGAGACTTGCCATCTTTCTTCTTCTTACTCTCTTCATATGGACAATCCACAATGAAGTGTCCATTTTCACCACGGTTGTAGCATGCTCTTTTCGTCTTGGGCCTAGACCTTTCCTTGTTCTTGTTCTCATAATGGTTGCTCCCCTTCCTTCTTCTCATCATCCTCTTGAACTTGTTGATGAAGAACGCCTCTTCTTCATCGGTATCGAGGCCCTCATCATCACTTGCTTTAAAGTCTTGTAATGGGGATGTTGCTTTGAAAGCAACATCTTTCTTCTTTGACGAGGCGCGCCTTTGGAGGTCGTTGTAGAACATGGCTTCCTTCTCCATCATCTCGTTGTTGATGATTCTTCCAAGCACTTCCTCCGGGGTCATTTGAGCATATCCCTGGCTCTCACGGATCAAGGAGCAAAGAGCAATGTTTCGAGGCATGAATGCCCGAAGCATCCTCTTCACCACCTCATGATCCGTCCACCGGGTGCATCCATAAGATCGGATCTTGTTGATGAGGACCTTGAGACGGTTGTACATGTCTTGAGGGGACTCACCATCCATGATGGTGAATCTCCCAAGCTCTCCTTCAATCATCTCGATCTTGGCTTTCCTGATGACTCAGTTTCCTTCATGCGTTGTCTTGAATGTGTCCCATATGTCTTTGGCCACTTCCAATCCATCGACTCGGTTGAACTCTTCTCGAGTCAAGGATGAGGTGATCACCCCAACTGCTTGAGCATTGCGATGAAGTAGAATGGCTTGCTCCGGGGTAACGTCTTCTTCATTTTTTGAAAGATGGGCACCTTTTAAGACAATTTGCCACAAGCTAGGGTTTAAGGATATTAGATGCATCTTCATATTATGCTTCCACATTGAGTAATCATTTCCATCGAATTGAGGAGGTTTGCCCAGAGGAATAGATAAGTAGTGATTGTTGGAAGTTAATCGTTCATAGTTAAAATGATATTGAGAGTAGTTCGGTTGACCACTCCTTTCTTGATCCTTCGACTTCTTCTTGTCTTTACTTGAGTGACCTAGCTTCTCGCGAAGTCGTGCCTTGAGCTGGCGAACTTATTCATCGTCACTCGAGTAATCTTGCAGCACATCCGTGTCCTTTTTCTTTTCATATGTGTTGTCACCTTGTGACATTGACGGAATTTCCTATCCCTCTACTCCGGCCATCTTCTCTCCGAGTGGTTAGACTCTTGATGGAGAGACATGCTCTGATACCAATTAAAATTGCCTAGAGGGGGGTGAATAGGCTATTATTCCTGAAATGACTTAATTAACCGAGATTAGAACTCACGAGCCAGACTAGTCTGGCTCAGGGGCGGACTAGTCCGATCAACCTGCTGGAAAGGCCTAAAATGTCGGACTAGTCTGCCTTGGAGGCGGACTAGTCTGATCAAACTGCCAGAAAGATCTAAAACTTGTTTTTTAAGGGTTTTTCTCCAAATTTTAGTTTAACAAAATGTGGATGAAACAACTAGCACATCTATAAGACAAGTATGACAGAATATTGAAATAAATTACAGGAGTGTGACGATGTATAGCGAAATAATTAAAACAAACCCGAAGCAATCTTGATCTTTAAAGAGATGTACATGCAAGAGAGACATCGAGGATTTTATTCCGAGGTTCGATTCCACTCAGGAATCTACGTCCCCGTTGAGGAGTCCACAAAGGACCAGGTCTAACAACCCTTTCCTCACCAAGTCGCCTCTAAGGCCAACCCGGTTCTTCACTATCTCAAGGGTGAACTTACAAAGTTTTGGGGCTGCTCACAATCTGAGGCTCCCACTTGATCACGTCCACCAAACTCCACGGATCTCACAAGCCACAAGTCACAAGGACTCACACCAAGTGCACGAGATCACTTCGAGAGACAAAAACACGAAGTTCTTCCTTCTCTCCTCACACACCCAAATCCACTCAAGAAATGGTTCTAGAGGGTGAGTAGACAAGAGAGAAGGCTTAGGGGGCTCTAGGATCGTTGTGGCGACGCTAGGGTTCCAGGTGCTTTTAAATGACGTCGGGGCATCTTCTTTTATAGAAGTCCCGAAGCTGACCGTTGCCACCTACCGAAAGTCCGGACTAGTCCGCCTCACACCGGACTAGTACGATCTCACACAAGAACTATTTGTTCGGGTGAGAACGGACAAGTCTGGAGGACCCAAACTAGTCCGACCACTAAGGCGGACAAGTCTGGTCTACCAAGCTTTAGCCGTGGGAGCTCTCATGTCACACCCATACGGACTAGTCCGCCTTAGAACGGACTAGCCCGAACTCACACAGGAACTCTTAGTCCGTGTGAAAACGGACAAGTCTGGCTAGCCTGGACTAGTCCGGCCACTCAGGCGGATAGGTCCGGTCTACCAGGACTTAGCCCCAAAAACACTCTCACCAAGAGAGAAACGGACTAGTCCGTCCAAAACTGACAGGTCCGATCTCAGTCAGGAACTCTTAGTCCGCCCTAAAACGCACTAAGTCGTAGGACTTCCGGACTAGTCCGGCCTCTTCCCCGGACAAGTCCGGCCTGCCCAACTTTACCTCTCTCCACTAAGGATTTGATACTTCTACCGCTTTGAGCTCTCTTCTATGATCTCAATGCACTTGACACACACACACTCTTTCTTTTACACGGCTAGCCTACTAAAGACTCAAGTGAAACCCTAATTTCTACTCTTCAAGTCTTTGACGTCGTTCTTCATCTTTTTCCTTTTTGAGAGTTTAGGTGCCCGCCTTGGAAATGTCCTGTGCTTATGATCATCTCATCTCATTAGTCTCTTAATTTGTCGTCATCAATCATCCAAAACCCACGGGGATGCCTAGATGCAGAGGCGAGCTCCGAAGGCGCCACGTGTACAGCAGGGTCGGGCCTCCCCTCTCCTTAGAGGCGAGCCCCGGACCTGCCACGTGGCCAGCAGTGCCGGACCTCACGCCCTCCGCAGGGGTGAGCTCCGAAGGCGCCACGTGCCGTGCTGCCCACCCCGGCTCGGTAGGCAGCAGGAGTAAAGGCACGCCATGCCTTGTCCGATCAAGACATTCAAGACCCGCACCATCCCAAGACGCGGAGACGCGGCGCACGCCCCTGTCAAGTGGCACTGTGACCAGTCGTGTCACAGTTAAGACAGGCGCACCATGTCAGAAACTGTTGACCAATAAATAAAGCAACAATACATGCCCTGCTGTCCCTGCCATCAACAACCACTACGCCAGCTTGTGGCACGGGCAGGACGGCAGGACAACGACTAAGAAGCCATTGCCAAAGACAACTACCAGCATTCACTGCAAGATACGGTAGATGGCAGGAAATCTCCCCGGGGCCACTTGTCGGGCCCTGGGGCCCACCTTATAAGTCGCTCGAGCCTTGAAGTATAAAAGACTCGGGTTGGCAACGTTGCAAGGGGTTCGTGACCCAGCCAACACATCCTCATACGCGAGCAAGCAATACACCAAGCACTCCCGTGGACGTAGGGTTTTACGCTCCAGCGGCCCGAACCACGTAAAAATCCTTGTGTTAATCCTCTCACAACCAATGCGACCTCTCGAGAGAGCTAGCCCCTCCGAAAAAGAACCTCCGTGGGTTGCTCCTGAAGCAGGCTCGGGGGAAGTGTCGACGGCACACTTCGACATTTGTCGCGCCAGGTAGGGAGCTTTTCTCTCTCGAGACAGGTCTGCACCAACGAAGATGACCAAGCTTCCGCCGGCGGCTAGCTCTTCGCGCCCTCATTCCTAGTGAACGATGACCAGTGAGGGTCATGTCTCGACACGCTCAGGGAGCCGAGTGTCGGGACAGGTTGGGAGCCCGCGTCGGACTCCAACAACTCGGACTCCTACAACCTCAAGATCTGGTGTGGCGCGAAGTGCTACTCAAGCAAGTGCACTAGCTACCGCACGAGCGCTCCTGCACAATCCGCCTGATGTGGACGCTCCCCAGGGGGCCACCTAGCAGTTGATCCGCGACATCGACCACCTTGTAGATGTTGCCTTAAACCATCCGCTGCGACGGGGACGACGCCCCGATCAACCAGATATTTCGCTGTCGCGCAAACCAACGGTAGACATTCAGACGGCAGACTCCCGTTCTACCAGGCTCTCAACGGCGGACCTGAGGACGGAGCTGGAGCGACGTCGCTTGGGGGAATATGGTCGCATGACCATCGAGCGACAGCGGGAAAGGCGTCGCAACCGCGAGGCCGACTACATCATGTCGACTGCCTCGACTCAGCCTGGGCCGCAGACGTTCGCCATGCGACCTCTACCCCAGAAGTACGCCACGCAGCATATGCAGCAGTCATATGCCTTGGAGTCGGCGCTCCCGGTATGTGGTGCACCATTACCCATGCCGAGGTACACCGTGCCAGCAGTGGACCAAGGGTTCGCGGCACTAGGATCTACAGCAGCAGGGACGGGGTGTGCGGCTCTGGCGCCACACCTCCGCTTCGTAGTGTGGCCACGCAAGTTCCGGCCACACCTGCCGGAGAAGTACGATGGAAGCGTCGACCCTGCAGAGTTCCTACAGATCTACTCTACTGCCGTCCTCGCGGCACGAGGGGATGAGGCCGTCATGGCCAACTACTTCCCCGTCGCCTTGACTGGCCTGACACAGTCATGGCTCATGAACCCGCCCCAGGGTTCCATAACTTCCTAGGGGGATCTATGCGACAGTTCACCGCGAACTTCTGCAGCTCCTACACGCGTCCCGGCACGGAGCTAGACCTCCACGCCACGCGACAGCAACCGGGGGAATCACTGTGCTCCTTCATCCGTCGATTCTCCCAGGTACAGAACACCATCCCCCACATCCAGAAAGCATCAGTTGTGGTTGCATTCCGACAGGGTGTTAGGGACAAGAAGATGCTCGAGAAGTTGGCCACCAGGGAGGTGCGAGACGTCTCGAAGCTCTTTAGTCTGGCGGACAAGTGCGCCAGAGCAGCAGAAGGGCGTAACTGGCACTCACAGCCAGCCTCCGAAGCAGGAGGGCAGCCCGGAGCTGGTGGAGTTCAAGCTGGACTTCCTACCACGTCATGCAGTAAAGAGCCAAGCACTGGCTGACTTCGTGGCCGAGTGGACACCACCACCAAGCAACCCAGGGGGCCCTGAAGGTGGAGAACCGGAGCCCCGGGCACCGGTCTTCACCGAACCTCAGTGGACGCTCTGCTTCGACGGCTCCTCGTGGAAGCAGGGGGCTGGAGCCGGCGTACTGCTCCTCACGCCGACGGGGGAGCAGTTCAAGTACATGGTGCGCCTCAACTTTAAGGCAACCAACAACATGGCCTTGGACCTATGCCATGTACCGCGCGTCGACAACACCGTCGCCGACAACCTGTCAACGAAGGCCTCACCGGAGCCTCGGAGCCTGAAGGAGCCTTCGAAAGGACGTGGTCGCGACCCACAGCCCAACCTGTCGAACCGGGCGAAGGGGGCGAGACTAGTACCTCGAAGCTGGCGGTCCCAGCGGCCCTGCAGCCATGGTGCCCGCCAAAGATCGTATGCGCCACTAGGGACTCCGTGCTACCCAGAGCCCAAGATCCAGAAGCTCAAGTAAGCCCCGATGCATGGACCACGGAGGTCCAGGACTACTTGAAAGACAACATCCTTCCTGGTGAACATGCATCCGCTGAACGGATTGTGCAGATGGCTAAGAGCTACACGCTGGTATCTCTACCGGCGTGGCGCCAACGACATCCTATTGCAGTGTGTAACCCAGGAGGAAGGCTGCGACCCACTCGCAGTAATCCATGGAGGCGAGTGCGGGAAACATGCATCTTCCCGCACGCAGGTCGGTAAAGCCTCCCGGCATGGCTTCTAGTGGCCGACAGCCTTCTGGACGTCGTCAAGCCGGTTAAGAGATGCAAGGCGTGCCAGTTCCATGCCAAACAGATCCACACACCGGTGCAGACGCTGCACATCCTGGGGTCCTTCCCCAAAGCCGTTGGGGGGATTTCGGTTCCTCTACGTCGGGGGCCAGCCGGACACCCTAGAGCCGGGCCACGGGAAACACCCTTCTTCATGGTATGCGGGGCCGAAGTCGTGCTTCCCCCGGAGATCACCATGGGGACCCCCCGTGTCCGACCGTACGACGAAGCCACGCAGGATCAGCTCCTGCGTGAGGACATCGGCCTCGTCGACGAGGCAAGATGGCGAGCAACGCTCCGAACCGCACGGTACCGGTAGGTGCTCCGACGCTACCACCAGAGGTCCGTGCATGAGAGCTCAAGGAAGGCGACCTGGTGCTGCGGCGCATACTTTCTCGAGAAGGGGCCAACAAACTCTCCCCCAGCTGGGAAGGTACCTTCTGAGTCACGAAAGTTTGCCGCCTCAGGTGCGTGCGCCTTGCTACGGAGGATAGGAACCCACTCCCCACTCTGTAAGTTCTACCCTTAGAGCAGTGGTAGGACAGGTTTCTTATTTATTCTATAACAGATCCCATAGAGCCTAGGAGCAGCGCTCGAAGCAACTTAGCCCCAGGGGGTGGTCCAGGACTACGTCCGGCTTAGCCTGGTCCTGTGCCCTAAGCGCGTAGGCCATGCCCCCCTTCACAATGGGGCGGGTCGTTGCCTCCATGTACAGCCTGTTTTCCTCCTATGGAATTATACGAATGAAAAGAACCTTGTCCTACCATGCTTACTTATGTGTTCATTTAAATTACGCATTAATTTTTATGATCACCTTCCCATGCTCAAGACAGTGTACGTTCATCGTATACTCGGCTCTCTTTTCCCACTCTCTTGCCCAGTCGCCATTTGCCATCCTGCCGAAGGCGGTTGTGCTTGAGGTTCCTGCCAAAGGCCTGGGGGCCTCTCGGACCTCCACCTGTTAGGGTACTGTGACACCAGTCGGTCTCCTCCAGGAAAGACCTATGCCAGAGCGGGAGGTCTTGGGTGTGCAGCCTGCTTTGCCTGGTCCTGCACCCAAAGCGTGTGCACTCTGCCTCCCCAGCGCTACGGTCTAGTACTAAGGGCCGGACGGTTACACCCTGACCAAGGAGGGAGTCGGACCTCCGGTACCGAGTGCACTGAATTATCCAAGCCCCGTATATCAGGCCAGGACTGTAAGCCAAATAAGACTAAGAGACAGGGAAAGGAGGACCTCTGAGCAGAATTACCGTTTTCCAACTCGTGTGCAGGACCTCCTCAGAGGCCTCCCGAACCTCACCCCCTCCGCAGGGGTGAGATCCGAAGGCGCCACGTGTCCAGCAGGGTCGGGCCTCCCTTCTCCTCAGAGGCGAGCCCTGGGCCTGCCACGTGGTCAGCAGTACCGGACCTCACCCTCTCCGCAGGGGTGAGCTCCGAAGGCGCAGAGCCAGGCCTCACCCCCTCCGCAGGGGTGAGCCCCGAAGGCGCAGTGCCGGACCTCACCCCCTCCGTAGGGGTGAGCTCCAAAGGCGCAGAGCCGAGCCTCACCCCCTCCGCAGGGGTGAGCTCCGAAGCCGCAGAGCCGGACCTCGCCCCCTCCGTAGGGGTTAGCTCCGAAGGCGCAGAGCCGGGCCTCGCCCCCTCCGTAGGGCGAGCTCCGAAGGCACCACGTGTCCAGTGGGGCCGAGCCTCCCCTCTCATCAGAGGCGAGCCTCGGGCTTGCCACGTGGCCAGCAGTACCGGACCTCACCCCCTCCGCAGGGGTGAGCTCCGAAGGCGCCACGTGTCCAGCCGGGTCGGGCCTTCCCTCTCCTCAGAGGCGAGCCCCAGGCCTTCCACGTGGGCAGCAGAGTTGGACCTCACCCCCTCCGCAAAGGTGAGCTCCGAAGGCGCAGAGCCGTACCTCACCCCCTCCGCAGGGGTGAGCTCCGAAGGCGCAGAGTCGGGACTCGCCCTCTCCGAAAGGGTGAGCTTCGAAGGCGCAGAGTCGGGCCTCGCCCCCTCCGCAGTGGCGAGCTCCGAAAGCGCCACGTGTCCAGCGGGGCCGAGCCTCCCCTCTCCTCATAGGCGAGCCCCGGGCCTGCCACGTGGCCAGCAGTACCGGACCTCACCCCCTCCGCAGGGGTAAGCTCCGAAGGAGCCACGTGTCCAGTCGGGTCGGGCCTCCCCTCTCCTCAGAGGCGAGCCCCAGGCCTGCCACGTGGCCAGCAGAGCCGTACCTCACCCCCTCTGCACGGGTGAGCTCCGAAGGCGCATAGCCGGACCTCACCCCCTCCGCAGGGGTGAGCTCCGAAGGTGCACAGCCGGGCCTTGCCCCCTCCGTAGGGGCGAGCTCCGAAGGCGCGGTGCTGGACCTCACGCCCTCAGCAGGGGTGAGCTCCGATTCCGGACATCACCCCCTCAGCAGGGGTAAGCTTCGATGTCAGACATCACCCCCTCAGCAGGGGTGAGCTCCGATGCCGGACCTCACCCCCTCCGTAGGGGTGACCTCCGATGCCGGACCTCACCCTCTCCGCAGGGGTGACCTCCGATGTCGGACCTCACCCCCTCCGCAGGGGTGACCTCCGATACCGGACCTCACCCCCTCCGTAGGGGTGACCAACGATGCCGGACATCACCCCCTCAGCAGGGGTGAGCTCCGATGCCGGACCTCACCCCCTCCGCAGGGGTGACCTCTGATGCCGGACCCCGCCCCCTCCGCAGGGGTGAGCTCCGAAGGCGCAACGTGTCCAGCGAGGCTGGGCCTCCCCTCTCCTCAGAGGTAAGCCCCGGGCCAGCCACGTGGCCAGCAGCACAGGGAACACTCGAGACAAGAAAGTGCGCGGGGTAGAAAATGTAAAGGCCCCACCCCGGGATCGTTATCTCCGCCGAGGTGGGCCCGGGGGCCACTATCGGTACCCTCAATACCGGGTACCCCCACGCACAGGAGAAAAAACCGCCTAAGGACCTCGCCGCCTTCGCAGGGGCGAGCTCCAAAGACACCACGTGTCCAGAACGGCCGAGCCGCCCCCTCTCCTGAGAGGCGAGCCCCGAGCCTGCCACGTGGCCAGTAGAGTCGTACATCGCCGCCTTCGCAGGGGCGAGCTCCGAGGGCGCCACGTGTACAGCGGGGTCGGGCCCCCCTCTCCTCAGAGGCAAGCCCCAGGCCTGCCACGTGGCTAGCAGAGTCGGACCTCGCCGCCTTCACAGGGGCGAGCTCCGAGGGCGCCACGTGTCCAGTGGGGCCGAGCCTCCCCTCTCCTCAAAGTTAAGCCCCGGGCCTGCCACGTGGCCAGCAGAGCCGGACCTCGCCGCCTTCGCAGGGGCGAGCTCCGAAGGCGCCATGTGTCCAGCAGGGTCGGGCCTGCCCTCTCCTCAAAGGCGAGCCCCGGGCTTGCCACGTGGCCAGCAGTGCCGAATCTCACGCCCTCCGCAGGGGTGAGCTCCGAAGGCGCCACGTGCCGTGCTGCCCACCTCGGCTCGGTAGGCAGCAGGAGTAAAGGCACACCATGCCTTGTCCGATCAAGACATTCAAGACCCGCGACTTCCCAAGACGCGGAGACGCGGCGCATGCCCCTGTCAAGTGGCACTATGACCAGTCGCGTCACATTTAAGATAGGCGCACCATGTCAGAGCTGTTGACCAATAAATACAGCGACAAGACATGTCGTGTCGTCCCTGCCATCAACAACCACTACGCCTAGCTTGCGGCACGGGTAGGACGGCAGGACGACGACTAAGAAGCCATTGCTAGAGACAACTACGAGCATTCACTGCAAGATATGGTAGATGGCAGGAAATCTCCCCGGGGCCATCTGTCGGGCCCCGGGGCCCACCTTGTAAGCCGCGTCGAGCCTTGAAGTATAAAAGACTCGGGTTGGCAACGTTGCAAGGGGTTCGCGACCTAGCCAACTCATCCTCATACGCGAGCAAGCAATACACCAAGCACTCCCGTGGACGTGGGGTTTTACACTCCAGCGGCCCGAACCACGTAAAAATCCTTGTGTCAATCCTCTCACAACCAACACGAGCTCCCGAGAGAGCTAGCCCCTCCGAAAAAGAAACTCCATGGGTTACTCCTGAAGCAGGCCCGGGGGAAATGTCGACGGCACACTTCGACACAAGCACTTATGAATGATGTGCTAAAAGATTTTATCAGGAAGTTTGTCCTAGTTTTTTTTATGATATATTGATATACAGTGACTCTTGGAGCTCTCACCTACAGCATGTAAAACTGATTTTTCAGAAGCTAAGGGACCACAAGTTGGCATTGAAAAGATCCAAGTGCTCTTTTGGGGCAATGTCAGTAGCATACCTTGGCCATATTGTGTCAGCCCAAGGAGTTGCTATGGACGCAGAAAAAATTCAGGCTATCCAAGAGTGACCTATACCAAAATCAGTAAAGGCAGCAAGAGGATTTCTAGGCTTGACAGGATACTACAGGAAATTCATAAGAGACTATGGGGAAATAGATGCGCCTTTGACAAAACTGTGCAAGCATGAGAAATTTAGGTGGTCTCCAGAGGCAGAGGCAACATTCAGAAAATTGAAAGTGGCATTGACTACAGCTCCTGTCTTACAATTGTCTAATTTTGAAGAAACATTTGTGGTGGACTGTGATGCTTTAGAGTCAGGTGTTGGAGCTGTCCTACATCAAGGAAAAGGTCCAATTGTTTTTTATAGCAGGGCTGTACCTTCCCATCATGCAAAATTAGCAGCCTATGAAAGAGAGCTGATTGGATTGGTCAAAGCAGTGCGGCATTGGAGACCATATTTGTGGGTACGTCCTTTTATCGTTAGAATTGATCATTATAGTTTAAAGTTCCTACTTGATCAGCGCCCGTCGACAATATCTCAACATGCTTGGATGAGTAAACTATTTGGGTATCAATTCTCAGTGGAGTTCAGGCCAGGACATTAGAATGCAGCAGCTGATGCCTTATCTCGTCGTGAAGAATATAATTTGGCTATCAATGCAATATCAGTTCCAGATTTTGATTTATTTAATCAGATCAGAACAGAGACAAATTTATTACCAGAGATTATTAAAAAAAGGAAGAGATTGAGGCTGGAAGAACTACAGAAGCTTGGAAGATAGAAGATGACATGGTATTATATGAAGGGCGAATTTTTGTGCCTCACTCTTCTGCAGTTTGGCCACAAATCATTGCATATGCCCATGGCATAGGACATGAAGAAATTCAAAAGACCTTGGTACGTCTCCGCTCTTCCTTTCATATACCTTAAGACAATAAACTGGTCAGGGACTTTATAAGAGGATGTGAAGTATGTCAGCGTAATAAAACCGAACACCTTCATCCTGCTGGAGTGCTCCAACCATTAGCAGTCCCTCATACAGTTTGGGCAGATATTGCAATGGACTTTGTGGAAGGTTTTTCGAAAGTGGCTGGAAAATCAGTTGTGCTAATTGTGGTGGATAGATTTTCAAAATATGCCCACTGTATTGCATTAAGTCATCCATACACTGCTAGCTCAGTTGCTCAAGTCTTCTTTGATCATATTGTGCGTCTACATGGGATTCCATTTTCTATTGTGAGTGATAGAGACCCAGTCTTTACTAGCAGTTTTTGGCAGGAACTATTCAAGCTAACAGGGACCAAACTGAAGTTTAGTTCTGCATTTCACCCACAAACAGATGGCCAATCTGAGGTCACAAACAGAATATTGGGGGTATACTTGCACTGTTTAGCAGGAGATAGACCTAAGAGCTGGGTTTGTTGGTTGTCATGGGCTGAATATTGCTTTAACACATCATACCAAACATCTTTGAAGGCTACGCCATTTCAAGTGGTTTATGGCAGAGAACCACCTCAGCTGGTACCATTTCAGCCAGGATTAGCTCGAGTTATTACAGTTAAGAGATAACTCGAAGAAAGGGATGTTTTTTGGCAGAAATTCGAGGCCGACTGCTCAAGATCATATGAAATCAGATTATGATGCAAAACACAGAGACTTGGAATTTTTTAGAAAGGGGACTGGGTATGGTTACGCTTGAATCAAAGAGCATCTTCATCATTAAGAGAAGTGGCCCGATCTAAATTAAGTCTAAAGTATTATGGACCATATCAGGTGGAAGGAAGATTGGACAAGTCTCATACAGATTAAATCTACCCCCTAAAGCAAAACTGCATAATGTATTTCATGTGGTGTTTTTAAAGAAATATGAAGGGCCAGTCCCTACTGCCATCAAGCCTCTTCCTCCCATTGTCCGAGGGAGAGCAATGCCACAACCAGAGAAAATTTTGAGGGCCAAACCAACGAAGGATTCTTGGGACATTTTGGTGAGATGGAAAGATAAGTTGCCAGTAGAAACAACTTGGATGAAAATTGAAGATTTCAAGGAGGATTATCCAGATTTTCAGTTCGAGGACGATCTGTTTCTGCAGACTGGGGGAAATGTTGTAGACTCTTTCTTTGGCCAAGCGTACAGCCGCAAGGCCAAGAAGGTCAGTCCTTAAAATACAATCAGTTAGGATTCTAGAGTTATTTGAATAAACTGGTTAGGATAATTCTGCTGCACCAGAATCCAACCAGATTAGAGATAAGAGACAATTCAGAGTTAGATAAGGATAAAGAGTCCTAGTTAGTTGAGATTGTAATCCGGCTACCTATATAAGGAGCCGCAGGTATTAAGCAAGCAGAAATTAATCTAGTAATTCAGAGCCTCTTCAGAGAGAGAATTATCTACCTCCTGTTGTGTTCCTCTTCTCCTCTTCTCTCAGGTTTGCCGCCACAACAGTAACACTATATACTCACAAAGGCACCTCAATACCTTATTGCCCTTCGCCTAGATGGAAATATTCCATACAAATTACTGGCAATACCTTTAAGATAAAAAAGGCACATAATAGTTTGCTTCTGGACCATACCAACAGGAGAATCCAATGTAACTGTGTACAAAAAACCTCATCTGAATAAAAGTTCACAATTTGATCGAGAACACTTTGCTACAGTGGAAGCATCCGATTATTCTGAATACTTCATGTGGTCCAACGAAAATGTTATTACATGTTCAAGCATACATAATAACACCAATAGGGCAGGATCAGGAGCAGCCCTCCTTTTGTGAGTCCAATTTTTATACACATACGGAAGAGTACGTCTACACGGTCAATTCTGTCCTCGAGACAAGAATGCCATCCGTGTCTGCATAGAGCCACTCGCCGTCACAAATCCTGGTTCCAGCAATGGCAACAGGGACATGTTTCTCGCCCATGCCCTTCTTGTTTGCCTTCATAGGGTGTGAGTTCAGAGCTCGGACGCCAATGTCACAGCCATTGATCTCATCAACATCTCTGATGCAGCCATTGACCACAATGCCAGCCCACCCATTGTTCTGCGCCTGCTGGACAGGGTTGCCGCCCAAAATGGCGCAGCGCATGCTGCCACCACCATCAACTACGAGGACTCTGCCATGACCTTTCTCCTCAAGGAACTCACGGATCAAAACATTGTCTTCATATACCTTCAGCGTCACAACAGGGCCAGCAAAAACCTGCCGCCTTCCATAGATTTGGAAGATGGGCTGAAGTGCACGAAGCTCGCCATTCATAATTAAATGAGGATTAGCATCACATACTTCAGCAGTGGCTAACGGCAAGGCCGCCATATCAGCTGCAGTCCTGCTTGCCACCAGAAAAGAAAAACATCACTGAGCTACACAAACCGAGAGAAGCAAGCCATTCCTTATACATGATAACAAGAAGTGTCTCCAAATAAATATGGAATGAAGACAGAATGTGACATCCTGAATTATATACTGTTGCCATGTGTAGACCCCAAACAAGAAAAGGAAATGTTGATATTTTCCAATATTCAAAATGCTAAGAACTACTGGGGGACCAATTTCCTTACTGTTACAACAGATATTGACCTAAAAAAGACAGAATTCCTTATATGGAATTGGAACTTATACTTATCCCTTATTTGCCATCCAAAATATACACTTCCCTTACATGCCATTGGTTTCAGTTTTTTCATCCCTTATATACCACTTATGTGACATCTGTGTGCAATTGTTATGGATAGAGCATTCAATTTTGTTAGCTTTTCCATTCTAATGACTATTTTATCCCTCCAACTAAATATAAAGACTGACATACTTTAGTATGAGTGTTTTTGCACTCAAATCAATTTATACTTGAAAGATTAAATATGTATATTTAAAGTATAGATTGAGGGTATACTGTCAAGTTTGGTGTCCAAGTTCACGTAGTTAGTAAAGAGAGAAGTATAGTAGGTGTTAAGATGAAAAACGGATAGGATTGGAGACTCTAGCTGCAATAGTTTCTCTTGAATGTAACATAACTATATAAGTGGCATAAAAGGGATAACTAAATTTAAATCAATTGCACAGAAGGGAAGTGCATGTTTCTCATTGCAAACAAGGGAAAAGCATAAGTTTTGATGGCATATAAGAAATTCTCTCAGAAAGAAACAGAAGGTTCAGTGTGTGGGCTGATCTGCCCCTGGCCCAGGGCGGCCAGAACTGGGCCAAGTGAGCTGGTCAGCCCTGGCCCAGGCCGGCCCCTCCCTGGCCCAGGGCGGCCAGAACTGGGCCAAGTGGGCTGGTCAGCACTGGCCCAGGCCGGCCCCCTTTCTAGAAGAAATTTGAGTTTAATCTTCTTAGAGATAGATTAAAAGATCCTTTTTGTAACAGATTAGGACTCTTGTAGGGGGGGGGGGGGGCTATATATACAAGCCAAAAACACCCCAAATTGTGTGAGATCAATAAAAGAAAAATCCTCCACCTCCCTCCTGCTTTAGCAGCCGCCGCCCAGGCTAGCTACCCTAGCCGTTGCGCCCCTACCTATCCCCTGTTCTGAGCTCCCTGATCCAAGCACAGGCCGGTGGCTCCTGATCTCCCCTGTTCCTGGCGTGACTCTCTCTCTGTTCTGCTCTGTCCAGCGCAGGAGCAGAACCTGAATCAAGCCTGCGGCTGTTCTGTTTCCCTAAACAGAACAGATCTATCTACTCCCTCACAGTTTTCCTGGTTCTCTGGTCTGTCTTCAGGGAAGACAGATTGATCTGCTAGGGCAGATCAGCTTATTCAGCAAGAACAGAGGTAGTTTCAGCGCCGGAATTGCAACATTCGTGGTATCAGAGACGGTTTCAACCCTAGGCTAAATTCTACAAGATGTCGTCTACACCTACAAGCAGCGGCAGCGCCATCAGCCATGGGACACCCTCACCGGCAGCTCGTGAGGTGAACACCGGGACGGGGTTCCCCGTGCTCACCAAGACCAACCACGCGGATTGGGCTGTCATGATGAAGATTAAGCTGAATGCACGGCTGCTTTGGAAGGCCGTGGAGGAGGGGAACGTGAGCGAGCAGGAAGACATGATGACGCTTGACATCTTGGTCAGCGCTGTCCCGCCGGAGATGATCACGACGATCGGAGAAAAGAGGACGGCGAAGGAGGCATGGGACACGATCGCCATCATGCGGGTCGGGGCCGACCGCGTGAGGAAGACAACAGCACAGCAACTCCGGAAGGAGTTCGAAGACGTTGTCTTCAAGGATGGCGAAAGCGTGGACTTCTCCCTCCGCCTGAGCGGCATGCTATCACGGCTTGCGTCGCTAGGGAAGGAGATAGGAGAAGAGAGGGCCGTGGAGAAGCTCTTGCGAAGCGTTTCAGAACGCTTCCAACAGATCGTGGTGGCGATCACGACACTGCTGGACGTGTCGACCCTCACCTTGTTGGAGGTGACGGAGCGTCTCAGGGTGGCTGAGAACGCTTTCGACTCGACGCAGAGGAAGGGAGGAGTACACAACGGCTAGCTGTACCTCACTCGGGAGGAGTGGGAGGCACAGCGGAAGGAGGAGCGGTCTACCCAGTCCGCGGGTTCTTCTAAGAGGGGCGGCCGAAAGGGCCCGCCCAAGAAGAACGGAGGCAAGAAGGGAGGTTCCGGAAAGGATATTCCGCGGGACCAGTGCAGGAAGTGCGGGAAGAAGGGCCACTGGGCCAGTGAGTGTCGGTTGAAGCCTAAGGAGGAGCCGCAGCAGCAGGCTTTCGTGGCAAAGGCGGAGGAGGAGGGCGTCTTGTTTATGACAAGGGTGGCCGCAGTACAGGAGGAGCCTGTACAGGAACGTCCTATGCGCCCACTGGAGATAGTGGAGGGACGTGTCTTCGCTCACCGCAGCAACAACAATGACTTTGACGACACTCGTTGGTACCTCGACACGGGCGCGACCAACCACATGACGGGTTCGCGAGCCGTCTTCTCCGAGATCGATGAAAACGTCGTCGGAACCATCAAGTTCGGCGATAATTCCGTCGTGCGTATCCAGGGGAAGGGTACGGTCCTATTCGTCGCCAAGACGGGTGAGCATAGGAGGCTCTCCGGCGTCTACCTCATCCCACGCCTCACCACCAACCTCATCAGCGTCGGCCAGCTGGATGAGGATGGCTACAGCATCACGGTGCAAGGAGGAGTGATGCACATACGGGATGAGCAACAGCGTCTCCTCACACGAGTTCAACGCGACGACAGCAAGTTGTACTCCATCAGGCTCAACATCACACGTCCGGTTTGCCTAACCGCGAGGCGTGATGATGTTGTGTGGCGTTGGCACGAACGCTACGGACACGTCAGCTTCCAGGCGCTTCACAAGTTGGCACGGGAGGAGATGGTGCTCGGGCTTCCGCAAATTGATCATGTCGATCAATTGTGCGAAGCTTGCTTGGTCGGGAAGCAAAGGCGCTCCAGCTTCCCCAAGCAAGCTCGGCGGCGCGCGGAGGGCGCGCTCGACCTTGTCCACGGCGACATCTGCGGGTCTATCACGCCGACGACTCCAGGTGGCAAGAAGATGTTCTTGTTGCTTGTGGATGACATGAGCCGCTATATGTGGCTCTATCTTCTAGCAACCAAGGACAAGGCGCCTGACTTAATTCAGCAATTCAAGGCGACAGCTGAATTAGAGTCCGGGAGGAGGCTGAAGCTACTCCGTACTGATCGCGAAGGGGAGTTCACCTCACAGGAGTTCGGTGAGTACTGCGCTCAGCACGGAGTACAACGTCAGCTCACGGCCCCGTATACGCCGCAGCAAAACGAGGTTGTGGAGCGGCGCAACCAAACGGTGGTCGGCATGGCGAGGAGCATGTTGAAGGCGAAGGGTATGCCCGGGATATTTTGGGGTGAGGCAGTTATCACGGCTGTCTATATCCTGAATCAATCCCCTACCCGCGGCCTCGACGGGAAGATGCCATATGAAGCTTGGAATGGAGAGCGACCAGCCGTCAATTATTTTCGAACTTTTGGGTGCGTGGGGCATGTCAAGAACACGCGCCTCTAACTGAAAAAGTTGGAAGACCGGAGTACTCCGATGATTTTTCTTGGCTATGCTGCAGGGACGAAGGACTATCGGATGTATAATCCGGCTGATGGGCGCACACACATATCACGTGACGTGATATTCGACGAGGCGGCCAAGTGGGACTGAGGAGAAGGAGCAGGAGAAGAGGACTACACCACCTTCCACGTCAACTCCTTAGGTCCAGCAGGTGCTGGACCTGCTGTTTCAGCACCCGGAGAGGTGCTGCAGGGTCCGGAGGGGCCGAACAGCACCCCTGCAGTGCCCAGGAGGGGCACAGAAGGGTCTGTACAGACCCTAGGAGTTCCTACGCCAGCCTCCAGACCTGCTGGAGAGGGTCCAGCACCTGCAGCGTCGCCCCAAGGGCCCCTGCAGGGACTGTCCAGCGCAAATCAGGGCTGGGACAGTCCTGCACGAGGGTCAGCAGCAGCGGGGGATTCCGGACTTGAAGATTCCAGCACCTTCATCACGCCCCGGAATCCTCCACGGCCCATCTGCTTCGCCTCATCGCTGTCGGACCCCGGCAGCAATGTTGTCGACGCCTACTACGACGACGGCGCGAAACTACGGTTCCGCACGATGCGCAACATACTCGGAACCCTCACCCCTCCTGGTCGGGCTGAGCGCCCACCAAGCTTGGAGGAGGGGGAGCTTATGTTCATCACCGCGGAGGAGCCCACGTCCTTCGCCGATGCTGAGGAACACCCGTGCTGGAGACGGGCCATGCTCGAGGAGATGGAGTCCATAGAAGAAAACAAGACTTGGAAACTTGTTGATCTTCCTGCAGGACACAAGCCCATTGGCCTCAAATGGGTGTTTAAGGTGAAGAAGGACGAGCATGGTGAGGTGGTGAAGCACAAGGCTCGACTGGTGGCAAAAGGCTATGTCCAACGGCAAGGAATAGATTTTGACGAGGTATTTGCTCCTGTAGCTCGTCTTGAATCTATTCGCTTGCTCCTTGCAGTTGCTGCACACAAGGGGTGGGAGGTACACCACATGGATGTGAAGAGCGCCTTCCTGAACGGCGACTTGATGGAGGAGGTGTACGTCTCCCAACCCGCTGGCTTCATCATCGACGGAGCCGAACACAAGGTGTATCGGCTCAAGAAAGCTTTATATGGACTTCGTCAGGTGCCCAGGGCCTAGAATGCCAAGCTCAACGATAGCTTGCTATCGCTTGGTTTTCAGAAGAGTACAAGCGAGCACGGGATTTATTTCCGTGGAGCTGAAGATAAGAAGCTCATCGTCGGCGTGTACGTCGACGATCTTGTGATCACAGGAGGAGGCGATCTCAAGAAGTTCAAAGGGGAGATGATGAAGAGGTTCAAGATGAGCGACTTGGGTCTCTTGTCATATTATCTTGGCCTGGAGGTGCGACAAACTGATGCAGGGATAAGCGTTGGGCAGACGGCCTACGCTTCCAAACTTGTCTCTAAAGCTGGCCTGGAAGGATGCAATCCCTGTGCATTTCCCATGGAGCAAGGTCTCAAGCTTTGCAAGACAAGTAATATCCCGTTGGTGCATGCAACGGACTATAGGAGCTTGGTTGGAGGGTTGTGATACTTGGTGAACACATGTCCCGATCTTGCCTACTCGGTCGGGTACGTGAGTCGGTTTCTGGAGGAGCCCAAGGAGGATCACTTTGCTGCAGTCAAACGCATTGTACGCTACATAGCGGGTACAATCAACTATGGAGTCTTCTATGTTAGATATAATCCCGTTTTTCTAATAATTGGTGTTAGAGATAGAGTCCTAGTCCAATAAAAGTAGGAGTTAGTATTAGATAGGACTCTGTAATTTGGGGCTATATATACAGCCCCCCATTGAGAATAGATGAAGAGAAGAGATTAGAGGAAATTAATCCCCGGATTTCCAACAATTGGTATCAGAGCCTAGGTTTCGGATCAACCGCTGCCCCCGGGAGGATGTACTCACGGGGGGGCGCGAGGTGAGAAACGCGCAACTAGGGTTCCACGCGTTAGTGGCTGATGAGGAGGATGCGGCCGCAACCGCCGAGCTCGGGAATCCTGCTAGCAACCTCGTGCACAGTTGGAGGCGCCGCTGTGGATCAGGGTGTTCTCGACGGATGAGAGGTGGCAGTGGCCGAGGCTGTCGGCGTCTGCGTTGCGTGGCGTCGAGGGCACAAGAGATCCATCGCCGGAAAGAAGACAGGCAGGAGGGCTCGCCGGAGAGCGCAGAGGAGTGGGCCGTGGCTGCGCTTCGGCAACATCGGCCGTCACGAGGGGCGCGGGGCGGAAGAGCCAAGGGGCAGCGTGACGCGCGGCCAGCGCGCGGGCGCGAGGAGCGCGGGCCAGGCACCAGCGGCGCGCGCGACAAAGGCGGCGCGAGCGCCGCTAGGGCGGGCGCTAGCGGCGCGCGCGGCAAGGGCAGCACGAGCGCAGCCAGGATCGGGCCCGCGCGTCGGTCGAGCCGGATCCAGAAGGAGGGTGAGGCGGGTGCGAGCGTGGAAGCTCGTTGGTGGCGCGAGGAGGAGACTGGTGTCGGCGGCTGCTGCCAGAGAAAGGAGGCTGAAGGTAGCACGTGAGGCGGCTGGCGCTAGGGTTGCGGCGGCGAAGGCTCGGGCTGAGCAGAGAAGAGGCGGCGACTGCTGTTCTGTGAGAGGAAGGCTGCTAGGGTTTCTCAAAGAAGAGAGAGGCTGCTAGGGTTTGGAGGCAGTTGGGCCAGCTTGGTTACGTGGGCTTGTTGGGCCAGGTGGTGAGAAAGAAGCAGGCCACATGGGCTGGGCCCTGGAAGGTGGCCACGTGGGAGCAACTGTTCTTTGCTAAGGACACCCAAAGAAGTATAGTTGTTGGTGTTATTTGCTAAAGCCACCCGAAGTGGACCAGAGGAAGTCAAGTGCTAGCCCACAACCAAGGAGGTGTCTGCAGAACACGGCACATGGTTCGAAGTTCAAGCCAACAGAGGACGAGCTGGTGCTTCACTTTCTCCGACCACAGCTGCGTGGTTTTCCACTGCGTGAGGCAGACATTGTGATAGAAGCGGACTTCTATGATATGACGCCGTGGGACCTGTTGGCAAACTATGGCCTGCGTGACTTGGGATATTTCTTCACGTTGCGCGGGCGGAGCAAGCCTCGAGTACAGCGGTCCGGTGGCGGCGGCATCTGGAAGCATAGCGCGACCAAGTGTGCACAGTCAATTTCCAACATGGGAGTTGTGGTGCAATGGCGTATGGTCAAGTTTTGCTTCTACATGCGCGGAGAACTCGGGAAGCGTCGTAGCACGGGATGGATCTTGGAGGAGTACGAGATCACTGACCCGAGGTGCTATCGCCACGACGATGAAGGTGAATAAGAAGAATATTGGGTGCTCTGTCGCATGAGGAAAAGCAGGCCAATGCGAGGTGTGCTCGAGATGAAGATGTGACCATCTCGAGTATGTGGTCGAAATGAAGATGTGTCCATTCCGAGATCAAATGCAGGATGAAGATGAGTTCATCCTGAGGTTGAAGATGTGACCAACCTAAATGCGTGTGCAGGATGAAGATGAGCCCATCCTGGGGTTGAAGATGTGACCAACCCGAATTTGTGTGCAGGATGAAGATGCGGTCATCCTGGGGATGAAGACGTGCCCATCCCAAAATTGAGTTGTGCAGGGTGTAGATGTGACCATCTTGGGGGTGCAGTTGTGTCCATCCCGAAAGTGTGTTTAGAGTGGAAGTGTGTCTCCATCCTAATTAGTGTGAGTGTGATCTAGAAAAACGAGATTAGGGGGTGATTGTTAGATATAATCCCGTTTTTCTAATAATTGGTGTTAGAGATAGAGTCCTAGTCCAATAAGAGTAGGAGTTAGTATTAGATAAGGACTTTGTAATTTGGGGCTATATATACAGCCCCCCATTGAGAATAGATGAAGAGAAGAGATTATAGGAAATTAATCCCCGGATTTCCAACATTCTATGCAAGAGGAGAAGACATGGAGCTATTGGGTACTCGGATAGTGACTATGCGGGAGACGTGGAGGACCGCAAGAGCACAAGCGGGGTGCTGTTTTGTCTTGGAAACAGCCCCGTTTCATGGCAGTCCTGCAAGCAGAAGGTGGTGGCCTTGTCCTCATGTGAAGCAGAGTATATCGCAGCAGCTCAAGGGGCATGTCAAGGTGTATGGATGGCACGGCTGATGGAGGACTTAGCTGAAAAATCGAAGGCGCCGGTGCTGCGGGTTGATAACAAGTCAGCTATAGTCTTGAGCAAGAACCCGGTACACCATGACAGGAGCAAGCACATCGATGTCAAGTACCACTACATACGGAAGTGTGTGGACAGCGGTACTATTGTGCTTGAGCAAATCTCCACTCAAGACCAGATGGCGGACATCTTGACCAAGGCTCTTGGAAGACAGAAGTTCGTGGAGATGAGGAGAAGAATTGGGATCCTAGACATGGGCCAGTGTCAGGATCAGGAGGAGAATGTGGGCTAATCTGCCCCTGGCCCAGGGTGGCCAGAACTGGGCCAAGTGAGCTGGTCAGCCCTGGCCCAGGCCAGCCCCTCCCTGGCCCAGGGCGGCCAGAACTGGGCCAAGTGGGCTGGTCAGCCCTGGCCCAGGCCGGCCCCCTTTCTAGAAGGAATTTGAGTTTAATCTTCTTAGAGATAGATTAAAAGATCCTTTTTGTAACAGATTAGGACTCTTGTAAGGGGGGGGCTATATATACAAGCCAAAAACACCCCAAATTGTGTGAGATCAATAAAAGAAAAATCCTCCACCTCCCTCCTGCTTTAGCAGCCGCCGCCCAGGCTAGCTACCCTAGCCGTTGCGCCCCTACCTATCCCCTGTTCTGAGCTCCCTTATCCAAGCACAGGCCGGCGGCTCCTGATCTCCCCTGTTCCTGGCGTGACTCTCTCTCTGTTCTGCTCTGTCCAGCGCAGGAGCAGAAGCTGAATCAAGCCTGCGACTGTTCTGTTTCCCTAAACAGAACAGATCTATCTACTCCCTCACAGTTTTCCTGGTTCTCTGGTCTGTCTTCAGGGAAGACAGATTGATCTGCTAGGGCAGATCAGCTTGTTCAGCAAGAACAGAGGTAGTTTCAGCGCCGGAATTGTAACACAGTGTTACATGAACACATGGACCACTAAACTAGCCCAAAGGGGAGACATAGAAATGTATGCTTATTTAGCAGAAGAAAAAACAGCTTCAAAGACACTAATATGAAATTGATCGTAGATTGTTTGAAACAAGGGCATCAACCAACTACCGCCTAGGCTCTGTATCTAACTCTCAGCTCATAATTGCATGCAGGGGCCGTCGGTTTATGAACCTCCAGGTCCACCAACACACAAAAAAGGTAAGATTTTGCCCAAGGCTTGAAGCGTTGAATAGTACTAGAGATATGTTAAGAGGTCATTTGTTCTTTTTTCCTAAAAGGCTAAAGCTGTTCGATTTTGACTTGAGAAAGTAAAAAAAATACCCACGTAAAACAAAAAAATGATGTCAAAATATGAAAAGGAACGGGCCTGAACTCTTTGCGTGAGGCCAAAACGAGCCGTTAATTGTAAAACGATCGATTTACGCATCTATCATCAAAAGTGGCGCAAATGGACAGCACGAGGTCCTTGCTCAAAGGCGGACCGACCAATAGGGCGAGGTACCGCAGCCGCCCTACCCAACGCCAACGGAGACATCCCCTCCTCCCCTCGCCTCGAAGATCTCCGCCAACCGCCACACCACCCCATCCCCCCCCCCCCGGTCTACAGACACAGGTGCCCTGTCCTCCCCGCCCACAGGCAAGACTTTCTTCCACCCCCCGCGCAGGGATGGACCCATCACCCGGTACATCCAGCCTAAATGTCAACTACAGAAGGAGGGGGAGGATTCGAAGATTGGGGAGGAGAGCTCAGGTATCACCTTCCGTCGAAGCTGGAAGACGAGGATTCGACGATCGGCAGGCTTGTGCCCTTTCTGCCCGCTGTGGTGCTGCCTGGATCGGAGGAGTTTGCGTGGCGGCCGTGTAGGAGAGGAAGCGGAAGCCACGCGGGCACTGATCCGCTCGACGCGTCGGCAGGGGAGGCGCGACTGGCTGCCTCCGGTCCCTCGGTGCAACCAACCACCGCGGTGGTTCTTCTCCGGCGGCCGAACTCAGCGGGAGCTCGGTGCGGTGTTTATTCGTCAGACTCTCGAGAGTCGGTCAGTCTAGAACAGTTATTGGGCCGGGTCCAGCCCGACGTCGGGGACCCGGAGTGTGGAGGGACTATGGACGGGCAAGTGCGGAAGACAAGCACAAGTCCTTTGCGTCGCCACTTGCGCTAAGCAAAAGTTCTTGCGAGGGGCACGCAAGCACCAGTCTGTTTCGTTACCACGTCCGCAATTGGTCTGGTTGGGTGCAGGTTAGATCCGCATCTCACCTGCACCTGCATCTGTCCGAAGTACCGGCGGTGGAATTACCATCCCTAAGCGAAACCGACAAGGTTTCCTCCCTCCATGGCATCTCCATTGCAACGCAGGGCAACCCAAAAGGCCAAGCAAGAAACTAAGGATGATTGGTTTTCAAAAAAAGAAACTACGATATTCAAAAAAAAAACTATGGATGATTCAGCATCTTGCAAAAGATATATGTAGGCTGTGAGGTACGAGCCCGTGCTGCAGCTCTCTCCAAGGCCTTGAGCCGGGTTTTGGCGTCGCACGGGGCTTTCTAATGATGTTTCGGGAGTTAAGCACGAAAATTAAGGAGAAAAAAAGTACGTAGAGTATATAGGAAAATATAGTTATATTAGAAAACGAGGATGGCATTTTTGGGAGATAAATTTTACAAAATACTAAAGAGGTGTTTTATGGAACAGGGGAAGAACTTTTCCGATTGAGAGGGGAAGAAAGTCAGAAACATCTGCTGCTGCTATGATACTGCGTGCCAAACGAAACGTCTCGCCGTGGCGACAACATTCCGCCCAGCTTCCTCCAAGAACGCGACCACCGCCTCGCACTCGGCGACGATGGCCTTGTCCAGCCCACTCCGGATCACGGGCGCGAAGAAGAGCCACGACGCGGTCCCCGTGACGAACGCCAGCGTGAGCGCGGTCGCCACGGGGCGCGGGGGCGGCCGCCAGCCCCGCCGCCGCGCGCACCACCCCTCGGCCACCGCGCACGCGCCGTGGAGCGCGAAGAACGCGGTCACCTCCCCGGTCCCGGGCTCCAGCGTGATGTAGTAGAACATGACCTCGTGCATGATCCCCGACACGAGGAACCCCGCGAGCACGCCCGCGGGGGCGCCGCCGGCGCGCGCGCGCACGGGGCGGTACACGCAGGGCCGGAGCACGGAGGGGACCATGAGGTTCCACCGGCGGCCCCAGAAGTCGCGGAGGGAGGAGGCGAGGTAGGGGCGGTCGAACTGCGGCTCCAGCTCCGCGCCCAGCAGCGCGCGGGCGAGCGCGGCGGCGGACGCGAGGGGGAGCTCGAGCATCAGGTACACGTGCGCGCCGTCGAACGCGGGCACAGCGTGCGCGGGCAGCTGCGCTCTGACCCGGCGGAGCGAGACGAGCGCGGCGAGGAGGGCCGCCTTGGCCGCGAAGGAGCAGGACGGCTGGAAGAAGCTGGACGACGAGGGAGGCGCGTCGCGGGGGGACGGCGGCGGCCCCTCGTCCCGGATCCTGACGGGCAGCGCGGCGCACGCGACGAAGCGGACGAGCGGGAGGGCCGGGTGGAGCGGCCCGTGGCCAGCGGCGAGGAGGAGGAGCTTGAACCCGCAGAGCCAGACGAGGAAGAAGGCCGCGACGGTGCGGAGGAGGGTGGAGGAGAAGGCGAAGGGGAGGGTGGGGAGGACGACGAGGACCACCGGCAGGACCGCGGCGAGGCGGGGGACGCCTGGGGCCAGGCGCGCCGTGGCGAGGCGTGCGTACACCATGGCCGCGGCCGCCGCGGCGGAGACCAAGGCGAGACAGGATAGATCGGACGCCATGCCTCTTACCAAACCGGCCCGTTTCCTGGTCAACGGCACGGCGTCGGCCACCGGCCGAGGTCCGGATGAACCGTAGCGTGATGTCGATCGAACTGACGAAGGAATACTGCAGTGCTGCACCAGTAGCGAAGATGAAATCAAAGAATATTTACTAATTAATTTTATTAGGTGAAGGCCGCCTTCCCTTGTCTCTGCCTGCCTGCCGCAACCGCGCGGCCCGGCTGTTGAGTCCTGCCCATCATCTCTATCCACAACCATGCATATCAGCATATGACCTCGTTTTGTTAGGCACGCACGCGCATATCATCTCGATCGATGCATCTTAAACCAATGCATGCATTGTACTACTATTACCACCTATAAGCATGCCATTATATCTGAGCCGAAGAACCAAGCACGCACTAACACATAGCCGCAGTAGTGCGGCATCAGGCATCCAAGAAACAAACTAAAATGTACATGTACAACGCAGTTCTTCAGTTGAAGTCCAATCTAGCCAAAATAACTTCACCAGGCTCATTATGCCATTGACCTCACGAGAGACCTAGAAATGCACTTTTCTTCATTAGTTCGATGAGACATACCGTATGATATATCTATCATGCAGACATCCGAATAAGAATCTAATCACTATATATACAGTATCAAAAGTAGAGGTTCACATCATATACGTGGAGAAAGAAACAAATATTTTTCATGTTTACCTGAGCTAATTCCTCCATGGTCCTTACTAATGACGTTTAGCAAATATCCTGTATATGTTAACTAGCATCCAAATTATCCTATGGGTTTGTACCAAAAGACATAGAGCACCAAGTGCAAGAAAGATTGATCATGCTTATCATACTATTAACTACTAAAACACATATTTGTCAGCCACTACTCAATATCTTCCGACCTTTTCCCTAGGAAATGTAACAATGGAATTTCTCTATATCTTAGCAAATTCGTGACGCAAACCTAGCAGTGTTCTTTGGTCCAAATCAACAAACATCATATCTTTCGCGGTCTCTTACCCAACCTGAATATTGAGAGTTGGATAGCTGAAAACAGACAGCTCTCTATTTGAGTAAATGTAGTAATGAAATGATAGAATACCCTTAAGTCATAATAAACCGTGGAATATTTTTACTGGTTACTGGCAGTTAACTAATTTTAATCGTTACATTTGATAGTGTTACAGTATCATTGCCTTGGAAAAGAAAGAGGGTATACCTAGCATGTGAAGCCAAGCTGCTAGATGGTAGACTGCTATGGCTGACGGCCAATAAGCTTTTATGACATGCTAGTAGAGGTGCTGGAGTAGATTGCATCGACTGCACCAATCGTATTACGCAGTAGTGCCCAAGAGATCATTTCAAGCGGTTAAAGGATCTTGTTCGATCCGCAGAGGTTTGGTCTTATTACTCCTTTGCTCGCGAGTCTTAAATCTGGTTGGGCCTTAATGTCTATCGCCTCACATCCATGTCTTAAAATAAAGACAGATCAAGGCAAAGCTAAACTTACAGGTTCTCTGAAAATCACTCCCTTACATATGTGATCTATCTATGCCAGAAGATTGATGCACGTAGATATTTCATGTTGTTCATCATCTCCTATATATGTGAAATCTATTGATCTCTCTTGACAACACCTGGAACAGGTAAGGCCGGATATATGTATTCACATCATCTATCAGTAAGAACCAAACTGATCTCTCAATAAGCTTCTTAACAAGAACAAATCCGCATAACAAAAATGAAATATTACATGGATCAAAACTCCGGATAGCGAAAGAAGTAAGAAACAAATTAAGTAAGATATTACGAATCTTGTTTGCAAATTAAAGACCGTAAATAGAGGTATAATAAGGATATGCATGTAAGAACAACATAACATAGCATGGCATACTATTGCACAAGTACGTAGATCCTAGGAAAGGAAACGGAGTATTTCGGACCAAGACGCTTGATTCCCCAAAGGCACGGCGCGGTGTACAGAGAAGCCGAGGAGAGTATACCAGCAGATCGAAGAAGGAAGAAAAAGAGGACGAGAGCTGCATGCACCGATCTGATGATGGCTTCGTGACTCGATCACATGATGATAAGAGGAGTAGACCACACACCATCATCATGCACCGTGCACCTCTCGATCTTTCTGTCACCTCCCCCTCCCACACCGCCCCCTTCTGTTTCTTCATGGACTATCGCTTCTTCGGCCTCTTCTCCTTGGAAGTAGGTGGAGGCGACTCTTGAGAGGTGGTGTGGCAATCATGGCGGCCAAGGGCCCGAGAGCTAGGAGCTTGAGGCAGCATGATTGCTTCTCGGAAGAAGGGGGACTGGGGGAGGAGGGGCTCCTCGCATCACATGCTATGGTATGATGAATCCACATCTCAGATCTCGCTAGCCACGTACATCCCTCTTGGTTTAGGTCAGTTTCCTGCCCCTCCCTATACTGTGATGGTGACAACAGTGGATGGTGAGAGTTTGGCCAATCTCCAAGGCTAGGGCATTATTTGTAGGGCCAGTCTTTCGCCTTGTCTCGGGCCAGTAAAAAAGCAAAACAATTAAAACAGGAGGAAAGATATTGTATATAGAGTATATTGCCACTTACAATATTTTCAATTGGTATATCTACTTGAAATGTGAAACACATAGAAAATTAATTAGCAGTGCGATAGTTTACGAAATAGTAAATTCTAAGAACCCGAAATAAAAATTATAATAATCAAAGGATGATATAATATCGTAGATAATCCCTCCGTCCTAACATCTCAACACAAAAAATAATGAAGGTAAAAAATTACTATATGCCTTATTTTATCTCTAACCACTCATTCTTCATCTATCAAATTAATTACAGAAATTTTGTCCCTTATATTTAAAGACAAAATGTAAACCTTTAAACCCTTTATATTTTGGCACAGAGGGAGCATATAATAAAAATATTGACGTATTAAAAATAGCCCCAGCTAGATCCTGAACCGGACTTTCATGTTTGCCGAGAGTGAGGGACATGAACTTGAACGAAGAGCCTGGAGCGACAAGATCAAAAGTACTGACACGATCATTTTTTTAAAAGGGTACAAAGGTCAAAAATGAAAAAAAAACCAAAGTATCTGGCTACTTTTTGTTTGAGAATAAACTACACTGGCTGTGCAAGAGGAACAACAGCGAAAGCAGGGGTAGGTGGCATTCCTATTCGGTTGGTGGTTCTCATCTCAGGTTTCAAAAAAGAAATGTTCCATGCAAAGGTCCAGCTTCCTCTCATTGTATGCACAGAGATTACACGTCACTGTGACATGGCCTGCCCCATCACCTCTTCCCGATTGCAGGCGCGAACGCTGTGTATGTTGAGTGCCTGGATGATGCTAGCTACCCCGCCGATGCAAGAGAGCACTCAGTCTCATGTGACATTCTGGCCGTACGTGACAAAACCGTCTGTGTCGCCGCTATGACGATGTCCCGTGTCGTCACGCCACCGACAGGATAATGAGGTACGCACTGACGCGGCAGCGATGAGAAGATGCAGATGCATAGCAGTAACTGGTACGCGCGAGCATCCGACGCAGCTGCTGCTAACTCCAGCGCTGTCCAGGCAGAGAAGCCCATCTTAGTGTTCAGGCACCAGTGCCCAGCAGCCAAGACATGTCCGGCAAGATTAGGCACTGGCTGATCAAGACGGACGTGGACGGACAGACGCATGCCAGAAGCTGACCACCCGCGCCACAGCTACGGATGCACTCGGCCAGCCAGCAGCATGCAGCGCACGGCATGGGGGTTTGAGCGAGCGAGCGAGCGCGGAATGATTCCCTGCACCGGACGGGCTCGGCTTAGACCGTCCGCACCGGTGTGCTGTAAACTGAACTGTACTCCATAGATGGAGTAATCGACGATTTTTTCTCCCGCACCGGTGTACTGGGTGAGTTACGCTAACCGGGAGTTTGCTACAGGGCTACTCCTGGTCGGGCGTACGCTCGCCCGCTGGATGTCGGGTTTGACCGTTGCCTGCACGCGTCCGAGGAGAAAGAGAGAGGCGGGAAGGGGGCAAGCGAGGACGACAAGCTACACCGGCGCACGGGCGAGACGAACGGGTGGCTGCTTGATAAGGAACGAAACGCGGCCGCCGGCGACGGCTACTGAGCGCCTCCCTCGGCCCAGCCACCTCCTCGCGCCGCGCCGCGCGCCTCCGTGACCGCCGCTCCGACGCTCCCATCCACCTTCTTCGCGTCGCCGGCCGCCGGTACTCCCGCGTCTAAAGCCTCGACGCCGACCCCATCTAGGATCTCTGCCGCCTCGCTGCGCCCCCTTCTGGGCGCCTTGCTGCTGCTGCTAATCCTTGGTCAAGGACACCGCCGGCCTGGAACCAGAAGGGATTGAAGTGGAAACTTGGAACCGGAGCGGGAGGAAAGAAAAGAGAAGGACTGGAATAGAGAGAGAAAGGGAAAGAAAAAAGAGGGAAGGAAAAGAGGAAAAAAGGGAAGACAATAAAAGGAAAAGAAGAGAAGAAAAAAGGAATGAAAATAAAAGGAAAGGAAGAGAGGAAAAAGAAAAGAAAAAGAGGGGTAGAAAAAATACTAAATAATGAGTGGTAGTTGATATAGAGTATATTTAGGGAGCATGATGAGTGCGGTAACACGTACTGAAAAGCAGAGAATCTTTTAGAGTGTGCTAAAAAGAGATAAAAATATTCGTTTGGAGTAGATTTTTAGAGTAGCGGATAGCCTTACGAACGGGACGAAAGCAGTAGGCTCAGGATGCGGTCTTTTCCACAGGTCGCGTGCCTTTCTTTTCGTGCTCCAGCCTGCGGCGCCCGCCCGCATCGCATGTCCAAGGCAAAGCGGCGGCTGGACATGGACCTGAGTCCTGACCTCAGTCAGAGTCTCAGAGAGGGCGAAGCCAAAGCCCAGCAAAAGGCGTCGCTCTGTCCTCTTGCAGCTCTTGCAGTGGGGGGGGGGGGGGGGGGGGGTAAAGCAGCAGCAGCGTCAGGTTGGAAAGCCGAAAAAGCCGTGCCTGCTCGATCTCCTCCCGTCTTTCCTCTTTTCAGGGCTAAGATACGGCTTTACGCACGGGGCGATAAATTACTGACAGCTACTGTTAAAAAAACCGAGGGAGTTCGACATCTAAAGATGGCACTTTGCGAGACAAATCCTCGAACAACATTGTACCCTACTACACTAGAACCAGCTGACAAATGGTACAAGGACCTGCCCAGTCACCCAGATTTTCGCTGGATTCCAGAGTACAACATTGTACCCTACTACACTAGAACAGATTCAGTGTACAATGTGTAGGAGAGTACGCCCTTACACTATATGTTACAAACCTCCAGTTCTGATATCTGCCGCTGAATCAGAGTTCCATCACCTCTGTTCTTTATATTCACAGCAGCAAGATGATGCTTCTTAAAGTGTGTTTTTATTGTTTTTGCAACTCCTGTGATAACATTATTTCTCCCTGCAGGAACCAGATGCTCAGCATAGTAAGTTGATTTTTTCCACATCCAAATTTGGTTCCTCTACATCTTCCATACCGCCTTTGCTTTTACTATGACCATCTGAACTTGAGGTCACAGTAGAGCTATGCTGGTTTTGCTGCAATATCAGTTCATCAGCAAATAACAATGCCATATAATTAGAAAGCCACAATGAAAAACTCACATGGCTGATAAGATCATTGGATGAAGCTGCACTTGAACTCCCAGTCAGATATTGCTTTGCAGTCACAAATGAATCAAATTTGGGCTCGTCGAAACAGGCTTGGCTCTGTTGACACAGTGTGAAGTGTGCACAATAGGTCACCATAAAACTGACTGAAAAAGACCAAAGTACGAAATACAAGGGAATACTAGGGAACTCCAGACCATCCAAAGGAACTCCAGATCTTGTAAATTTCAGGATCTATCTCTCTCAACTGAAGCACACTCCTCAACCTCTTCCTTGGAACACTTGGGAGCAACGTCAGGCACTTCCTTGACCACTTATTGAAATGAACAAGGAATATGAATGTTCTGAAATATGCTGAATGGCAATTGAACATTCAAGTTAGAAAGAGTTTACTTCGCTTTTCTGCTGTAATATTCTTGAGTTACAATCAAGATCTGATCCTTGGTTATAGTAGCTGGAGTTTATCTGATCCTTCAGGTGTTATGTATGGACTCCAATATCAGCGCCGGGCTAGAGGTATACGCCGACGAAAGCAAGTTTAAATTGAGTCGAATTAGTTAAGATAGAATCAGATACGGATAGGAGATAATATTAGAGATGTAATCAGAGTCGGTTACGGAGTTTGAGTCCAATCAGAGTCGGTTAGGGAATTTTGAGTCTGAGTATAAAACTTGATCGTAATCAGAGTCAGTTAGGGACTTGAGTCAGAGTCTGCATGTACAACCTGATTGGCTGGATATATATATCCACCGATCCTATGAATAAAGCAAGCAATTTGAGAGTAAACTTATCTCTGCTCTTGAGTAGTCGGCGACTTCATCAAGGTGGCGCCGGTTTCTCAGAGAGTAGTTCGGCGGAAGAGGTTCCGTTTCCCTGCAGTTCACCCGTATTATCTGCGATCAAAGGAAAAGGAGAAAATCAGTAGTGACATCAGGTAATCAATATTCTTTGACAGATTAAGCACATGAAGCTTCAGAAACTACAATGAAAAGACAAAATTCAGAATGACAAAGAATATACCCCCAAAAGAATCTCAACCCAATAAAATATAAGTCTCACCTTACAACGTTGCCAAACGTTTTTGGTCTGAGATTTGATGGCCTCCGGGAGTTCCTTCCTCCATATACTATCCGTGTGTCCTTCGTTCACTTTTTCCACTGCACCCAAAAATACCCCCGTTTTCTGCCATTAGTGTGTCCAAGCAGCATATTCAACATTCTCGACGCTGTCTTCTTTACATATAATTTAGACAGATCTCAATACTTCCAACGAAGATGCATATTCTCGATAGTTCCATAAAAAATTCCTCTCCTTCCTGCAAATCAATTAGATAAGGAGATGAAAAAAACCAAAATAGAGGAGATAACGCAAACAGAGGAGTCCAACCTCCCTCAACATGTATCTCTCGTCTTCTGAGATGGTCTCTCTAGTTTCAGCTTTTGAAAGCTGAGATGCCTCTTCTAGTTCTTCAAGAAGTTTTTCAGCCTTCTCCTTCCCTGCTGTGGCCTAAGAAATATTTTGTACATATGCTTAGTGAGGCAGCACATCAGAATCGCCAAATGTGACAGCTGAAAGCATACCTGAGATAATCTGGTCTCTACATTTTGAGCGACAGTTTCAAGAGACCCTGCTGTATTCTCTATGACAGAAAGTCCTCTCTTTGTGCGTGCGGGCTGAGACATCACACGGTATCTTCAGTTCAGAAGTATCTTCATGAATCGTGCTTTCTTCAATGTCAGGCTTTGGCTTGTCTTTTGTAGAACTGCCCTCCTTTCTGTGATCCTCTATTGCAAGAGAGACAGCTAGGGGGAAGGAAATCTTTCCCTCTACAGAATGCAATCGATTCCTCATCCCTTGATAATAGGGTTCCACCAGTCAATACTTGCAAGAGTAAAACGAAATACTTGGACATACCATTATGATTCTTTCCATCTGTCCTGTAATCCTCTGTTCTGCAGATGTCATAACAGGACTGTCACTGCGCCCCTTTTGACTGCTATCATCTTGCATATGATTCTCATCCCCTTCTCCACTACCACTCAGTTCCGCAGATTCAATACCAGGATGTTCATCCTCGCCCTCATGACCGCTCAGCTCTAAAGATTCTCCCTCGAGACTACCATCTACCCTTCCTCTGCAATGAGCGTACGGATACTTACAGTTGGTTCCTCTATACAATATGATGGTACTTCCAGATCTCCAAACTCCAGACCGGAATAGTATTAGATACGCACAGATACATCGAAATCCATTGCACGATTGCATAAACCTGTGTAGCAGCAGCAGCACGGGGGAGCGCCCACCTCGAGAATATCGTTCCGCGGCGAAGGGCGGGGCCGAGGCCCCGGCTTATTGCATCTCAACCGTCTGAACCCCCCTGTGAATCACGATCATGCGGCCATCCGCCCGTCGCCCACGATCCTCGTTCCGCCACGAGCACGCCGCTCCCACGTAGCAAACGAACAGTTAAAAATAATGCGGTAAAATCTAGTCAAGGTAAAAAGTAAAGCGAAAACGCCGTCGAAATCAGGAAAGGGCCCGCACGCCCCCCAGTGCGCTGACGCAGCACGGCCAAAGCGGAGCCCTTCCCCTCCCCGTCTCGACCGCCGGTCGCGGACGCCCCGAACTACCATTCCCCTCTAACCCTAGCCTGGCCGCTCCCATCCCGCTCCCGCCGGCCGCTCCTACCGCGCCTTTCCCCCTCGCCGATCCAGGGTCCCCTCTGCTCGTGGCGGCGGCGGCGGATATGGCCTCCTCATCCTCCAGACACCAGGTCACCATCACCCTCGGTCGCAGCGGTCAGGTGAGCTGTTCCGCCTCGGCCGACCGAGCTCCGCGGTTCGCGGGATTACCAGGTGTTCTCATTCCCCGTTGTAGGTTCTGCTTTTCGTGCTGTGTTCGCTGGTTGATTGATTAGGTGCGGGCTAGTTCTAGGTGATCTGGTTGACGGAAACATGAAGCGGCTGTGTAGCTTTGGCTAACCACGATTCGGGTGCGCGAGTGTCGGGTTGACCTATGTGGTTTGGGCGTTTCGTGTGTTCGAAAACTTCGAATCGTGTTCTATGTTGTTAGATGTGGTTGTTGTGTACGGAAGGTACTAACCTCAAGATTTCACTCCAAGGGGTGATGGTGTGATGTTGGAAGATATGGCTAATTTCGGGGTTGCAACAACTTGGTAGTTTCCAGTTTCTAGCTGTTGTGGTGTGTGAGCTAATAAAATACCTGAATGGCTGTTCTGACGTAATGGGATTTAGCAGGGGAGCCTCTGGGTCTCCTCTACGGGGGGAATTGCCTGCTTTTCCCATGAGTGCGTGTGTTGAAAACAAGAGGAGATGGTAATGAGTGTGAATCATGGGTGATGCATGGCGTGTGTCGGTACCCTCAATACCGGGTACCCCCGCGCACAGGAGAAAACTGCCTAAGGACCTCTCCCCCTCCGCAGGGGCGAGCTCCGAAGGTGCCACGTGTCTAGCAGGGTCGGGGCTCCCCTTTCATTAGAGGAGAGCTCCGGGCCTGCCACGTGGCCAGGAGAGCCAGACGACGCCACGTGTCCAGTGGGGCCGGGGCTCCCCTCTCCTCAGAGGAGAGCTCCGGGCCTGCCACGTGGCTAGAAGAGCCAAACCTCGTCCCTCCGCGGGGCGAGCTCCGAAGGCGCCATGTGTCCAGTAGGGC
Source organism: Neostapfia colusana (assembly GCA_030760725.1). Taxonomy (NCBI): domain Eukaryota; kingdom Viridiplantae; phylum Streptophyta; class Magnoliopsida; order Poales; family Poaceae; genus Neostapfia; species Neostapfia colusana. The sequence goes on from JASWHV010000019.1 coordinate 55,307,580, forward strand.
CGGGGCTCCCCTCTCCTCAGAGGGGAGCTTTGGGCCTGCCATGTGGCCAGAGGAGCCGGACCTCACCCCCCGCAGGGGTGAGCTCCGAAGGTGCCACGTGTCCAGTAGGGCCGGGGCTCCCCTCTCCTCAGAGGAGAGCTCCGGGCCTGCCACATGGCCAACAGAGCCGCGCTGCCCACCCCGGCTCGGTAGGCAGCAGGAGTAAAGGCACGCCATGCCCTGTCCGTACAAGACATTCAAGATCCACACCTTCCCAAGGCGTGGAGGCGCGGCGCACGCCTGTCAGGAGGCACTGTGACCAGTCACAGTCAAGGCAGGCGCACCATGTCAGGAGCTGTAGACCAATAAATTCAGCGACAAGACATACCCTGTCGTCCCTGCTTTCATCAACCACTACACCTAGCTTGCGGCACGGGCAGGGCGGCAGGACGACGACCAAGAAGCCATCGCCAGAAGACAGCTACCAGCATTCACTGCAAGACATGGTAGATGGCAGGAAATCACCTCGGGGCCACCTGTCGGGCCCCGGGGCCCACCTTGTAAGCCACCCGAGTCTTGGACTTTAAAAGACTCGGGTAGGCAACGTTATAAAGGGTTCGGATCCCTCAACATTCGACCCCAGTTCGACATTTTAGCACCTCAGCTCATACACGAGCAAGGAATACACAGAGCAACACAACTCCCGTGGACTTAGGGTTTTACGCTCCGGCGGCCCGAACCACGTAAAAATACTGGTGTCAATCCTCCTTCATCCAACGCGACCCTCTCGAGAGGACTAGCCCCTCCGAGAAAGAACCTCCGCGGGCTGCTCCTAAGCTGGTCCGGGGGAAGTGTCGACGGAACACTTCTATTTGGCGTGCCAGGTAGGGGGCTTTTCCCTCTAGAGACTGGTCTGCGCCAGCAAAGATGATCGAGCTTCCTTCAGAGGCAAGCTCTTCGCGCCATCGTTCCCGGCGAACTTCTTCAACCTCAAGATCTGCTCCGGTGCAGAGTGCTACTCAGGCAAGCGCACTAGCCGCCGCACAAACGCTCCTGGACAATCCACCTGCTGTAGACGCTCCCCAGGGGGCCGCCTAGCAGTGGGTACGCGACGTCAACCACCTCGTCGCTGCTGCTGTCAATCCTCTGCTGCGGCGGGGACGACGCCCCAACCAACCAGATGTGTCGCTGTCGCACACTCCAACGGTTGACAGGCAGACGACATACTCTCGTTCTACCAGGCTCTCAACGGCAGACCTGAGGATAGAGCTGGAGCGACGTCGCTTGGGGGAAGATGCTCGCGTGACCATCGAGCGACAGCGGCAAAGTTGTCGCATCCACGAGGCCGATTACAGCATGTCGACTGTCTCGACTTAGCCTGGGCCTTAGACATTCGCCACGCGACCTCTGCCCCAGGCTTACGCCACACAGCATATGCAACAGCCATATGCCCTGCAGTCGGCACCCCCGGTATATGGTGCACCAATACCCATGCCGGGGTACACCGTGCCAGCAGCCGTCCAAGGGATCGCGACACCGGGATCTGTAGCAGCAGGGACGAGGTGTGCGGCCCTGGCGCCACACCTCCGCTTCGCAGTGTGGCCGCGCAAGTTCCGGCCACACCTGCCGGAGAAGTACGACGGAAGCGTCAACCCTGCAGAGTTTCTGCAGATCTGTTCCACTGCCATCCTTGCGACAGGAGGGGATGAGGCCATCATGGCCAACTACTTCCCCGTCGCCTTGACCGGCCCGGCTCGGTCATGGTTCATGAACCTGCCCCAGGGTTCCATTACTTCCTGGGGGATCTATGCCGACAGTTCATGGCGAACTTCAGCAGCTACTACACGCGTCCCGGCACGGAGCTGGACCTCCACGCCGTGCGACAACAACTGGAGGAATCACTGCGCTCATTCATCCAGCGATTCTCCCAAGTACGAAACATCATGCCTCACATCCAGAACGCATCAGTTGTGGTCGCATTCCGACAGGATGTGAGGGACAAGAAGATACTCGAGAAGTTGGCCACCAGGGAGGTGCGAGACGTCTCGGAGCTCTTCAGCTTGACGTACAAGTGCGCCAGAGCAGCAGAAGGGCATAACTGGCACTCACGGCCAGCCTCCGAAGCAGGAGGGCAGCCCGGAGATGGCGGAGTTCAAGCTGGACTTCCAACCACGTCATGCAGTCAAGAGCCAAGCACTGGCTGACTTCGTGGCCAAGTGGACGCCATCGCCAAGCAACCCAGGGGGCCCTGAAGGTGGAGAACCGGAGTCCCGAGCACCGATCTTCACCAAGCCTCACTGGACGTTCTACTTCGATGGCCCCTCGCGGAAGCAGGGGGCCGGAGCCGGCATACTGCTCCTCATGCCAACGGGGGAGCAGTTCGGGTGCATGGTGCGCCTCAACTCCAAGGCAATCAACAACATGGCCTTGGACCTGTGCCATGTACCGCACGTCGACAACACCGTAGCCAACGACCTGTCAATGAAGGTCTCCACCGGAGCCCCGTAGCCCGAAGGAGCCTTCGAAAGGACGTTGCTGTGACCCATAGCTTGGCCTGCCGAGCCAGGCGAAGGGGGCGAGACCAGCACCTCGAAGCTGGCGGTCCCGGCGGCCTTGCAGCCATGGTGCCCGCCAAGGATTGTATGCGTCATGGGGACTCCGTGCTACCCAGCGCACAAGATGCAGGAGCTCAAGTAGCCCCGATGCATGGACCACGGAGGTCCGGGTTGAAAGACAACATCCTTCCTAAAGAACGTGAATCCGCTGAACGGATTGTGCAGATGGCTAAGGGCTACACGCTGGTATTTTTACCAGCGCGGCGCCAACGACATCCTATTGCGGTGCATAACCCAGGAAAAAGGCTGCGACCTGCTCGCAGCAATCCACGGAAGCGAGTATGGGAGCCGCGCATCGTCCTGCACGCCGGTCGGTAAAGCCTTCCGACATGGCTTCTACTGACAGACAACCTCCTGGACGCCGTCAAGCCGGTTAGGAGATGCAAGGCGTGCCAGATCCATGTCGAGCAGACCCACACAACCGAGGCAGACGCTGCACATCCTGGGGCCCTGCCCCAGAACCGTCGGGGGATACCGGCTCCTCTACGTCGGAGGCCAGCCGGACATCCCAGGGCCGGGTCACGGGAATCGCCCTTCCTCATGGTATGCGGGGCCGAAGCCGTGCTTCCCCCGAAGATCACCATGGGGGTCCTCCCGTGTCCGAGCGTACGAGAAGCCACGCAAGACCAGCTCCTGCGTGAGGACATCAACCTCGTCGACGAGGCAAGGTGGCGAGCAACGTGAAGCGCACGGTACCGGCGGACGCTCCGGCGCTACCACCAGAGGTCCGTGCATGGGAGCTCAAGGCAGGCGCTCCGGCGCTACCTCTGTAAGTTCTACCCTTAGAATAGTGGGAGGACAGGTTTATTCTTTCTGTAACGGATCCCATAGAGTCTAGGAGCAGCTCTCGGAGCAGCTAAGCTCCAGGGGGTGGTCCAGGACTACGTTCGACTTAGCCTGGTCCTGTGCCCTAAGCACGTAGGCTGTGTCCCACTTCACAATGGGGCGGGTCGTTGCCTCCATGAACGACCTGTCTTCCTCCTATGGACTTACATGAATGAAAAGAACCCTGTCCTACCACGTTTACTTATGTGTTCATTTAAATTAATTTATATGATCACCTCCCAGTGCTCTAGATAGTGTACGCCCATCGTACACTCGGCTCTCCTTTCCCACTCTCGTGCCTAGTCAGCATTTGCCATCCTGCCGAAGGCGGTTGTGCTTGAGGTACCTGCCAAAGGCCCAGGGGCCTCTCGGACCTCCCCCTGTTAGGTTCTGTGACGCCAGTTGGTCTCCTCCAGGAAAGACCTACGCCAGAGCGAGAGGTCCAGGGTGTGCAGCCTGCTTTGTCTGGTCCTGTATCCAAAGCGTGCGCACTCTGCCCCCTCGGGAGGTCCAGGGTGCGCAGCCTGCTTTGCCTGGTCCTATACCCAAAGCGTGCGCACTCTGCCTCTCCAGTGCTACGGTCTAGTACTAGGGGCTGGACGGTTACACCCTGACCAAGGAGGGAGCCGGACCTCCGGTCCCGAGTGTGCTGAGTCACCTAAGCCCCGTGTACTGGCCCAGGACAGTAAGCCAAATAAGACTAAGAGACAGGGAAGGAAAGACCTATGGGCAGGATTACCGTTTCCTACTCAGTGCCGGACCTCACCCTCTCCGCAGGGGTGAGCTCCGAAGCCGGTCATCACTCCCTCCGCAGGGGTGAATACCGAAGCCGGACCTTGCGCCCTACACTGGGCTGAGGTCCGATGCCGGACAACACCCCCTCCGCAGGGGTGAGCTCCGAAGCCGGTCATCACCCCCTCCGCAAGGGTGAACACCGAAGCCGGACCTTGCGCCCTACATTGGGCTGAGGTCCGATGGCGGACAACACCCCCTCCGCAGGGGTGAGCTCCGAAGCCGGTCATCACCCCCTCCGCAGGGGTGAACACCGAAGCCGGACCTTGCGCCCTACACTGGGCTGAGGTCCGATGCCGGACAACACCCCCTCCGCAGGGGTGAGCTCCGAAGCCGGTCATCACCCCCTCCGCAGGGGTGAAAACTGAAGCCAGACCTTGTGCCCTACACTAGGCTGAGGTCCGATGCCGGACAACACCCCCTCCGCAGGGGTGAGCTCCGAAGCCAGTCATCACCCCCTCCGCAGGGGTGAACACCGAAGCCGGACCTTGTGTCCTACACTGTGCTGAGGTCCGATGCCGGACAACACCCCCTCTGCAGGGGTGAGCTCCGAAGCCGGTCATCACCCCCTCCGTAGGGGTGAACACCGAAGCCGGACCTTGCGCCCTACACTGGGCTGAGGTCCGATGCCGGACAACACCCCCTCCGTAGGGGTGAACTACGAAGCCGGAACTCACCCCCTCCGCGGGGGTGAGCTCCGAAGGCGCCACGTGCCCAGCAGGGCCGGGTCTCCCCTCTCCTCAGAGGCAAGCCCCGGGCCTGCCACGTGGCCGGCAGTGCCGGACTTCACCCCCTCCGCAGAGGTGAACTCCGAAGCTGGACCTCGCCCCCTCCGCAGGGGTGAGCTCCGAAGGCGCCACGTGTCCAACAGGGCCGGGCCACCCCTCTCCTCAGAGGCAAGCCCCGGACCTGACACGTGGCCGACAGTATCGGACCTCAGCCTCTCCTCAGAGGCGAGCTCTGAAGCCGGACCTCAGCCTCTCCTCAGAGGCGAGCTCTGAAGCCGGACCTCAGCCTCTCCTCAGAGGCGAGCTCTGAAGCCGGACCTCAGCCTCTCCTCAGAGGCGAGCTCTGATGTCGGACCTCAGCCTCTCCTTAGAGGCGAGCTCTGATGCCGGACCTCAGCCTCTCCTCAGAGGCGAGCTCTGATGCCGGACCTCAGCCTCTTCTCAGAGGCGAGCTCTGAAGCCGGACCTCAGCCTCTTCTCAGAGTCGACCTCTGAAGCCGGACCTCAGCCTCTTCTCAGAGGCGAGCTCTGATGCCGGACCTCAGCCTCTCCTCAGAGGCGAGCTCTGATGCCCGACCTCAGCCTCTTCTCAGAGGCGAGCTCTGATGCCGGACCTCAGCCTCTCCTCAGAGGCGAGCTCTGATGCCGGACCTCAGCCTCTCCCCAGAGGCGAGCTCTGAAGCCGGACCTCAGCCTCTCCTCAGAGGCGAGCTCTGATGCCGGACCTCAGCCTCTCCCAAGAGGCGAGCTCTGAAGCCGGACCTTAGCCTCTTCTCAGAGGCGAGCTCTGATGTCGGACCTCAACCTCTCCTCAGAGGCGAGCTCTGATGCCGGACCTCAGCCTCTCCTCAGAGGCGAGCTCTCCGCAGGGCTAAGCTCCGAAGAAGACAAGACCCTACAAGCACAGGGAATTCTCAAGATAAGAAAGTGCGCGGGGTAGACAAGGAGAAGGCCCCATCCCGGGATCGTTATCTCCCCCGAGATGGGCCCGGGGGCCACTGTTGGTACCCTCAATACCGGGTACCCCCGTGCACAAGAGAAAACTGCCTAAGGACCTCGCCCCCTCCGCAGGGGCGAGCTCCGAAGGTGCCACGTGTCCAGCAGGGCCGGGGCTACCCTTTCCTCATAGGAGAGCTCCGGGCCTGCCGCGTGGCTAGGAGAGCAGGACATCGCCCCCTCCGCGGAGGCGAGCTCCGAAGGCGCCACGTGTCCAGTAGGGCCGGGGCTCCCCTCTCCTCAGAGGAGAGCTCCGGGCCTGCCACGTGGCCAGAAGAGTCGGAACTCGCCCCCTCCACGGGGCGAGCTCCGAAGGCGCCACGTGTCCAGTAGGGCCGGGACTCCCCTCTCCTCAGAGGGGAGCTCCGGACCTGCCACGTGGCTAGAGGAGCCGGACCTCACACCCCCCCCCCCCCGCGCAGGGGTGAGCTCCGAAGGTGCCACGTGTCCAGTAGGGCCGGGGCTCCCCTCTCCTCAGAGGAGAGCTACGAGCCTGCCACGTGGCCAACAGAGCCGCGCTGCCCACCCCGGCTCGATAGGCAGCAAGAGTAAAGGCACGCCATGCCTTGTCCGTACAAGACATTCAAGACCCGCACCTTCCCAAGACGTGGAGGCGCGGCGCACGCCTGTCAGGAGGCACTGTGACCTGTCACAGTCAAGGCAGGCGCACCACGTTAGGAGTTGTAGACCAATAAATTCAGCGACAAGACATATCCTGCCGTCCCTGTCATCATCAACCACTACGCCTAGCTTGCGGCACGGACAGGGCGGCAGGACAACGACCAAGAAGCCATCGCCAGAAGACAGCTACCAGCAATCACTGCAAGACATGGTAGATGACAGGAAATCACCTCGGGGCCACCTGTCGGGCCCCGGGGCCCACCTTGGAAGCCACCCGAGTCTTGGACTATAAAAGACTCGGGTAGACAACGTTACAAAGGGTTCGGATCCCTCAGCATTCGACCCCAGTTCGGCATTTTAGCAACTCGGCTCATACACGAGCAAGGAATACACAGAGCAACACAGCTCCCGTAGACGTAGGGTTTTACGCTCCGGCAGCCCGAACCACGTAAAAATACTGGTGTCAATCCTCCTTCATCCAACGCGACCCTCTCGAGAGGACTAGCCCCTCCAAAAAAGAACCTCCGCGGGCTGCTCCTAAGCAGGTCCGGGGGAAGTGTCGATGGAACACTTCGATAGCGTGTTTAAAAAGCAGAGGGGAAAAATTATTGACGCGGGTAATGCATGTGATATGTGTTGGTAAATGTGTTTATGTCAGTAACACTTTGAGTTACTTATAAATTTCTGACATGAAGAAAAGGCAGGGGCTTGTGACGGTTGTCTCTCACAAGTCCTTTTAGGGCATGCCGTTCCAGTAATGTTATTTGTACCTATTGGCCATACTCAGGATTACCAGTTGTATGCACGTTTTGCTTTCAGATGATGTATGCTTTTAGTGGTAAACTGGTAAGTTCTAGAGCGCATTTTCGCACCACTCCTGTTATGTTTTTATCATCGGTGAAGCCCTCATGCCATCTCTTTCTTTGCGCCTGTTTATGTTATTTTCTGAATTACTTGATGTAATAAATTCTTTGTAAACTTTTTCTTAGATTTAGTAAAATATCCAAGACTGATTTATAGTTTGTCATGATGCAAAGTTTTAGCTGGATTGACACCAATGCCCTTGTAATGTGTGCATGCTTTTTGTATTTTACTGTTTGCCAAATATCTGATAGTTTTTGCTTCATTTTCTTCACCTTAGTTTTGTTCATCACAGGTTGTCAAAAGGAGGGCTGTTGCTGATACTGGTAACAATGATGAAGTACCATTTTCAGGGAAAAAACGATCCATGAGGGAGAGGTTAGGAAGTTACATGGATTCTGGTTTTATTGAAAGCCAACAGATAAACAAAAGGTATCTTCCTTTGGTCAGCAATTTTCATCGTTTGTGTTACTTCAACCCCAAAGAAAGGGCAGCCCGGTGCATGTAGCTCCCGCTTGCGCAGGGTTCGGGGAAGGGTCCGACCCACTTGGGTCTTTTGTATGCAGCCTTTCCCTACATTTCTGTAAGAGACCGTTTCCAGGACATGAACCCGTGACCTCATGGGCGCAAGGCGACAGCTTTACCGCTGCGCCAGGGCCCCCTTCAACCTGTGTTACTTCAACTCTAAACAGCGTAATTTTCAGCCATTCAAAATTTCTTAAATGGCTTATGTGTTAGCGTCAAGTGCAACTCTCTATCATTAAGATCAGCGTTCCAAAAGGCGCTCTGAGGCGGCCGCCTAAGCACGCTTCAGCGCGGGGCGCTGGCCTCCCGCCTCGCCTCAGGGGTGGGCGCTCGCGAGGCGCGGGGGGCGATCCCAGATCTCGGCGCTCGGCGGCCAGCTGGGGAAGGAGGAGGAGGCAGCGCTGATCGGCGGCTGCGGACGGAGGGAGAGGAGCGCCAGCGTCGACGCGGGGGGTGGGATCCTAGAGAGACGCGTCGGGGGGGGAGCTGGAGGCTCCGGGCGGCGCGCAAGGGGGGGTCCAGATCTTGTCGGCCGGCTGCGGAAGGCGGAGGAGCCAGGGTGGCGGCAGGGCAAATCCAGCGGAGGGGGGGTGCGGAGTGCATGGAGGAGGAGATGAGTGCCACGAGGACCATGGGGCGGCACTGGGCCAGGTTGCACGTGGGTGGGCTGCGGGAAAGGTTGTGTGGAGAGGAAGGCTGAGTGCAGAGGGAAACTGGGCCATGGAAAATTAGTCCAGTACAGCAGAATATACTCTTATATTTCTGTATTTTTAAAAAATTTAAAGTGTACTAATGCTACAGTTTATAACGCCTAGGCGCCGCCTTAGAAGTTAGAACGCCTAGGCTCTAGGCGGAGGGTCACCGCCTTTTGGAACACCGATTAAGACCGTGCATTTAAGTTACAAATGTTGTTATCAATTCTTTTTCTGACAACTTATTGGTGATGCACTTACATTTGTGATAATCTTAACCAGAATACCAGATGTCTATGGAAGTATTAATTTATTGCATACGTAAATGCGGTTTTCTGTTCCAATGTGTCATTAACTACAGTATCATCTCAAATTCCCTGATCTAGCCTCTTGTCTTCTGAAACAAAATTAGCATTACCTTAAGTGTATATGACATTCATACTTCTTCCCTCCTTGTATTCAATTGTGTGCTAGGCATACTGCATGTTCCTTCTTTACATACACATTCGTCTTTAATTCATTTTGTTATTTTAGCAAACACTTGCTTTTGGAAGACCATAATATATGTGCTTCCAATTGGTGTGTTCATTCTTTTATATTCTCTACATCCAAGCAGTAGCTTTCCCTTCCGTTTTTCTTTTGTAACTTGTAGATTCTTAGCGACTTCATTTCTCTTTCACTTCTAGGCGGCAGACAGAAAGCAGTAGCTCGCATGGAGATGGTGGTAAGCCTTAACTTCTAGTATTCAATTCACAAGGATTTTGAAATAGGCCTGACACCAATTTGTTGCGTATGTTGACCCGCATAACATAAGTCTGCCAGGTTGGCAAGGATGATCTGAGACTGAAACTTATGAGAAAAGGCTTGTTACAGAGGAACAGTGGTGGCGTAAAACAGAATGAAGGGGATCTCCGTGAAAAGCTTTCTCGGAGTCGTAAGAATTTACCCAGATATGATCTAAGAGGCCATGTTCCAGAATTGAGGGCTAGGTATAAGATGAGAGACAGGGTTCCAGAACTAGGGCCTAGATATTCTTTTATGGAGGGTGTCCCTGGGTCAAGGCCCTCCACTGTTGTTGCAAGCCGAGTTCCTTCTGCAAGAAGCGTGGATGATTTGATGTGGTCGGACCCTTCGAGAAATCCTTACTCGTCATGGGTGTCTGATGGTTCGAGGCACAGATCACCTAAGATGTCGACAAGAGTCCGGCGTGACGCATCTCCACCAAGAGCTTATGAGCAGATTCGGCCTATGCCATCACTTAGACCTGTTGGTTCCTCAGTAGCTCCAAATCATACTACAAGAGATGCCCCTGAGACATTAAGATCTCAACCATATGTGGGCAAATCTACCACTTCTGTTGATTCAGTGCAGAGAGCTAATAGACTCACTACATCTAGTCCAGCTCCACCTACAGCCCCTGTTATGGTTTGTATTTTCACTTCATCCCATAGATCTGAATTTAGCTAGGCTTCCGAGAGTCCATGTTCCGTCTTGGCTTGTTACCAATGATGTACCTGCTCATCTATGTGCTGTTTATTTCTAGTGTTCAAGAGATTTTTCGGGTTTAGAACACCAAAAAATCTTCTGAAGTCAAAATCATCGAAACATGATTGTACATGGATAACTATGATACAGCATCAAAACTGACAATTATTATAAAGGAAAAAATCAAGTGGATGAAATCCTTTCTATTCAGTTTTCCTACTGTTGTTATGAAAGTTTGAGTATTATATAACAACTGTCTTACCGTTGCATTAATTTTAGCTAGATCTTATGCAAATAATTACATCATTTGTGCTTGATTTTTTTGACATTGTTCTATGCAATTTTACAGACAGAAGCTCCGCTAACGGTTACTGGATTGCTGAATTCACTTGGTCTTGAGAAATATGGTGTTCTCTTTCAGGCTGAGGAGGTGATGTTCCATTACATATCTATATACATCTATTAAATGTTTTCTTTGATAAATATTATTTTGTATATTTCCTATGGATATGAAATCCAGTTTGGGTCTCATATCTAGCCTACCTCAACATGCTTGAGAAAAAGGCTTTGTTGTTGTTGTTATATTTCAAAATTTGCTTTCATGTGAATAGCAGTGTTGCTGCTATAGATTTGATACTGGAGTCTGTTAGTGCTCATGGGGATGCCTTATGGCCTTATATTTGTTGGTTCGCTGTCGCATGGGGTTATGAACTAATGTTTGTCAAAGGACTCATGTAGTTTTCTGAAAGCCTGTTAATTAAATAGCAGCTTTTCATTGATACAGTTTCATGTTCTCTGCCGGTTCCCCTAGGGGAAGCTCAAAATATTTGTCACCATCTATAGATGGCAATGGGTCGGGTTCTGGTCAAGTGGAGCAAAAACCCGCCCAGAACGAGAGAGGCCAGGTGTGAAATTTAAGAACCGCACCCGCGGGTGAGAATTGACACCCGCACCTGCACCTGCCGGGTCTTAGGCAGGTTTTGGGTGCCCGTCGGTTTTAATTTTCCCATGAACATACTACAACATTTGACAAACAAGTTTAATAACAATCATTCGCTTTGAATGGAATGCAGCAAAAAATATTGGGTTGCTTATAGAGACTGTAAATGTAGCTTTCGATAAGCAAGATGAAACAAATAATCGTAGAAAAAATATTGAATTTGACCTTAAAGTTATAGATATCATAATAGATTGACAACTTATATGTTATTTCAGATACTTTATGAGTACCCACGGGTGTAAAACAAAACCCGCACCCGCACCCGCGGCAAGTCGGGTCAGGGGCGGGTTAGACCTGTGGGTGGAAAATCCCACCCGTGCCCACACCCGTCGGGTGCAAAACCTGTCGGGTACCCAAACCTGCGGATGAAATTTCCAACCCTATCACCATCTCATGTTTTTCCCATTTTTATGCCAAATCTAAATATCTATCAGTCAATTCAAGCTTAGAATTTAGGATATGATAATATATATTTGCATGTTCTAAGGCAGTGAATTTGTTTATGGGATGATTATTGTGGCAATATTACTTTGTTTTTTGTCTTCCATACTATTTTCCTGTTTGCAGGTGGATATGGCTGCGTTGAGGCAAATGGGAGACAGCGACCTCAAAGATATGGGGGTACCAATGGTAGGTTGGAAATGTGCTGCCTTTCTAAGTGAGCTAGCACAGTAGTGTCTCTGACGGTAAAACAACTATGATTATAGAAACAAAAATGACACCATTTATTTCATCAGAACATCTCAACAATTTATTGATATAGGACATGCAAGGATATGCATGCAAAGTCATGGACCTATCTGAACTGTTGAAACCACAGTTTATGTTCTCTGGCTGCTTCAGCACTATCGCTGTTAGAGATGAAACTAAACTAGAATTGTACTATATAAAGGACTATTAACTGAAGTTCATTTACAGCATGCAGTTGGAATGCCATTTGGTTCATGCTTTTGTCAGAAAGTTGAGTCCTACCGTTCCTTTAAGAGACATAATTCGTTATTAGACATTCCTTTGTGTTTTCTGTAGAAATGATGCTGCAGAACTCATTTTACCTATAGTACCCAGTCCACTCTTTGTTGTTCCAAGCATACACACTTGTCCTATATAGTCTTCGAGCGAGTGTAATGGCTACAAAAGTAGGCAAGAGAACAAGTACCTAGTGTCTTCCTAATCAAGAGGATAATGGGGTGTGCTGCTTACATCTTTGCAAGCAAGTTTCTACGGTGGCTAATATTGAACTAAACTGATGTTTCATATTTAGGAATGTGTTGCAGCATGAATGTTTTCCACGGCTATTGTTATCCATCCTTTTAATAATTGCACCTGCATAGTATCTTCTACAGTTTAAAATCCTCTCTGCTAATGTCTTGTGGAATTTATACATTTTGTTGAATAAGTTATGTGCATTATCATTGGCTATTATGTTGATGGGTGTTTTCTTCCTCAGGGCCCCAGGAAGAAGATTCTTCTTGCGTTAGGGCCTAATTTGAAAAAACGGCAAAGATGAGGTGCATGGTTTGGGACTCGGGAAATTTGTTTGGCAACTGCAAATTGTTGACTTATAAATGCTTTATTGCAGATTTTGTATATACTCAATGGTTATTGTAGTTAACCATTTTTGTTGCTGATATATGCCTTTCTTGATGTATGCAAAGTCCTCCCTGTGAGCTGATAGCCCGATTTCTATCATCTATGATCTACTGTTTCTGTTTTGTTGGCTTCAGCCCATATATGCAGCGTAACTCACCGAAGCTGGAAACTTGTTTTGCACTTTCTTTCTAGATTCCTCGCTAGTTCTGCTTTCTTTTTCTTTTCTCGCGTTCGTACACTGGACCGCACGAATCTTGTTTCGTTCTTTCTTTTTTCCTCGCTAGTTCGTAGTTCTCAATTCCACTTCAAACGGCCTTTCATCAATTCGCGGTAACCCTTAGGCTAACCGCAGCGGGCCCCTGTAAACAAACCTGGCCGCCGAATATACAGGCGCCGGGTTTGCGGCAGCCCTCAGCGGGAACTGCAAACGTTCCTGTAAATCCCAGGGTTGTACAGAACAACGCCAAATAAAGAGGCACACTATAGCGCCGGTAGAAAAGGAAAGAAAGGGAAAAAAAGAAAGAAGAGAAGTAAAAGGGAAAGGAAAAAAAGTGAGGGAAAAAAAGAAAAGAAAAAAATAAGAATAAATGAGGGAAAAAGTAATAAAAAATTTTGGTAATTTTTGTAAGTTGTAAATATAATATTATTAGCATAAAAGTAGTTATATGTAATAATATAAAATATAGGGTAGTTAAATTATATAATAGAAAATAGATGATAGTTGATATAGAGGTCTGATTTAGAGATGAACGCGTGCAAAGAATTGAACTGTAAAGGTAGGAATCTTTTAGAGATGACTGTAAAAAGTTAGAAATACTCTTTTAGAGGTCCGATATAGAGGTCTACGAGTGCGAGCAGTCTTAGGCCCACCTCGAATTTCATGACGTACTGCAGGTATCATCCCCTTCTATAGGACGACAAATGAGCAGAGCAGGCTGAGCAGCTCTAAGTACATAGTGTATTGACAAACCAAGATTTGTTTTAATCTCGGAATCCACGTTCAGTACTCTGTTCTAAAATAAATGACGTTTAAAAAAGTTTATTTAGTTTGAATTAAACTATTTTTTATGAACATCATTTATTTTAGAATGGAGGGAGTATCTAAATGCTTTCTCTCCGGCAGATGTTACCCAGCGTCATCTCGTTCTCGTTAGACCGGGACTGCGCGAGCAAGGCCAACGCAACGCAAAGCTTTTGCCTACCACGAGTTGAACTTGCTATTCACCGTGATCGGCGGAAGGCCATGGTAGAGCGGCCCGCGGGCCAGGTCGGCATGGCCGATTTTAAGGCGGGCGTCCCACGCTTCCTGCTGCAACCGCTCACCGGTACGGTAGTAGTTGTACATGGCAGCAGCAATTGCCGCCTTTCGCTCCCATGTGCTGGCTGCCGGGCGGATCCTCTTCTGCTACTGGCTCAACAGGGCGGTGCCGGTCGTTCCCGTCCATCTGGATCCGCCGCGTGGCATGACGTGATGCTTGGTTCTGTGCTGATCAACAGTGAGCGAGCGTGTTAAGCGATGTGGACGTTTCTCCAGCCTTCCCTGGCAGATTTGTCTGATTTCTGATGAAAGACGACAGAGGATGCGGTGCATGTGAATCGTAATCTAGGATAACGAGGTGTCAGTAACATTTGAAAGACTCGGATTTCAGCAGTTTAGAACAGCTCCTCCCGACCCAATCCTAAATTATCGGAACTCTTACAAGCGCAATGCAGAACAACAGGCAGCAACGCCGGGCCATCAGTCGAGTGCGTCGCAGCGCCGCCTGACGACTCCCTGGCGCCCCGTCTTGACGCCGACGGCGCCGAGCCTCTGCATCGCGGCGGCGAAGTCCTCGAAGAACGCCGTGCGGTTCCCCGCGTAGCGCTGGACGAACACCCTGGTCGGCGGGTACTCCCAGAGCGCGGCGTCGGAGGCGAGCAGGCCCAGCCCTCGGGGCAGGTTCCTGTAGTAGGACTCGTCGAAGTCCCGCGGCGTCACCACGTCGTTGAAGATGGAGACGGTGGGGTCGGACCGGTACCCGGCGCAGGAGCGGCGCAGCGCGCGCGCGAACTCCGGGTTGAGCCGCGGGTCGTACCCCCCGGCGGCGCCACGGAAGCCGTACAGCCTGCCCGCGAACTCGGCGCAGTGGGAGAAGCCGACGGTGTGCGCGCCGGCGAGCGCCACCATCTCCCGCGGGGCGAGCCCCTTGCCGGCGAAGAGCCGCGCCATGGCGCGCGCCGACATGTTGGTGCGGGGGAGGTTCCCCTCGACGTCGCGCGCGTCGGAGCGGCGGGAGTCGCGGCGGCCCAGCGCGACGGGGAAGCGCGGGCCGCCCAGGGCGCCCACGAGGTCGCGCGCCGCCAGCGCCAGGACGTCGGCGCAGGAGACCACGCCCGGGCAGGCGGCCTCGAGCGCCGCCTTGGCGCGGCCCACGGCGTCGAAGGCGTCCCCGGGGAGGGAGAGGTTGATGTCGGCGGCGCGCTCCGGGGCGGCGTCGGAGGAGAGCGGGGAGACCAGCACGGAGGCGTCGCAGCCGTTGACGAAGCAGTCGTGGAAGAAGAGCCGCAGCGTGCCCGCCGCCGTGGACGGGTTGGCGCGCTGCTTCGCGGCGATGACGTCGGACACGATGCGCTCCACGCGCGGGCAGGTGCGGCGGTAGTAGTCGTGCGACAGCCTGGGCGCGGCCTGCGCGGCGGCCGCGAAGAGGAGGAGGAGTTGGGCGAGGGAAAACACGTAGCGGCGGCGGAGCAGCGTGCCCATGGGAGACGACGGTGGTGACTGCAGCAGCTTGGCTCGATTCGGGACTAGTGGGAGAGAGATAGAGGGGAGGGAAAAGGTGGTGGAGCGAGAAGCGAGCGTGAGGGATCAGTGAGCGTGAGTGCCGAGTGAACTGATTGCGGATTGTAAAAAGGACGGTGGAGGAAGTCGAGGACGGATGTCCGGTCCCGTGACGGGTTCCTCCTTTTTCTCCGGCTGCTCTAGTGTGGTGTGGTACTGTGGTCCTCGTTATCCTTTCCTTTTTCTTTTTATACGCGAATCGAAACCTATCGTGTTCTGTACACAAGCCTTGTTTTTTTACTGTTGATGAGGAGGCAACAAACAACGGGTACCTAGCTACGGTACGGGACCTCTCTTTTTTTCCCCTTTTTGATGAGAGGGTGAGATCTTTCTGTAGTGCCGAACCAGCTTCTGATTCTTTTGTTGAAGGAGTCACTTCGCGTCGATGGCGAGGGCGCCACAGCAATATCAGTCACGAACCAAAGCTGGTTGTCTGGCATCATCATCACCGCCGAGGGAAAGTAAAGCTGATATGGTCCGCGAGCCGCTGCCGGTGGAGGATGTGGAAGCCGGCGACGAGCGGAGAGAGAGAGAGAGAGAGAGAGCAAAAGCTGGACGAGTCGCCACCGCCGTCCCGTCCGCGGATAAACATTTTATCTCCGGGATTTACGACCACCCATGGACGCGGCAGGAGCACACGACGGTCGCCGTCCTACTCACCGGCTGCCCGCCGGTAACGTACAGCTCATGACGATGTACTAGTCGTGGAAAATCCAGAGGTAGCCAGGATGGCACTACGCGGACAGGTGACGACGACAGGTGTCCGCGGGCGACCCTAATTATTTCCAAAGGACAAGGAAAAATCGTTCGTTCCGCGTACACCACGAATGTGCACGCAGATATCGCGTGTACCGACATCGTAATAATTTGCTTGCGGTTTCGCAAGGAAAACTGGGCACAGCCGTTTGCCCAGTCGCACCCGTCCCACGCGGTCCCTGTATCTATTATGGTTAAAAGAAAAAATCATACCGCGTACACCACGCATGTGGACTTCTCGTTTTTTCTCTGTTTACTCCCTTCATTCCTCCCTCCATTCTAAAATAAATAATATTTAAAACAAGAAATCTAATTTAATTTAATTTAAATTAGCTACCCTAAATATTATTTAGTTTAGAACTGAGAGAGTATAATATTTTTTTAATCAGCCTTCTTGTCTTTCTTGCCTGGGCTACAGTGTAACGACATGGGCAGAGCTCCGCCTCCGCTGCCGGACGGAACCCACGCGCCGCGCGGCAGCGCAGAGCCCACCGAGCCCCGCGCCGTGTACCGAAGTAACAAACAGTTTATCGGTTCGAGATGGAGGAGCGTGGCGCGCGGGTGGTGCCGTCGTGGCCCGTGGCCCGTGGTGCGTTTCACACGCGGCACGGGCCGGTCAGGGCGGTGGGCCTCCGAGGCCGCGGTCTCCTTCGGTGGAGAACGGCAACGACGCGAACCGTTCGTACGCGAGCGCGACGGCCGGAAGCACCGAACTAGTACTTGCATATGTTTGAGTTGGAAGGATAAAGAAAATATAGAACGAAAATCTTTCCACATTTCATTAATTTCATTTCATGAGTGATTGGTGGGTAGCCTGTCGAGACAATTCCAACAACCGACCTCGTATAGTTCAATACACGCATTTGATGTTTGTTAGTTTAATTTTGTATTAACCGGTGTAATATAATTTAAAATAAAGGGAGTAGCAGCAAGTAATAATGATATGTTACAAGCACTTAAACTGCCAACTCCTCCATGAGATTTGCTAACCTATGGTTTATAACATTGAATCAAGATATGCTACAAGCGACGTCAGCTCATTTTGCACACACAGTTTTGGAATGATCAATGAGTGAATGATAATTAGTTTCCTCATAATTCATACAACAGTGAATATATGCAAGAAAAACAAAATTTTAGCTTGCTGTGGCACATTTAGCTTGTATATGATGTTATTATCAAAGTCCTTGGTTATAATTTCACCGCCAACTGAAGCTCGCGGCAATTCCTTGCTCATCCTTTTGAAGGCTCAGCCAAACCAAAATGCTGTTAGTCTGGACGGTGTTGTATCCAGCTTTCCTGTACATGTTGAATGGGACTTGGTCGATTATCCTACAATTGAAGATATACACGCCTTCTGGCATCCATCTTGATAGCCAGATCTTCACATGCCTTGAGAAGTTTCTTTTTTGAAACGGACATGCATGCCTTGAGAAGTCGTTTCCCGATTCCTCTACTGTGGAGTAAAAAACAGCTGAACAAGTTGTTCATCAACATACAAGTATTGAACCATAGATTATGTGATGAATTCTACGTTCCTTCTCTAAGCAAACTACATCATGCACTGGATATTAATTGGAATTTCCTTCAAATTGCTTGTATTACCCGTGACAGAAGGTTCTTACCCCTGCATCCACTTAGAAGACGACAACCATTCACAATTAACAATGTACCACACATCTATCTACGAACTCAAACTTCACGCACGGAAAAGTAAGCAAAATGATGGCCTTGTGGCCAATCACACTATCGAAAACGTTACCTCCTCAACTATGTCTTCACAGTCATGTTGCTGCAGATGTCCTCGCCACGTGCTGCTGCTGTCTGGCTCCCAAACACGGTGCGCCTCGTCTC
The DNA here is from genome assembly GCA_030760725.1 of Neostapfia colusana. Classification (NCBI taxonomy): domain Eukaryota; kingdom Viridiplantae; phylum Streptophyta; class Magnoliopsida; order Poales; family Poaceae; genus Neostapfia; species Neostapfia colusana. The sequence continues at coordinate 55,325,717 of JASWHV010000019.1, forward strand.
GTCTTCCTCAACGTTCTCGCCTTTGCTCCATATATCGAAGAATTCAGGCTGCCTACCTGATCACAGATAGATTATCCGTTCCGCGTAATTTATCCACCGCCAGCAACGAACTTATTTGCGTCAACACTCAACTACCTTTTGCTGCACAGATAACTGCAGCACTGGAGGCCCTGAACATTGCAGTTGACTGGGCACAGAGTTGGTTCATGCTAACACGACGCGTTGTTAGCATGAACCAATCGCCGTCCGCCGTTGCATTCTGGACGTCCGGCTGCGTGTATCGTTGATCCGGCGCAATGACGCTATAAATTCGAGGCTGACCAAGGTAGTTGGATCTTGCAGAATGAATGGCATTCAATGGTCAAGCGTCAGTAGCTGCAGCCTGCAGGTGGTACGAGATCCACTCCTCTGCTTATCTGAAGAACGCTGGAGAAACAGTGCAGGTCGTCGCCGGCTCGCTGCCTGGCTCTATATAAAGGCCGAGGGCCTATGGTGGCCAGATCACACAACACACACATCGGCGTCTACTGAAGTAAGGCAGCAGCTAGAGCTTGTCGATCGAGTGAGTATCAGGCACGGATGGCTTCCAAGGCTGAGCTGGTGGTGGAGGTGAAGTCCCCGGCGGACAAGCTGTGGGCGGCGCTGCGGGACTCCACGGAGCTGTTCCCCAAGATCTTCCCCGAGCAGTACAAGAGCATCGAGACGGTGGTCGAGGGCGACGGCAAGTCCGCCGGCACCGTCCGCCTCCTCAAGTACACCGAGGGTAATAACATAATAACGCTCACGCTTCGAGCGCACACGGGTGGAGCCACCACCGATTGACGACTGTATCTGTACCATCTCCGGTCGCCGGCGATGACGGCTCGTGTCGACGCCGCAGGTGTGCCGATGCTGACGTTCGCCAAGGAGAAGGTGGAGCTAGCGGACGACGAGAACAAGGTGGTGTCGTACAGCGTGGTGGACGGCGAGCTCGTCGACTTGTACAAGAACCTCAGGGTGACGCTCAAGGTGGTGCCCGCCAAGGAGGGCGCCGTCGTCGACTGGGCCATGGAGTTCGACAAGGCCGGCGAGGGGGTGCCCGACCCGGACGTCGTCAAGGAGGCCGCCGCCAAGACGTTCCACGACCTCGACGACTACCTCCTCAAGAACTAGATCGTGGATGCACGCGATCGATACGGGTTGTTCTTGTTCACCGCTAGCGTCTACAGCTCGCCGCCGTCGTAGTGACTCTTGGTGTGTGGTTTGCTGGCAAACCGTGGACCGTGTGCTTGTCTCTGGCAATATGCAGTGGCTGCGTCGCGCTGTTACTGGCCGGCGGGTTGACCTTGCTGCGTCCGGCGATCATGCCGCTTATGCATGTCCATTGCTTTCGTGTTACCAATTGTGAATGAATAATAAAGTTTTCAGGTTTAAGGTCTTGACCTGTCTTCGGTGTTGCTCGTGATCGGATCATGACACTCCGTTGCATAAACACGTACTACCGGCCGGTTCTTAGATTATCGCAGTGCCGTGGATCAACAAAGTCAGCAAGAGTATATTCAGTAGACTGCTATTATATTTCCTTATAGCAGTGTTTTTTTAAAACCATTTCAATATATAGGAGAGCGCTGCTTTAACAGATTTCCTAGAAGATATCGCATATGTTACTTTTTCTTCCATTTTCCTTTGCCTTTGCATATCAAAACAAAGGATTGGTCACTACAAGAATTGCAAGCCATCAACAAAAAATTGACTATAATTTAAAGAAATATATCAAAATAATCTACAACACAATAGAATGACAATGGACTGATCAACTGAATCATCAATAGAACCGAACGTGTAGAATGGAAAAAATCCACCCTTCTTGGCATTTCATCGAACTAGTCGTGGACGCTCTGTGTATTATCCTCATCACCCCGGTCGGTCGCTGCCATGGCCGCCACAGTTGGAAAGAAGCCGTCGCAGGGGTTGAAGAAGGAGTCGTCGCTGGTGTTGAAGGAGTAGAAGTTGCAGCAGCCCGCCTTCTTCTTTGGCTCCAACGGATGTCGCATCCCAGTAACGGGGAGCAGTCCGACGCAGAGGGAGGCCGGGAGAGGAGCCCCGCTCGTCAGCGGGGATTGATAGTATGCTGTTGGAGATTTCTCTTTCATCCCCGTTATTTCACATTCCATTTTATTTCGCTTATCAGCAAAGATATCAATGGTAGCGAAAACTGACTTTTAGTCTCGGCGTGGTAATTTTGCCAGTTCTGTTGCCTTTGTGTACTGTGATCCATGCCAGAAATTTGATCCCGAACAGAGCAGATGGATCTTGCCAGAGCAGATCGCTCTAGCTCGAGCCTGACTAGCCCTCTCTACATGAAGGCTGAAAATCTCACAGGCCATGGCTAGACTACAAGCACGGCACCACCTGCACAGTGGTTAGATGGCGACGATGGCTTCCAAGGTCCTCATGCTGTCCGAGGTGAAGTCCCCGACGGACAAGTCTTGGGCGGCGCTGCGGAACTCGACGGAGCTGTTCCCCAAGATCTTTCCCGAGCTGAAAATCTCACGTTGGTGCACGAAAGAGAACCGTTTCAATCCTTCTCTTGAGGTTTGAATGTTTCTACGATTCGTTCTGTTACAAAATCTTTTCCTTTTTCTAAACGTACCTTCAATTACAAATCCATTTCACTGCGTCTCAGCCTGCGATAGGTGAAGAAGATGATCTCGGAGTGACAATCTTTCTTGCTGTTTACCTTTTCCTCCCACATGGTCTGTGTGTCCTTTCGATGAACCAAAAGGATCATACTGAAGTATTGAATGAACTACCACTTCGATAATGTGGCGCAGTCTGCTTTTCTGCAATGTGATGTAATTAGATTTAACTGTTGACTGGATACATGCTTATGCACCCTTTAGTTCTTTAGGCTGAAAATTATATTGGTGTAATAATAAATACATTTTGTATTATTGATGACATTGACTTTTGTTGAAAGAGAATGATTTGTTATTCATTAGCTGCATGGAGATGGATGGTGGTCTTTAATGTACCAGTCACAACTCACAAGTCCTCTTCTTTTGATACTTATGGATATATGTGGCAAAGTAGTAGGGCTAATCATGGTGGCTGGTGTTCTTATCAGTGTTTTCTTTTCTAGTAAGATGAAAAATGCAAATTCACATAGACCAAAATTGTGAATTCAAGTGTTTAATTGATCCCATGGCCATTTTCGTTGTCATTTTATTATCTAAGAGATATTGTGCTTCTTTTTATTTGTTTCTGCACTAGTTTCAGTTTCCGTATAAACATAGTACGACATGACGAGAAGCTGAAACCTGACAACAACAACAACAACCAAGCCTTTATCCCAAGCATGTTGGGGTCGGCTAGACATGAAACCCAAGTAAACGAGAGGAAGAGATATAAGAACAAGGAAAAAAGAAAAAAAGAAAAAAAGAAAAAAAGAAAAAAGAAAAAAAAAAGAGAAAAGAAAAAAAAAAGAAAAAAGGAAAAAAAAAAGAAAAAAACAAGACTACGATTCTGGCACATGAATTGCTACTTTTCATGCGGTCCTATCACGAGCTAAGTCTATGTATACATTCCAATCTCTCAAATCTCGTTTTACCGCCTCCTCCTAGGTCAACCTTGGTCGTCCTCTACCCCTCCTAATATTTTATCTACCTCTTAAAATCTCACTGTTAATCGGTGCTTCTGGACGTCTCCGTTAGATATGTCCAAACCATCTAAGTCGATGTTGGACTAACTTCTCTTCAATCGGCGCCACCCATATCCTATCATGAATCGCCTCATTATTTATTCGGTCTCTTCTCGTGTGCCTGCACATCCACCGTAGCATGCGCATCTCTACGACACTCATTTGTTGGACATGTTACCGTTTAGTTGGCCAACATTCCGCCACCGCAGGTCTGATCACCGTCCTATAGAACTTTCCTTTTAACTTTTGTGAGACTTTCCTATCACATAGGATTCCAGAGGCTTGTCGCCATTTCATCCACCCTACCTTGATCCTGTGGCAAACATCCTCATCAATATGGCCATTGCATTGTAATATTGATCCTAAGTATCGAAAAGAGTCCCTTCTAGGTACTATTTGTCCTTGTAGACTAATATTTCACTCTCCACGACCAAAATCACTAAAGTCACACCTCATATACTCGATTTTGGTTCTACTAAGTCTAAACCTATTGGACTCTTTTGCATCACAGAGTTTGGAAACTCTGAATTTCCCTATTGTCCTTACAGTTGGTCCCTTTTTACCTCTTATTATAGGCATGAAGTAATATCTGTCGGTTTGACGCATTACTTATATACTTAAAATCACTCACCCCTTGAATCGGATTCAGTTCACCTTACTGCTAATGTTTAAACATGTCAACATTAAGGAGCTATGCAAGTGACTCAACAATGCTAATGTCATGCTGCTTGTGATCATCATTCATGGAAATTTCTAGAGCCTTCTCTAGCCTCGACACAACTTGCTCCATGGATGGCCGCTGCTTCTTGTGGCCAGTGCATGACAGAGCAAGCTTCAAACTGACATCAAATGCCTCCGCCGAGAAGTGTCCGCTCAACCTAGGATCAGCAAACTCCAATACATTTCCTTCTCGGATGAGCGCTGAAGCCTGGGAACAACAGGTATTAAAATCAGATCCTGCTCGATCAATAACTTCATTCCAGAATATAATGCAAGTTACTTTAATCGCTTGGATCTTACCATTTTGTCCAGTGACATTGGCTTAGCCGTGTTCATGATGTTGATTGCTCTCCTTCCTGACAGGAGCTGAAGAAGAACCATGCCGAAACTGTATACATCTCCGGCAGCATTGACCTTGCGGTTGTGACGGTATTCTGGATCGACATAGCCAAAAGTTCCTCTGACTTCAGAGCTTACATGTGAAACGCCTAGCTCCATGACTCTTGAGAGTCCGAAATCAGATAGTTTGGGTTCCATATCAACCCCAAGAAGTATATTGGTTGGCTGCCACAGAAGATATGAGTTTGATTATTTGAATCTCTAGATGCACTGAATCCTTTAAGATCATGCAACCAACCTTGATATCACGATGAACAATGCAACCTTCAGGATACATGTGAAGGAACCAAAGGCCGCAAGCGCTACCCAATGCTATACGAAGCCTCTGAATCCATGTAAGGTGTTTATCCTTTCCTGCAACCAAAGTATTCAATTCTTTGAAGCAATGGAATCAATATAATTCTAAGGACATCCTGTTGTTTGATTTCCTTAAAAAGGAACTCACCAAATAGCCATTCTGACAGATTACCATTGATGCACAGCTCATACACCAGAAAACACTCCTCCTGCCCATCACAGTAACCTCTTAATGACACAAGATTCGGGTGCCTGATATGTGATAAGCTTGTAACTTCTCTTATGAAGGTTTCTGCATGCTCATTCTTGACAATGTGCTTCACTGCAACAGGCCAGCCATTTGTAAGCACTCCTCTGTACACTTTCCCTGAAAATACCAGTGGAACAAGGTGAACACAATATACAAATAAAAAAACACATATTTTGGAAAAGTGGTATCTTCCTTCAAGATCTCATGTTCTTATGTAAAATATGAATTTTCCTTGCTTGATTGTATAAACATCATAATCCTGACATGTACCTGCAATACCCTGTCCGATGACATTTGATGGACTCAAGTTCTTAGTTGCAGCATATATATCTTTGATCGACATCTGCTTGCAGGTAGTCTCTTCATATTCAAGGGATTCAAATTTGGTCTCTGAAAGATAATAAAGATGCAAAAGTGCATAGTTATATTAAGCAATAAAAAACCATAACCTGAGGTACCTAAGTATGTGTATATGGATTAGAAAATAATTTATGAAATTACCGTTATCCCTTCTTGATGGTTTGAACTTGTATGCTTGCCTCCTGATGTGGCAGGAAACAGCAACAATGCCAACTATCACCGCTGCAGCAAGACATCCCAAAAGGGCTTCATATCCTGTTGATCATTCTGAGGACCTGAAAATTTGAAGGATAAGGTAGAAATGTATGGGAAAAGGGGAGGTAGAGACGCAAACCTCTTTGCATTTAGATTATGGATGGGAAGATCACGAGATTGCTTCTCACTCACCTTACGATTGTTGTAATCAAAGCAATTTAATGTCATGGGATCTCTATAACCAGTCGTTACTATCAATAATTTGTTAATTATTAGTCATTGCCGGCCAAGGTTTAGGCATAAAAGAAGCCAAAACATGATAATAATAGTATATTGGATCCAACAGTTTAGTTTGGGTCTGCATCAGAAATTAAGAATTCAACATTGATAGAGTAGTACATGTGCTTGGATCATGGGTTGTTGGATTTACGTATGTCCATTATTTCTTTACCCTTTCATCAATTGGTCAGTGCTTTTGGAGTCAAGGGAAGGAGCTGTAGACAAATGTCAAAGTGGCAACTCTATGTAGAATGGAATAGTCTAAAAATGAACTAGAATAATGGAACACTCATCTGTTTTGACGACTTCACACAAGCCAAATGTGAAGTTAGAATAAAGAGAGATTTTTCCTTCAAATAATAACCACTGCAACAAAGATCTAGACATCTAGAACGTGTTTTGTATACAACCGTAATGTCCCTGCACTTTCCAGGCTACCTTGTTTGTTTGTTTCTCTGCCGTTCGCCCGCTCTTTTGTCAATTAGTTTGTTGGATATGTAGATGCTAAGCTATTGTTATTATCACCTCAAGATCACCAGATGTAGTAATTCTTACTTTTTTATTTACGTTTATAAACTATCTGAAGGAGAAACTTAATAGGTAGAGTTCCTGCCCAATTTCTTTACAAAAATATAAAGGCTAAATTCCATAGCACCATCAACCTTATCTCCTAAATGAAAAACTATTTGTCAGGGATTTCAGTACTAAATTGCTTCAACTGTATTTCTATCCCTTTAGATTTGATACCATGTTGTTTCAAGTTTCATTTAGAACCTTTACTATTTGATGCCGTGTTGTTTCAACAGTATCATACCATTGAATGACCTTGAGATAGGTTCCTTTGCCGATGAATTCCTCTTAGGATGCATCTGATTCCCAGGCAAACCATTCTCGACAGTAACAGCTGGCTTGAAATTGCGAGAAAGTCTAACTAATGAGGCAAAACATGCTTTCGTGTAGGTTCAGAGTGACCACAAGATAATGCTGCAACCATTCTGTTAGTAACTAACTGGCTAAATCAACTTAAATCTTAAGAGAACTCATTGTTTTCAGAGAGAAAATGGCTCCTATGCATCTTCCTATAAATGAATGCACCTTTATATTCTTGTCCTCTGTTTTTTTTTTATTCTAGGGAGAGTCTGACATACAGTACCTCTAGTGACAAGTAGAAGTCTTTTTTTTTCCTATTTAGTCGACTATCAGATGATCTCTACGCCTAATCCCCGGTAAATATTATTATTGTGGCTTCGTTTTCCACAAGTTAATGTTACTATTTTAAGAGAAAAACAAGATAAAATCTGCTGTCTTGCTTCACTGAAACATTTTAGGCTTATTGCTTTACTCACTGTATATGAGAAGGAAAATCCACTGCGATAACTTTGCATTTCCATTTGCAATTTAGTTAGGGAACCAATTGAATACATACCATCTTGTGCTGGGCCCTCTGAAAATATACTGGTAAATGGCCGAAAATTACTGTGGACGACTCTTTCTAAATTACTTTTTTTTTTCTTTCTTCTTTCATGCAGTTAGTTGACCCTACTACTGTTCACTGCAGGTCCCATACTACTTCACATCTCATACCATGCTGACATCAGTTCTTCAACATCTGTGTGGAGTACGAATCGCGCTCTTGATCAAGCCTCAAGTTTCCAGGAAACTAATGAAACCGGCTCAGTACCGGCTTTTGAAAAAAAAAGTTTCCAGGAAACAAGAAACCAAGTCACCCTTAGCCCCTGATCAACTAGAAAGATGCAAATTCAGATTGCGTTACAAGCCTCACAGGTGGAGCGGGAGGCAAGTGTTCACTGCAGGGTCTAAGGCGCAGGGCTCGAAAGAGACAATACAGCGGCCTTTGGCTTTTGCGATGCAACAGCACGTCTGCCGATTATTTGTACGCACAAGAGCGCTTTAGGGCCAGGTATTTTTGAGGAATCTAACGTATCAATACACTTTGGAGCTTACTGCTTACTCCCTCCGGTGGACAAAAAATTGTCGTTCTACATAGAAGCCATGAGTGCACAAAAAATTGACGTTGAAGCAGAACCGAGGAGTTTGTCTCGTGAAAAACGTAGTAAACGCGTGGTAATGTGTGTGGCTAGGAATTGAAACTGCATGAGAGGACTGTGAACTAGTGAAGTAGACCAATCAAGCTATTAAAGGGACTACGATAGTAATGAAAACAATGTTTATTTAATACTTTCTTGGTATGCGAGAACATGTCCAAAACGACAATTTTTTGTGTACCGGAGGGAGTAGAGCTTAAGGATGTACTACGACGGCCGCTACATGCGATCCACCATTCATATGGATAAAGGCGATCGATGGAACAAAGCATCTGCTCTGGAAATGGAAAGGCTTGTTTGGTGAACAGTATTGTATTGGATTCTTGCTTGATTATGTATTGTTTGTGCATCTTCGTAGTAAATTGAGCTCCAAGGGTACAAAAGCAATAATATTGCTTTTTTTTCTGCTGGTAGAGATTTTCTAGCTGAAATGAATGGCAGAAGCACTCCACATCCCATAAAATAATTCAATGGAACGAATGAATTTCTGATGCAAATTTGCATGATCGCAAACAAAATATTCAACTAAACTGAAACACTGCAAAAATCTTTTAGTTGTGAATCCGTAGGGTGTTGACACTTGATCATCATGTATGACTAGGATATTGGATATCTAATATACATAAATGCATCCCTACATATTCTACGATATATTCGTGCATGCATGCATGGAGCTCGAAATCAAACTGCGATTGTTACTGAACGCAAAAGCAGAGGCTAAACGAAACTGCACTTGTTTTTTCCATAAAATAAAAGACACGGTTTCAAATGCATCAACCATATAGTGCGCTACAGAACGTTGATCTAATCTACCGCGCTTTAGCATCTTATCATGTCACACAATCCCGTTCGCTGGATCTTGACCTTTGTCGGATCAAATAATCCATGCCGTCCGAGGTCGATCTCCCCGATCAGACTCATCTATCCACAGCTCGACCACCAGAAGAACCCTAATTCATTAGCTGCCTCGATCTTCGTCATGCATGCACAAGCCCGCGCGCGCTTCCACACTATATAAATTGAGATGTGGCCTCTGCGCTTCTCAGTTGTCCAAGACAGCAACTGACCTCCAACCAATACTAGCTAGCGATAAGTAAACTACAAGAGGTAGGGCAAGAAGGTATATGGGAGGAAGGTCGTTCTTCTGCATCTTCAGCTTCTCACGCAAGTCGAGGCGGTACCACGCCGAGGAGGAGGCGAGCGACTGGGAGGGGCCGGCGAGGCTGCGCAAGGTGCGGTCCAGCGACGAGGACGACGGCTGGTGGGTCGGCGAGCGCGACATCGACCAGAAGGCATCCGACTTCATCGCCACCTTCCACCAGAGGCGCCTCGTCGTCTAGACATAGAGATGTGCCCCTCTCGCCAGCCGGCTTCATGCTCATGCATGCATTGATACTCTCGCTAGGCATATGTATATATAGCTCCTCTAAGACACAGTCATCTTCCAAGTCTTCTTCGTCTCGTCGAGGTTTATGTGTACACCAATATAAGATCAAGGACAAAGAGCTATAGCTCTAGCTTCTTGATCGAATTAATATAGCTAGTAGTGTTATATGTATCTCGCCATGTACTTGGTTATGATCAGTGGTCCATCGAATAATGTACCCATATATATGTGTAAGGGAGCTTGGCATGCATGATAAAGTGATGAATAAATTGGTATATAGTAGTGCTACTTTTTTTGAGGTGTATCTCGCTCAAAGTGATCAATCTTTACAAATAGATGGTGTTTAAGAGTTTGCATTCTGTCACTCTTTAGAAACTTTGATCGATAATATAAGTAACAGTATCATGTTTGACACATGCAAATGATATTATTAGATTTGTCATAAAATACTTAATAGTTATATTTGTCTAAAAAATACTATTGGCAAATGTTTTGAGATAGTATAGAGCACAGGCATGTTGAAGGATGGTTAGTTACCGGTTTCTAAACGACAAGTAACAGTACCAAAGGTAGAATAATTTGTCCACTTATATATGACTACATATCTAATTCACTACAAGAAACATGACGACAGCCGAAACCATCGTAATTAAGCTTGACGGCGGCAGTGGTAGCGGCGGCGCGGGCGAAGCAAGCGGTCCGCCCGCGAACAGGTATACTACCCTTATTTACGACGGCCTTTCTTGGGCTGTCGTAAATAAAGTTACTTACGATGGCCTGTTACTGGACCATCGTAAATAAGATTATCTTACGACGGCCGGAAAAGTCCGTCGTAAATAAGTCGGTATTTACGAGAGCCAATGTTGGTCGTCGTAAATAATATTATTTATTGCGACCAATTCTAAAACTATTGTAAATAAACTTAGCCGTCATAAATTTAGCTCTTTCCTATAGTGATTGAAAACAACCACAATTCACATGCCAAAGCATGAGTTATCTATATTGACTAGAATGTCCACAAAATTTGTTTAAAACTAATGTAGTTTGAACAAACTAGTACCTATGTAAGAAAAAAAATGTTGACATCATTCCTCTGAAACGTTCATTGCAATTTATAATTTTTAGTGCATCATAAAAAACCATTATGTAAAAATTTTAATTATGCGACAATAAAAAAATGACGCGTCCAAGAAAGAGTGTCATCTTTATGGCTGGAGGTGCCGTAAAGACGACACACCTTAAAAAGGAATAGCACTGTATCTTATAGTGTTGCATTCATCTAAAGTTGTATTGTTTGACAAAACGAGTGTAATCTGTTATCGCTCTATTACTGTAATAAGAATACTGAAAATATGGTTGCTTAATGACCCTATTATATTGTTTAAGCATGCAGCTAGTTAAAAATAAAGTTGTTAAGCATGCAGGCACTCGCGTGCAATTCCTGACGGTGATCGAGATAACTTCTCTACAGGGAAATGGGGGGATAAAGCTTTCTGTCGGGAAATCAATCCACTAGAAGCCTACTGCATAGAAGTATCCGACTCAGAGCTCTAGGTCTTTAGCAACCCACTGAAAGTCACTACTCAGTGCACCGCTTTGTTCTTGCTTCCTCATCTTGTCTCTTAAAATATTCTTCGACATCTCACTTGTCTTCTTCCTTATTCTTCCAGCGATATTCTCATCGATCTCATCTCTGCCGCCGTGTAATTTACTACACTTCGCTATCAGAGATACAGCCAAATATACCATTTTCTATAATATTTATGATTTTTATATCTGGCCGGACTCCCTGATAGTACAAGCTGCCGCGCGCTGGATTTTTTCTCGTATCTTGAAATTGTTGCAAAAATGCAGTGTCCTTATCATTGATACCGTCAGCACCATGTCATCGATCGTAGCATCCTACGCTACTACGTTCCAAATTCCACAAAAAAATTTCAGAATACATATTTTTTTTTTGGGGGGGGGGGGGGGGAGTTGCAACATTGACATCGTCACCTTTACATCTGTCCTCGGTTAGTCGCGGATTCGTTCATGCATCTCCAGCTGCTCCTATTCATAGATAGAAGCTAACTGTTCAAATCTAGCTATAACGAAAAGCATATACACAATTTTTATAGTTCGCCAATTGTGTGCGTGATAATTAACTCTTCAACAATAGTTAACCGTGGGCCATACTAAAAACAGAAAAGTAATACAAAGATTGTTGAGTCTAATCTTGTTGTTTACAAATTCTAGTGCTGGGTTTAGTTTGTTAGTGATGCACGGAAGACGTGTCTGTTAGCAGTCAGGTTTGTGTGCATGTCTAGAAATTCAGAGATGAATAGAGTTTCCTCTGTTCCTGTGTGCCATTTCGATCCTGTGGTTTTACTCAGAGCTAGGTTAGTGCTGCTGGTTCAGGAGTCTACACGCCGCTCAGTCGCTGTTTTGGTGGCAACGGCGGAGATGGCAGCCAAGAGCCGTTGTGAAGGAGGCGGGGGTGACATTGCGTTACCCCATGTTTTCGGAGGACAACTACGGCGTGTGAGCGGTGAAGATGAAGATTTTCTTGCGTGCCCAAGGTGTGTGGGCAGCTGTGGAAGGAAAACAAGATGTGGACGAGAGGATGGATCAAATGGCTCTCGCCAGATGGCTTAGTGATGGCCATATCGGAGAAGGATACGACGAAAGAGGCGTGAGATACGCTCAAGAAAATGTGTGTTGGTGAAGATCGTGTCAAGAAGCCCCGCATACAAACTCTCAAGAAAGAGCTTGATAGTATGTACATGGCTGATTCTGAAAAATTTAATGACTTTGCCTTGAAGGTGACCACTGTCGTGAACGAGATACGTGCTCTCGGCACGAAAGTGGAGGAGGCAAGCGTCGTGGAGAAGATCTTACATTCCGTCCCCGACAAGTTCCTACCCATTGTGAGCACCATAGAGCAATGGGGGGATGTTTCAGCGATGTCGGTGGCTGAAGTTGTCGGGCGCATACGGGCATTTGAGGAGTCTTCTAAAGGGCGACAACGTGACGGTGATGTGGAGAAGATGCTAGTGGCGCATGCGGAGCCACGACTCACGTATGCCGAGTTGGAGGCAATAGTTGCTGAAGAGAAGCGTAACGAGGAGGCCTCCAATAGCAGCGGCAACAAGAATGGTGAGAAAAAAATTTGCCGTAAGTTTGATAAGTCCAATATTGATTGCCGAAAATGTGGTGAGTATGGTCACTTTGCCGATGAGTGATGCGATGAAGAAAATGTCCAACGGTGTGGCGCAGCTTACCGTAGCGGACGCCGACTACGAAACGTCGTTGCTGTGAAGTCGTGTGGAGGTGCTGAATAATCCCAACAAGATTAGGGAGGTGATTGTTGAGTCTAATCTTGTTGTTTACAAATTCTAGTGTTGCGTTGAGTTTGTTAGTGATGCACGGAAGACGTGTCTGTTAGCAGTCAGGTTTGTGTGCATGTCCAGAAATTCAGAGATGAATAGAGTTTCCTCTGTTCTTGTGCGCCATTTCGAATTTCGATCCTGTGGTTCCAGCAAAGATGCAGGACATCGAACTGTTTTGAAGGACTACTGGACAAGGTTAAAGTCTGGGCTCTGGGGTCATAGATGCGTACCCCGGGCGCATCGCACCCTCTAGATCATAAGCAGAAAGCAAAGTTGAGAACCAAAGAGTGAAAACTACAAATCGGTTTCCATCTATGGTTTTCTTTGAGCCTGCGATTTGATCCCGCAGAACAAGCTATCAGGAGCACATAGACCCCAGGGGAAAAAAAGAACCTCAAAAGCCAGGCCACACAGTCCATTACTGTTTATAATAGATCAGAATCTGAATGCCAAAGCTCTGCCGCTTACCCCCTTTTCTTGGTGAGGAAGAGCAGAAGAAGCTTCCTCTTTGTAAAGAGTACATGTCCTGATTCTGCAGCCATTGCATGGATTTCCAATTATCAAGGTTGTGTCAACTTCACCACAGGATATGTGTCTCTGACAGCAGACACTTTTCAAGATCAATCAGATCATGTCGTTCTCTGACAAACTGTCAAGGAATCCACTTAGTCATTTCGGAAGGCAAACGCTCAGAGTTCTCAAGCAAACGCCAGGCAAAAGGCACGGGGATAAGCACAGAATTTTTTTCTGTCATAATATATTTTTCCTCACAGATTGAACATGCTATATATTTTGTCCTTCACTGTAATTCAGTTAATACATGGTGTAGCACTAGTGCGAGTTAACATGGAAAGGGATCACAGAATGTGAACTGTGAAATATGATGTAAATGCAACTTCAAAGGTCCACTTGAGAACTTGCATGTTATTGCAAATCCAACTCCAGGTCTTCCAAAATTCTAATTAGCAAGAATGAGAAGAACAGTTGATTTGCGTACAACAGAAGGTGAAGCACTAACTTGCAATTTTTTGTCTGTTCTGTTAACAAGGCAGCCTATGTGAGTTGTGGCAGACCGTGAGTGTTGTTTCTACCAGAATTTTGGAGGACAAGACTGATCTGGAAATTTGTTGGGACTTCATTCCACAAAGCTTCCCTGTTTGTAATTTGTAACATGTCCCTTCTAAAAGTACAAAAAGTCACCAATGCCAGAATCCTTCGCACAAAGAGTGGAGTTGTATAATTGCTGCTATACAGATGTAGTCAAGCGTCCCAGGTACTCCGAAAGCAACATAATTTTAGTTGAAATTTATATCCTTTCTTAATTCTGCGACAGAAGTAAAACCAAATAAGGACCTTTGAGTAGACAAAAAATATGATTTTCTGGCTGTAATGAATATCAAACTGCAGATAGCAAAAGGCCATGAAACTGTTTCCCAAACGTTGTAATGATCAGCAAACTTTAAGAGAGAGCTTTAATCTTTGTGACAGGGGTGGGGGAGTCTGTTTCAAATTTTATGAATTCCATAGTCCATCCTAAAGAACAATAAGACATGTACAACAAGTGGATGATTTGTTGTTGATCATAGCTTTTCAGGCGTCACCTATGTGTCAAGGCAGGCTACGAGGCTGGGCGTCTCGCTCACCTTGGTAGGATCTGGTATGGTGCCCGCTTTAGGTATTTGGTGTTGCCTTGCGGCGATATGATGTCATTGGATGCCCAAACCACTGAATCAGACGCCTCAGCACGAATCAGTGGCAAAAAAATCGAGAGAGCGCCAAGCACGGGGGTGAAGTAAAATTGAGAGCCACCGGTCGAGCGCACGCGTGCTAGACTTACCCACGCGTTTCCAGTACTGCAGTGTGGACTATCAGAAAGAGAAAGTGGAAAAGAGAGGAGAGAGGGCGAGAGCAGAGAAGGCCATAGTTATTAAGGCGGTAAGACGACATAAGGTGACATAACCCCTTTTTACCTTTTAAGCGATAAGGCTTAAGACGAGGCGACGTCTTACTAATATATAAATATAGGAGATGTAGGAATACAGTCCCAAATTCCAAATAGATAAGGATAACAGTAGCAATTGGCAAAATATAGGTAGTTCAACATAAACCAACATAATTGACTAAAAGTCCAACATAACTAATAGATAGTAGTACTAGATAACACTCCCATCTCTCAAGTTTGTCTCAATATCCATCTCTCAAGTTTGTACTAGTCCTCTTTGATCTAACCGATACCTGACCCCTCCTCTGTTATTTGGGCTGGGCTGAGATAAACTGAAAATGGAGGAAGACGTCGCCTTACTGGCGCCTTAAGGACGCCCCATCGCCTTACGGACGTCTTACTCAAACATCTAAGGCGACGGGGACGCCTTAGGCTCCCAGGTCGCCTTAGCGCTTAAGCGACGCCTTAATAACTATGGAGAAGGCAACACCTGGAATCGGCTAAACGAAACCTTGAGTGATTGAGTCATTGAGCCCTCATAAGTGCTATAATCCAGCATGTGTACATATCATGTTCTCCATTCCAACAAGCAATTCCTAACATAGTAATGTACTAATATATGCTTGTCTATTGTAGTTGACTGGTGGTGCTCATATGGCGGCTGTGCGATTGAACTACAGAGATTTGCTAGACACGTTGTTGGTCTTTGTGCTTCATCATCAGCCTGTGAGCAAAATTGCAGCACCTTTGAATCTGTGAGTTACTTACTACTTAGTAGTAGCATGTTTGGGCATATCAAAAAACTACAGCAACTTATAGTTCATTTTATTTGAAGGGCGGCTCTGGGGCAGTGGTAGTACCCTTGCAAATTAAGGGAAAGACTGTCTAGAAGTTCCGTTCCCTAGACCCCATATTGTGTGGGAGCTTTCAGCGTTGGGTACACGGTACACGCTTACAGTTCATTTTATTTCCTATTTTCGGATTTTGTAGATCCATACTAAAAAAAAAGAACCCGCTGTTGCACAAGAGGCTGATGCTAGTGTTTGATTCCTATAACCGCAAGATGAAAACAAGGTTCCAAATAAGGTGGGAGAAAAAAAGGGGAAGAGCTTTGGTTATTGAGGAGTTTGATTGGGACAATGAGTGGGCTGACTCATTGCACGTGTACCCCCTCAAGGGGTGGTCACAGTTGTGAGTGCGACCTCACATGGCAACAAGTTGATGAAGCTGTTGGGGCATCACAATCACTTCATGGTCGCAATGTTATGAGAAGAGCTCATATGAACACCCGTGGTGGCCCACTCAATTACAGCAACAAGCGTATAAGGAATTATGCAACAAGGGTGCTTGAAGAAGGCTTGTATTCCAACAGTGAAGAAGACGAAGAAGATCCACAGGATGATGCTGATATGAGTGACTGCGAAGATGCATCCGACGGTTCCAATGATGGTGCACAAGACATGGGGCTGCTAACATTCCTGATGAATTTGATGATGGATATTGAGAGTTGAAAGTGGGCTGTTGAGTGAGGAGAGATTTCAGACTTGCTCTTTTGCTGCTTGTATTGTGTACTAGCACAACTTATTCTACCTCTATTAGGGTCAACTTGATCATGGACTGTATTTTTTTAGGAAACATGGAGTGTATTTTGTTATGAACTACACTTATTTATGTCGCTAGGATCTTAAAATTCTTACATTTGTGGATTGCTGTGATAACTCAGCCTATGCCTTAGTAGGTATAACCGGTCACAAGCTCGGGTAAAGGAGGAGGGTTGTGATAGGCTTGGCGAGCCAGCATCAAAACCAGCCATTCATATGGATATGAAACCCAATTTGGTTTCATATCTAGCCTATCTCAACGTGCTTAACAGCTTGAGACAAAGCCTTTGTGGTTGTTGTTTTGTTGTTTGTGGATTGCTGTGATGAAGGGGGCCCTGGCGCAGCGGTAAAGTTGTTGCCTTCAGGTTCAATTCCTGGAAACAGCTTTTTGCAGAAATGTAGGGAAAGACTGCGTACAAAGGACCCAAGTGGGTCAGACCCTTCCCCAGACCCTATGCAAGCTGGAGCTACATGCACCGGGCAGCCCTTTCCTTTCTTTGTGGATCGCTGTGATGTAATGGTATTTATCTAAGCTTATTGTGTGCTGAAATCTAAATGTTGTTGAATGTCTATGTGTAACAGTTCAATGTTTATGTAGCTTGCTTGTAAGAAGAGAAAAGAGGTCAGATTTTGCATAAGGTATTGTCATTGAGCTCACATTTACATAATTAATTGGACTGAATTTGTATCTATTATGGTTATAACAAGTTACGTGTTTGCCATTGCAAGGGAAATGTATGTTACATGGGTCAGGAGCAATCAGGAAGTGGATAAAATGTTCTACAGCTCAAGAATCAGCTTCAACAAGGCGCCTAAGTGCCTACATAATTTTGGTGCAATTCTAACTTAGATTGTGCGATATGGCGCCTAGGTGGCTGAAAGGGTGTGACATGCCACACATCACCTTATTGCCTTGAACACGATGTTGTCGGTTCATTCCAAATATCATTACCTTCTCTCAGCTTGTTGGAGAAAGGTGATGATTATACTACAGTCAGTACTCAGTACCCTCTCATCTATATGGAACCAAAACTATGCACTGTGAACCCGATACCAGCCAGAATCTGGCTACACCTGGAAACATGCTGAATCGCTGATCTTGTATGCTGGACAATCCTAATTCCAACAACTATGCTATTTTGTTTTCTCAACAGGCAATTATATGTTTGGAGTTCCTGACATTTATGCGCTCAGGTTTTGATACTACATCATCAATTCAATTATAAATACCAATCAATGGATCTAAAAACCCATGTTTCAAAAAAAGGACCTAAAAACTGAAGTTAGGGAGCAAAGGCAAGCAAACTTACAAAGCCCAGTTGGTCCATATAAAGGTTCTATTAAGGAAAAGCTGAAAAAATGGTGCAGGCTTGACACCAAAAGGTGAGCCCAAAGTAACAATGATTCTATGTCCATTTTGTCTAACAATGGTGAATACAGTCAGGGAGCAAAGGCCACCAAAAGCTGAAGAAATGGTGCAGGCTTGCCACCAAAAGGTAAGCCCAAAGTACTAATGATTCTATGTTCATTGTCTAACTAATGGTGAATACAGTTTAAGCATATTCCTTAAATGTATTTTTCTTTTCAAAACAATGCTGCTCCCTGTCCTCAAGGAAGGAAAATCAGTGGTATGGCTAGGGTTTTGAAAGAGATAGGCAAAGGGCAAAAACTGACTCACCGTCCCTTTGAATTTTTGCCTTCAGACTAATGGACCTCTGCTTAATTGAATCAATGATGCGGCTAGCATTATATAACACTCAATGATAACAAACCTTAACAAACTCCATCTTATCTATACAATCTAGGCTGACTATCTGAATTCCTAAACAACTGACATCCTCATCTACTATTCTGTGGAAGCTTAATCAACTGGGCTGTTAGCTTGGGTCGTTGTCCCCTTCTTAATGCGCCTATATGTCTTGGCAACGAAAATGTGCAGTCCACAACAATCAGACATATTTCAAGTCCTAATAAAGATAGCAGAGTTGATCCAACCAGTATACAAGTGTTCAGAAAACCCAATTTAATCAGTTTGGAAAGAAACATTTTGACTGAAAAAAAAAGAGAATACAAGTGTTATGAAAGAGAAAACATGATGTGAGATTCTGCACAAATCCATGAATACCTTGGAAAGGCTCAGGTTAGCTTAATGTCTGATAACCCATCAATCCTCCAAAATCATCAGGGCTTGATTGTTTACTTCCAGATTTAGGTAGCCATGGAAATAATTTAGTAAGGCCTTGCTTTTCAGAATCATTATTTTGTTGTTGACCATTGACCCCATATTTTTCCCTCTCAATTGCATCCATAATATCCTCCCGAGCCACAGTATTCGCACCTGGACAGATGAAAACAAAGAAGTTCCATATTATAATGTTTACTACAATTTTCTTAAAAATTATTGAGTTTGGATCCAGCCACCCCTAGGAAGGAACCCTACTTATGAACTGCAAAAGTCAAACACAGGAAAGCAAGCTAATCTGTAATGATTTCCAATAACAGTAAAAAAAGAAAGGGTAGCTCCCGCTTGCGCAGGATCAAGGGAAGGGTGCTACCCACTTGGGTCTTTTGTACGCAGCCTTTCCTTCCAATAACAGTATGGGGAAAATATTAAAATAATAAACTTTAGTCATGCACCAAAATCAGAGTTTGAAATCTCTACAAAAAGCCATTAAGTTTTGTAAAAAGAAGCGCTTGCACCAACATTATATCTGGATTGACATGTGCTGCACCTTTCCTTCTGACATAAAATGATCTTAACTCACCTCTTCGTGCAGCTAGTAGGGCAGCCTCGTTAACAATATTTGCTAGATCTGCGCCAACCAATCCTGGGGTTAAATTAGCAACCAGATCGCTAATTATTTCAGGGTCCTCTTCTAAAGGAATTTCCCTTAGATGAACAGCCAAAATCTTTTTGCGGCCCTCCAAATCAGGCACACCAACAACAACCTTTCTGGAGAAGCGGCCGGGCCGACAAAGAGCAGCATCCAGTGCTTTTGGTCTGTTCGTAGCAGCCATGACAATAACTTTCATGTCTGAGTCAAATCCATCCATTTCGGTAAGCAGCTGTTGATAAAGAAATCAAGAAAAATGTTCATTCAAATATGATAAGACAAATAGAATATAAAACATCATCAAAGTGCTAGAAATCCCACCTGATTTAGAGTTTGGTCTCTCTCATCATTAAAACTTTTACCTCGACTTCCACCCACAGCATCAAGTTCATCAATAAAAATGATTGATGGAGCAGCTTCTTTGGCCTCCTTGAACAAATCCCTGACCCGGGCTGCACCTCTTCCAACAAAAACTTCAACAAACTCACTGGCTGAAACAGAGAAAAATGGAATTCCAGCCTCTCCTGCCACTGCCCGGGCCAGCAGAGTCTTCCCAGTTCCTGGAGGGCCAACAAGCAGAACACCCCTGGGCAATTTGGCTCCGAGCTTCTTGTAGTTCAGCGAACCATGCAAACAGCTCACAATCTATATTGTGAAAATTGTCATGTTTTACTAGATTTCTTAGCGACACTGTCCAAAATTCAGTCAACAATAGTACACAACTAATTCTAGCAGGGCAAAAATGTAATAGCATTAAATGTATTTTTAGTGCAATAAAAAAGATCAGCATTTACTAAAGGACATTATGAGTCCAACATAATTGTGAGAAGGAAGTACAAATTAACCATTCAAAGGCACGTTCATGTCCTATTGTCTTAGACTCCCAGGACCTAACATATGTCTTCATTTTCAAAACCCTTCACAATTTCTTCAATGAAGCTTTGTAAATAAAAAAATGAAGCAAAGCCATGAGTTGGTAGAAGAGCCACATCATGACAATAAGCAACTACTCCCTCCGTTTCGAGTTATTGACGTTGTAATACATGAAGCACCCTTAGTTTGTCAGTATGTCACAATAAGTAACTAGGCTCCTACCTCCTAGGGGATTCTACAAATGTGAAACAGCCAATTATTGTAGAAGCCATACATTATTTGTTCCCTTTCCTAACATTTATAAGGATGAATGACAATTGCCAATGATGTTTGAGTTCCCACATTCAACAAGCATCACACAGAACAATCGTGAGGAAGCGATACAAAAGCAGTATTCACCTCGACAAGCTCCTCCTTCGCTTCATCAACGCCCTGGACATCACCAAACAACACTCTCTGCTTCCTCGGTCTGCGCCTCTTCTCTGCCCCACCCCCAGCTGACATTTGCCTCTGTATGAACCACATCATCGGCAGCAGTGAGACCCAGAGCGTGAGCAGCGTGCTCAGCATGTCCACCAGCAACCTCCCGGCTGGCCGCGGCGAGGACCGGTAGTCCACCCCGACCTCGCGCATAAGCCCCAGCAGGAACCCTTCGTCGTGCGGCACCCTCCGCGCATAGTACGGCCATTTCGTCGCCGCGCCCGCACTCTCCCCGGCATCGCTCGCGTCGGACCCGTCGTCGTCGCCGGCCTTCTTGCTGAAGTAGATGCGGCGCGAGTCCTCCTCGAACGCCACTGCTGATACGGCGCCCTCGCGGAGCCCCGCCACGAGGTCGCAATAGGCCACCTCTCGGGCCGCGTTCTTGGGGAGCGCGAGCCGCGCGGCGGCGAGGAGGACGGCTAGGAGGACCGGCGCCGCGGCCGCGAGAGGCACCCGGCGGGCGGCGCGGCGCAGAGCGGCCCCGGCGTCGGCCGCAAGGTCCCGCGGAGACAGTCTCCGGAGCCGCCGCCACAGCAGCCGCAGCAGAGGCCGCAGGCGCAACTTCCGGCGATCCGAAGAGCGGAAACCGAGACCGGCGCCCTTGTCCTTATCCACCTTGTCGATCTTGGCGCGAACCGGGCCCCCCCACCGCTGCCGCAGCCTCGCGTAAACCAGGCCGCAAGGGACCCCGCAGCCACAGCAATGGTCATCACTCGATGTCACCGCGAAGCTGTTCCAGGAAGCGGCGCGGGTGAAGCAGGAGGCCCGGGCGCGCGGGAGAGAGGCGGCGGATAAGGGGTAGCAGAGAGAAGCCACGGCGGCCATCGTCAGGCCCCGCGCACGCTCGTGGTTGCTCAGCCCGTCACGCCATTCGAACGGAGAGGGCCGCGGGTGGTGCGGGAACGCGTGCGCGCGAGGTGCTCCCCGCGGAGGCGGAGGCGGCGGCGGCGAAGCTCGCGGACACTCGTGTCCCGGTTTTTGGCTTAGCGATGATGATGATGATCGAAGAGATTTTTCGGACGTGCATAATTGGTTGTAGCCGTGGGCTTCTTTCGTTCGGCTCCTGCATGAGAATGGGCTGGCTTGTTCTGGGTACAGAACCATTTTCTCCAGTCCAACCCAGCCCAGAGCAGCCCAGTAGAGAATGGCGCCAAGATAAAAAATATTTCTTGGGCCTAGCGAGGCATGGAATTAGTGGGCCGGAGGTCCGAGGGAAGACGAAGAACGACATGGAATCAACTGAAGCTCGAGCGGTAATGAATATGGGCCGCGCGCATTAACTTAACTACCGCCTGGGAATGTTGGGCCGTCGGCCTAGCGCACTGGTTCTTTTTCTTTTACTGTGGTGCCGCGGAGATTTTAGCCCGCGGAGATTCGTTAGCTCAGTGCCTCGAAATGAAGGCCAGAAAAAAGGTGAAATTACTTCATCCATATTACAGAATTTGCGTGCATAATATAGAACCAATTTCTCATTGGGGTTGATAAAAGGGTTTATTATGTTTATACCCTTGAATGAAAGTCCAATTGTGATTTTACCTTCTAAAATTAGAGTTTATAATTTCACCCCTGCTTTCACGAAACGAAGCCAAAGTATACCCATTGTCAACGGTGTTAAATTTTGATAAAAAAAAAACAAAAATGCCCATATAGTTTTACCCTCATTTGATCTACGCTTGTAATTTTACCACTATTTTAGATAAATACAAAATAATCCATAACTATATTAAAATAAAGGTAAAATCGTAAACACATATTAAAAGTAGGGGTAAAATCATAAGGGCATTTCTGTCTTTTTAACAACACATAACGGAATAGGGGTATACTTTGTCTTCGTTTCGAAAAAGCAGGGTAAAATCACAAACTCTAATTTTGGAGGATAAAATCATAATTGGACTTCTAACCAAGGGTATAAACACAATAGTCCCTTGATAAAAACTGAATTATAATCCGGGACAAGTTGAAACAATGGCTGGAACAATTCAGAACAAGTGCCAGAACATTTTGAATTGACGGTCAGAACATATCTAAAACAAGAAAATGAACATTTCAAAATAATTCCATCAATATTATCATGAATGCTAACTTTGAGTCACCTGAAATTAACATTCCTTTCAGAATGCCGTTTTACTAAAATATTAATTTAAAAAGGATTAGACGAATTTTTTAAAAAAGGTTCAGGTAGCCTGCCTAATTGGATTCCCTGAACCGTGATTGCTGCCCACGGCCCCATGGACCAGTGGGCCAAGACGCAGCAGAAAACAGCTTGTGCTGGCATCAGCATGGTCGCATTACTGCAATCACACGACTCGCGCTTTTCTCCTCCTCCGTCTTCTTCTCCTCGCCGCGACTATATAAACCAACCCCAGGTTCCTGATTACGTTTTCGATCGGAAAAGGAAGAAATAATCTTGGATTCCTGGTTGGATCGGTTCGGTTTAGAGTGAGGAGGAGGGGGTTGAAGGACGGTGAAGGTGATGGAGGGGCGCCCGGCGGAGATGGGGTTCCAGATGCCAGCGGAGTGGGAGCCGCACGAGCAGTGCTGGATGGGATGGCCGGTACGTACCTCTCCCTCCTTCCCACTTCCCCGATTTCTTTTTTCCTGGAGAAGATTTCCCTCTTTCCTGATCCTATTTTCATTATCAGAATTCAATAGTACTGTACAAGGTTTCCCTCTTCCCCTATTTTTTTCCAGGAGAAGGTTTCCCTCTTTCCTGATCCTATTTCCATTATCAGAATTCAATAGTACTGTACAAGGTTTCCCTCCTCCCCTATCTTTTTTTTTCATTTTTTCCTATTTCGTCATCCCATCTTCTTTCCGTGTTCGTTTTGATGCCCAAAGCTACGGGGACGCCGCTTTTTTTTTTGCGGGGTGGGGGGTGGGGGTGAGTAGAGAGCTCTGTTTCTGTTGGAGTTTCAAAATCTCAGTCAGTCCATACACCCGTTTCTTGGTTGAGAAATGGTCCCTTACCTTCAACTCCTAGGATCCTGGAGGGGCTCTTTACTTGTGAATTTCCAAGCTCACCCAGATCTGTCTGCCGAAAATTGTTCCTTGAGCTCGTTTCGTCACTATTTATCTGTCAAAAGTTCAGTCCTGATGAGATGAACTGGATCGATCTTGTGCGGCCGTAGTGCTCCGTAGATCGTAGGGTTCTATGCTCGTCTGTAGGCTTATTGTTCTTGAACTGCGAAACGAATCCGGCTTTTTTTTGTTTTAAATTTGCAGCGGAATATTCTCACTTGCGCGTGCTTCTGGGAGCAGATAGCGACAGAGCACCATTTAGCAGCCTGACTTAAGCGGTCAATTACTATTCTTGTGTCAAGCTGGAATCTTGAATCTCTTTTCCTTTCTCGTACGAGTGACTAGATTTATATGTTTTATTCAATTTGGACTTGGTCGCCTCTTATGACACACCAGAGAATCCAAAGCATAGCAAGTGCTAAGCACGATTAGCTTATGTGCACCATCTTTTTCAGAATAGCATATGCAGGAATGCGTAAATACACTGTAGCAACTTATATACTAACTTAGGTCCCGTTTGGTACAGCTCCAAATTTTATGAGAATCAAAAACATTTCAGTTTCAACGTAAAAATGTTTCTCAACTGAAACAAAAATACAAAATCACTTTAGAAATCGTTTAGCTACTTTTATGATTTCAGTTTCAGTATAGAGAGAAGAGGATCAAAATGATCTATTTACCCTTAGATAGATTATATTGTTTTTGTCATTATATAACATATAATAAATTTTTATAATATGTATTATTTATAAATGTTATTACAAAATATATGTCATCATCAACATGCACGGATAAATACTTGTTACATCGCACCAATGGCGAAGAGTTAAGAATAAGGGTAGACAATGGTAAATTACTGTAAATAATGACAAAACTAGAGGTGATACAATAATATGAAGTGATTCAGGCTGTGGAACACCTTTCCAGCTGTTTCAGGTTCGTAGGCAAAAAATATGAAACGTTTTTCATGGATTCATTGCTGAAACGTTTTACATTTTTACTGTTTGGTACCGTTTCAACTGATTCAACCCAGAATCTGAAACGTTTATTCTTGCCAAACGCACCTTAAATTAACTGAATATCATGTTAATTGTGGAAAAGACAACTAGCAAGCAATTGTCTCTGTCAGCCCTTGCTTTTCTCGTACTAACAGTGATCAAACTAAATATTTTTTATTCTAGTGGAGACAGACAGCTATCAGCCTACTATGACCATGATAAGTGCTTCTTCAGCAAGCCCCGCAAGACTGAAAGCAGATTCTATCTATTTCTTTATCTTTTCTCCACATCATTGATGATCTCTACTTTATTCGGCAAATCTAAGTGCGTCATCATATTACATGTTCTTTTTTTCCATTTTCCTTTGGATGACAGGAGCGTCCAGACAACTGGCGACAGCACGCTGGTCCTGCTCAAGAGGCATTTGCGAGAACAGCAATTGCCATTTCGAAGTTCGAGCCGGTCACGATATGTGCAATTGCCGAACAGGTACCGGGTTGTCTCGACGCTGCCTAACGCGAATCTGTGTTATCTTGTGGCCCCAGTAGCATTAGGTCTCATATTTTCTTTTCGTTTCTAGCAGTACCCCAATGTTCACAAGTTGATGCAACATCAGACAAACATCAGGGTTGTTGAGATGAGCATGAACGATTCCTGGTTCCGTGATATGGGGCCCACTGTGCGTATCCTAAAATCTGTCTTCTCCATTCTAATTTGCTTGTTTGTGTTTGGAATTGCTATTTGCTAATAGCGTTCCTGGTTTTTAGTTTGTCACTCGCAAAGCTGGATCAGGAATCGCAAAACAAACAATAGCAGGAATTGATTGGGAGTTTAACGCCTGGGGAGGTATGGTTTATTGAAATTTAAGTGTGCATGTTTCTTCTGAATTCTCTCATGCTTTTAGTCTGATGCTAGTTACTTTTCTCATGCTGTTGTTAATCATGTTCTTGCGAAATTGTCAATTATCATTACTGCTGTCGTAGTATCAACTACTAAGAAATGATCGGGTCTGGATTCTTGAAGGAAAGCACACAAATATTTACCTGGTACTGAACCTTAGCTCAATTGATTGGGTGGTTTGACCGTTTGAGACAAGACAAAATTTGGTGGCTATTTCTTCTTATATGCAATGTCACCTAGTCCCTTCAAGGCAGTTTGAGTTCTTGTTTCTTTTATTGCACATAATAAGAATTCAATAATTACACAAGTTATGATCCTGTGATCACCTTTTTTCAAGAAGATAAGTTCTGCTTTACTTTCCTACAGGAATCTATGATGACTGGAGTCTTGACAGAGATGTTGCCAAGAAAGTAAGGAGCTGAGCCCTGCTTAAGAAGAAATTGATGTACTCTGTCCGTGCTAAATTATCTGTCATTATAGCCTTCTCCAATTTTTTCTTCAAATTTTCTGTCATTCTCGCTTTCCAATACATCTTCCTCTTTTCTCAATACATCTCTATATCTACCTATTCTAAAAAAACTATGATTTTTATTTCTCTTTCCTTCTTGATTTCTGTGCGCTATATGTATTTCATCTATCCTTAATTTACGTGCCTAGAGACAAAAGGATAGATAAAATGAGAGAGAATGTTTTAGGTTATTTCTGCACTTACTTCCCTATATCGGTCATCGATTTCAGATAGTACAGATTGAAAGGATCCCTAGGTTTCCACACAAAATGATTCTTGAGGGTGGAAGCATACATGTTGATGGAGAAGGTACCTGAAATCTGTTCATGTCAACGAGCGGATAGTTTTTTATATACTCCATTCGTATCAAATTATTTGACGTCTGATTAGTTTAAAATTAAACTAGCCAGCGTCAAATAATTCAAAACGGAGGGAATATATATGTCTATGTTCTCCTAACAAATGGTCACATTTCAGGTACTTGCATCACAACAGAAGAATGCTTGTTGAGTCCCAACAGAAACCCAAACATGACAAAGTTAGAGATCGAGA
Source organism: Neostapfia colusana (assembly GCA_030760725.1). Classification (NCBI taxonomy): domain Eukaryota; kingdom Viridiplantae; phylum Streptophyta; class Magnoliopsida; order Poales; family Poaceae; genus Neostapfia; species Neostapfia colusana. The sequence goes on from JASWHV010000019.1 coordinate 55,352,426, forward strand.
ATGAGCTGAAAGATTACCTTGGCGTCACAAAGGTCATCTGGATACCTCGTGGACTTTACGGTAACCTAGATAGAACTAGCTGTAAGATTTCTTTTGGCCGGTCCTACCCTAGCTATCTACCCTGCTCTGATACACACTACACGTTTCCGAGCGCTTCCCACCAGGTGATGAGGACACGAACGGCCACGTCGACAACCTGTGCTGTTTCGTCAAACCCGGCGTGGTCCTCTTGTCGTGGACCGACGACGAGGAGGATCCACAGTACGAGCGGTCAGTCGAGGCGCTGTCGACGCTGTCTGGATCCGTCGACGCGAAGGGACGGCAGATCGAGGTCGTGAAGATCCACGTCCCGGGGCCTCTGTACATGACCGAGGAGGAGGCGGCCGGCGTCGTTTCTTCGGTCAGTGCCATCGCCGCTAAAAACCCCTCGTCGTCGCTGGTTTTACATTACGTTGTCGTTTGCAGTGCTGATCTCAGCGGCCTCTCACGATCACCATGGATACACATGGATGGCTCCGGTTTCAGGGGCATTCTGTGCCGAGGGAGGCGGGCACGAGGTTGGCTGCCTCGTACGTGAACTTCTACGTCGCGAACGGTGGGATCATAGCGCCGGCTTTCGGCGACGATCAGCGGGACAGGGAAGCGTGTCGGGTTCTTCGGAAGGTGTTTCCCGAACATGAGGTAAGCCACCGGCCGGTGGCTTAAGCATGTATCCTGGATTTGGGGGCTTGGGTGACCTGACGAACTGTTGCGTCTCCTCAGGTGGTGATGGTGGAAGGCGCGAGGGAGATCGTCCTGGGAGGCGGGAACGTGCACTGCATCACGCAACAGCAGCCCGTGCGCCCGTCGTCGTAGATGCACGAACCGTGGTGGACCCAATGCAAGGGGAGGAAGAACAATATTGATCCTGCCATTGGCAATTTGTGCGAGAAACATGTTCGTAGATCCCTTTTGCGATGTGGAAATAAGAGCCGGTCTACTTGTGCCATCATATTTTTAAGAGAACCGCAATGAAGCATGCGTTTGGGGTGCTAGATGTGCTATTCCCTTCTCCTGAAAAGCACGTGCTCCTTGAGAGTGGGTTAGTCTAGTCCGGCACCGATCCTGTTTGCAGCAGCTAAATGCATACCATTGTGTGATGTAATTGGTTAATCTGGATGTCGGGTCTTATCCAACCGTTTTATAGGAGTGGGTTGAGGGTAGCAAGGTGTAAATCTATCGGTAGCCACATTCACGCTCCACGCAGGGACCTCCTACACGTTACGCATGGACCGGTTTGGCATTTGGGTTTTCTTTGAAAGGTGGTTACATACAATAGAGTAGGAAGGTGTGTGGAATCACACTTCTGAAAGTGAGTGTGTGGCGTGTTGTCCGGGTGTCTCCTGATTGCAATCACCGTCCCTCGCGGTTATTTGAGTACCACTTGTTCACTGTTCTGTCACGTAGTAAGAAATGAAAGAAGCCAGCTAGAGCCCTCATGGTGATGGACCGTCTTCAAGGCGTGTTGCAGCTCCTTGAACCTCATCTCTTGGTCGACGTTGTCCCGGGTGTCGACCTTCTGCTTGCCCTCCCTCTGGCGGAAGGGAGGAGCTTCTACGCACGGCCGCCTCCCGTCGCGGAGGCGCTCCGCGAGCTTCTGGATCTCCCGCCACTCACCAGCTATGTGGCTCCTGGTGTTGTGCACAGGGCATGGCTCACTATGGTCACTGCCAGGGGCAGGTGACTGTCGTGGCCTCTTGTCGGGGCGTGGCCCCCGAGCTCCACTGGGTGCAGCGGCTGCAGCAACCGGAGCTCCGGGCGGTGGCTTGACCTTGCCACCACCCTTCTTGATCTTCTTGTTGCTCCCGTGGGAAGCAGCGGTTGTTCCGGGCTGTCCTCCAACTTCGGAGGCTGGCTGTAAGTGTCAGTTGCCCCCTTCTGCTGCTCTGGCGCACTTGTCCACCAGGCTGAAGAGCTCCGAGATGTTGCGCACCTTTCTGGTGGCCAACTTCTCGAGCATCTTCTTGTCTCTCACACCCTGTCAGAACGCCACCACCACTGAAGCATTCTGGATGTGGGGGATGGTGTTCCGTACCTGAGAGAACCGCTGGATGAAGGAGTGCACCGACTATCTAAGTTGTTGTCGGATGGCGTGGAGGTCAAGCTCCGTGCCGGGACGGGTGTAGGAGTTGCCGAAGTTTGCGGTGAACTGTCGGCACACCTCTCCCTAGGAGGTTATAGAACCCTGGGGGAGATTCATGAGCCAAGACCAGGCTGGACCGGTTAAAGCGACGGGGAAGTAGTTGGCCATGACGGCCTCATCCCCTCCTGCAGCAAGGATGGTGGTGGAGTAGATCTGAAGAAACTCCGCCGGGTTGACGCTGTCGTCGTACTTCTCTAGCAGGTGTGGCCGGAACTTGTGCGACCACCTTGTGAAGCGGAGGTGGGGTGCGAGGGCCGCACACCCCGCTCCTGTTTCTGCAGGTCCTGGTGCCGCGAACGCCTGGTCCGCTGTTGGCACCGTGTACCCCGGCATGCGCAAAGGTGCACCATGAACCAGGGGCGCCATTTGCAGGGCATATGGCTGGTACATATGCTGTGTGGCGTACGCTTGGGGCAGAGATCACGTGGCGAACGTCTGCGGCCCAGGCTGAGTCGAGGCGGTCGAGATGCTGTCGCCGACCTCGTGGTTGCGACGCCTTTCTCGTCGTCGCTCGATGGTCACGCGGGCATCTTCGCCAGGTGACGCTGCTCCAGCTCCAACCTCAGGTCCGCCGATGGGAGCCCGGTGGAGCGGGAGTCTGTCGTCTGCCCGTCAACCGTTGGCGTGCGCGACAACGACACATCCGGTTGACTGGGGCGTCGTCCCCGCCGGAGCGGAGGGTTGACGGCAGCGACGACGAGACAGTCGACGTCGCGAATCCACTGCTGGGTTGCCCCCTCGGGAGCGTCCCCAGCAGGTGGATTGTGCAGGAGCGCACGTGCTGCAGCTAGTGTACTCCTATGGGTGACACTCGGCGCTGCAGCAGATCTTGGGCTTGCTGGAGTCCACGTTGTCGGTGTCGGCTGCGGGCTTCTAGCTTGTCCCAACACACTTCGTCCTGAGTGCGTCGAGACATAGGCCTCGCTAGTCATCGTTCGCCGGGAACGAGGGCGAGGAGAGCTTGCCGCTAAAGGAAGCTTCGTCATCTTCGTCGGTGTAAGCTCGTCGCTAGAGGGAAAAGCCCCCTACCTGGCACGCCAAATGTCGAAGCGTATGCGATCGACACTTCCCCCGGGCCTGCTCTGGGCAGCCCGCAGAGGTTCTTTTTTGGAGGGGCTAGTCCTCTCGGAGAGTCTACGTGTGTTTGGACGACGGAAGGAGATGAACACAATGGTTTTTACGTGGTTCGGGCCGCCGGAGCGTAAAACCCTACGTCCACGGTGAGCAGAGGTGCTCGTTGTATTGCTTGAGGCTTAGAACCGGAGTTCTAAGCTTGGGGATGAGCTGAGTGCTAGCTAAGTGTTGAATGCCAAGGGAACCGAACCCCTAGAGTTCGAACCCTTTGCAACGCTGCCTACCCAAGCCTTTATAGTCCAAGGCCCGGGCGGCTTACAAAGGGGGTCCCGGGACCCGACAGGTGGTCCCGGGGGGATTGCCTGCCATCTACCATATCTCGCAGTAATGCCGGTAGTTGTCTCTGGCGAGGGCTTCTGAGTCTCCGTCCTGCCGCCCTGCCCGCGCCGCAAGCTAGGCGTAGTGGTTGATGATGGCAGGGGCGGTAGGGGATGTATTGTCACTGTGTTTATTGTTGTACAACCTTTCACATTGTGTGCATGTCTTCACGTCTTGGGAAGGCGCGACCTGTCTTGACCGTGACTGGCCACAGTGGCGCCTGGCAGGCGTGCGCCGCGTCTCCGCATCTTGGGAAGGCGCGGGTCTCGAATACCTTGTACGGTAAGGGCATGTGCGCCTTTACTCTTGCTGCCTACCGCGCTGGGTGGGCAGCGCTGCTTCGCTGCCACGTGGCGGGCCCGGAGCCCTCCTCTGCGGAGAGGGGTGTTCCGGCCCTGCTAGACACGTGGAGCCTTCGGAGCTCTCCCCGCGGAGGGGGGAGGTCCGGCTCTGCTGGCCACATGGCGGGCCCGAAGCTCTCCTCTGAGGAGAGGGAGGTCCAGCCCCGCAAGGCACGTGGAGCCTTCGGAGCTCTCTCTGCGGAGGGGGGAGGTCCGGCTCTGCTGGCCATGTGGCAGGCCCAGAGCTCTCCTCTGAGGAGAGGGAGGTCTGGCCCGCAGGGCACGTGGAGCCTTCGTAGCTCTCCCCGCGGAGAGGGGAGGTCTGATTCTGCTGGCCACATGGCGGGCCCGGAGCTATCCTCTGAAGAGAGGGGAGCCCCGGCCCTGCTGGACACGTGGAGCCTTCGGAGCTCACCCCCGCGGAGGGGGGGGGGAGGTCCGGCTTCGCCGGCCACATGGCAGGCCGGAGCTTCCCTCTGAGGAGAGGGGGTGGCCCGGCCCTACAGGACACGTGGTGCTCTCGGAGCTCTCCCCTATGGAGGGGCGAGGTCCTTAGGCGGTTTTGCCCAGTGCACGGGGGTACCCGGTATTGAGGGTACCGACAATGGTGACATCGAAGTGGCCCACATGACGCGTACTTGAGGTATTGCTCGATTTCCCCGTTTCACCAAGCGTCGATCTGTGGTCTGCAAGGGTTGAAGTGGATCTTTGCTCAAATCCACTATCTTTGGCATCTCGGCGAAAACTGGTGTATAATTGGGGGTGAAGGGATTCAACTGAGATGTATGAAACAATGGATGAACTTGGGACGTCTCCGGCAGATTCAGTCGGTAAGCAACTCTTCCAATCCTTTCTACTACTTCATAATGGCCAAAATACTTATATGCCAGTTTTGGGTATGGTCGATTTACCACTGACTGTTGAGCATAGGGCTGTAATTTTAGTAAAACCAACTCACCCACCACAAATTCTCGGTCAATTCTATTCCGGTCCGCCTGCTGCTTCATCCGTATATATGAAGAACGCTCGGCCAATATCTCATGCGCTGTTTTATCTTCAACTTGTGGCAAAGTCGGCACTGCTAACACATCCGGGTCATATCCATACAGGGCTTTAAATGGAGAACAGCCCAAGGACGAATGATGAGAAGTATTATACCAATATTCAGCCAATGGCAACCAAGACTTCCACTTTTGGGGGCTATCGTGAACCGCACAACGTAGATAAGTTTCCAAACACTGGTTGACTCGTTCTGATTGACCATCAGACTGTGGATGATAGGATGTACTCAACAATAGCTTCACTTTCATGCTAGTAAATAATTGTCTCCACACAACACTAGTAAATATTCTATCACGGTCAGATAGCATAGTCTTAGGAAGACCATGTAGTTTAACTTATTATCCAATAGAGCTGAGGCCACTTGAGCAGCAGTATATGGATGCTTGAGGGGTATAAAATGGCTATACTTAGAAAATCTGTCTACCACCACTAGAATAGTATTGTAACCCTCAGACTTAGGAAGTTCTTCAATAAAATCCATAGTAATCTCTTGCCACACTCCTGCAGGAATAGGTAGTGGTTGTAATAACCCTGCAGGATGACACCTCTCCCCTTTTGCTTGTTGACAAATAAGGCATTGCTTAACAAAAGACTCCACATCAGTTCTCTGCCCCTTCCAATAAAAAAATTTCTTCACTCTGTGATATGTAGCATGAATACCCGAATGCCCCCCATAGCAATATCATGACAAGCTGCTATCAACTTCGTTCTCAATGCAGAGTTTTCCCCAACCCAAATCAGGTCATTTTTGCATATAATACCTTGGGACAGAGAAAACCCATCTTCATTTGGGCTCACCACAGCCAACTGAACAAGCAAATTTTGAGCTTCTGTATCAGTTTCATAAAAATTTATCACCTCTTGAACCCACATAGGTCTTACCTCATTGACAACAGTCATTTGCATCAGTTGACCAATCCTAGACAATGCATCTGCAGTCATATTTTCCTTTCCTTTTCTGTATACAATCTTAAAATTGAGTCCCATCAATTTAGCCATGGCCTTCTTTTAGAGATCACAGTGCAACTGCTGATCCTCCAAGAAGCTGAGACTCTTGTGGTTAGTTCGTATAATAAACTCATCCCTTTGCAAGTACTGCCTCCATCTATCCACAGCAAGAATTAAGGTCAAAAATTTCTTTTCATATATGGACCACTGTTTATGTTTCTCAGTCAAGGTCTTACTCAAAAATGCAATAGGTTTTTCCTTTTGCATTAACACTGCTCCCACACCAATATCACTAGCATCCGTTTCCACAACAAAAATCTCTTGAAAATCTGAGAGTGCCAACACTGGGGTGGAAACCATGGCTATTTTCAATTTACTAAAGGCTGATGCAGCCTCCTTAGTCCACAAAAATATTTTCTTCTTAAGTACTTGTGTCAATGGCATGGCAATACACCCATACCCTCTTATAAACTTTCTGTAGTATCCTGTCAGTCCCAAAAAAGCCCTTAATTCTATAAAATTGTTTGGTGTAGGCCACCTCTCCATCACTTCAGTTTTCCTCGGATCAGTGTTGACTCCTTGCCTCGAAATAATGTGACCCAAATATTCCAATTCTCCTTGCATAAACTGGCATTTAGACATTTTAATGTAGAACCTGTGTTTCCTCAATGTGTCTAATACCACTTGTAAATGATCAATGTGAGTATCCAACGAGGTACTATAGATTAATATATCATCAATGAAGACTAAAATAAATTTTCGTAGAAAAGGTGCTAAAATAGAGTTCATAGCACACTGAAAAGAGGCAGGAGCATTAGTAAGTCCGTAAGGCATCACCTTGAATTGGTAGTGGCCATAATGGGTCTCGAATGCAGTTTTATATTCCTCCCCTTCCTTCATACGGATTTTGGTGATATCCAGCTCGCATATCAAGACTTGTAAAATATTGTGTGCCACCCAGTTCATCTAAAATCTCATCAGCTAATGGCATAGGGAATCTGTTCTTTATTGTTAGATCATTTAGCCTTCTGTAATCAACGCAGAATCTCCATGAACCATCCTTCTTCTGCACCAATAACACCGGAGAAGCAAAAGGACTAACGCTATGCTCAATCAACCCAGCTTGTAACAATTCAGCCACTTGCCTCTCTATCTCATTCTTGTGGAGAGGAGAATATCTATACGGGCAAGAATTAATCGGCACAGCTCCTGGTATAAGAGGTATCGCATGATCAAATGGTCGAGTAGGGGGTAGCGACATGGGATCTGAAAAAACATCCTTATAATCCTGCAATAGTTTCTGGACTCTAGGGTCCAACTGAGTTTTCTCCCCCGTATCCATTTGATCAGAGGTGCGCATCAACACCGCCATGGCCCATACATCATTCCCTACTATAAGTTTGTCCAACTGAGGTATAACCAACTCAAATAATTCATATTGTTGCAGAGGATGATCCCCCTGCAATTTAACCCATCTCCCTCGATATGAAAATTCAATGTGTTTATTACTCCAGTCACACTGCATAGGACTATGAATAGACAACCAATCATAACCCAGAATTCCATCATAAGCACCCAACTCGAGGATTCTCATGTCTGATTGAAATGCTTGACCCCCACACCACCATTCCAGTTTTTTCAACATATGGTCATTGAGCATTTTGTCTCCACTTGCCACCTGCACCATTACTGGAGAACACCTCAGAGCCCCGACCTTTCTACAAAAGTCTTGTTAACAAACGACTGTGAGCTTCCTGAGTCCACCAATAATAAGAACACCTAATTTTGAACCAAAGCTCTGAGTCTGATGCAGTTGCCTCCCTGAGTTCCTGCCACCGCATGAGAGGATAGATGATAACATCCTTCTGTACCTTGGTCCTCCTGATCCAACTGAAATAACACCTCATCACACAATGAAGCCTCTAATTTTTCTACGGATAGAGTATTTAATTGCATCTGTCCCCGCTTAGGACAACGAGATTGATGTCCCGGTTAAGACTTTTCCCCACATGTATAACACAGTCCATGCATTCGCCTATAATCCCTTAGTTGTCTTTCCTTGCTCAGTTCAGTCAATGGAGCCCCTAATCTCTGTTCAGGCTTCCCTTGCACTCCCTGTCTCATAGGAAACTGAGATCTGAAACTTCTGAATTTGCTTCTATCCTGAATATCCCTCTGCACTTTGGCTAGAATTGCTGCTCTAGTCACTGACGTTGGCACTTGGGACCACATCGGCCCTTGCAACTCACTCTTGAGTCCTCTAATAAACTGAGTCACATAAATGATTTCATTCAAATCCGGATTATGCATTGAGGTTTGGTATCTGTAATTTTTGAACTTAGTGATGTATTCTTCCAACCCCCCAGACTGCTTTAAATTCAGAAGATCATACATCGCTTGGGGATACTCATATGCTCCGAATTTATCTTTCACGGCATCCACAAATTTGCTCAATGAACTTAGGTCTTCAATCAACTTATACACCTGCAACCACTTTGATGCATTTCCTTCCATATGCATCAAAGCTGCTCTAACCCAAAAGGATTCTACCACATTATATATAGAAAAATAATCTTCGCACTTGTCAACCCAAATAGTTGGATGTTCTCCAGAAAACTTCGGAAAAGACAGTTTCATTAGACTCCTCTCTTCTACCTGTCTCTCCCTTCTGTGGTGACCAAGTTCTCCCATCACCTCCCTGAGTTGGCCACTCCTCAATATTTGATTAGGTCCTTTCATAGTCCTTCTGTCCATGCCCTCCATATGTCTAGCTTCCCTTCCTTCCCCAACACCACTATCCTCCATCCTCCGCTCACTATGGTTTCTACCTCCCTCGCCCCTATCCAGAATCGACCCCTGATCATCACCATATTGATCCATCTCCCGCGCCATTCTCTTCAGTGCCAACGAGGAAACACGTTTTTCCATTTCTGCCATCTGCCTGAACAAAGCATCCCGCTCCTTGGCAGCCTGCTCAGCGACTGATGCCGCTAATGCTTGCTGCCCTACCAAGTCCCGCTGCACCTTATCCATTTTATCAAGCCGCAACGAGATTTCCTCCAATACCCCCAAACACCTTATCCCACCGGTCACCCTCCGCTCGAGACGTCTCCGCCATGGCGTCAAGGACGAAGCGGGTTTGGACCGAGGGTTTCACCGTTGGAGCCGTGATGAAGGGTCTGAAACCCTAATCTCCAATTTCGGCAACTCGTGATCTCCTCCAACCTCCGTTACCTTCCTCACCCACTGCTCATCTACATGTATTTCTCCGACCCCCAATTCTACCAGTACTCCACTCGATCCTCCAAATTCCCCAATCAACAACGGTCTGCCCTTCCCTGAGAAAAAAAATTCGATACGGATAGAAGGTATTAGGCTCTGATACCAGCTGTCATGGCCCTTGACCGTCGGCTCGTCGAACCAAGACGTGAGCGCAGCAGCGGTGCCGGCGAGGCGAGAACCCACGAAGAACACAAAGCCGGCGGAGAGGCGGTGAAATGTTTTCTGTATTCGTCGCCCTGATTGGTTCGGTCCCCTTCACTTACATATCGTCAGCCCAACAGGCCAGTGCTCAATTACAACTCACGCCTAACCCACACGTCAGTACTCTTATCTTATTACGTTCCACCCAAGCCACTGTCGAGTCATTCACAACCCTAACGCTTCGTCTCTTGCCTTACGCCGTAACTCCCCCCCCCCTTTCGATCCTCAGCTTCGGAAGCTCCGCCGAGTCATTCACCATCCTAGCGCTTTGTCTCCTGCCTTCCGCCACAACTTCCCCCTTCAGTCCTCAGCTTCGGAAGCTCCCGCGCGACGTCACGCGCCGGCTCAGCCTCCCGCGTTACATGGGGTGGGGGACTGGGGGATACGGAGTGAGGAAGGGTCAGGGCTCTGACCTCTGCGTCGGTGGACACCGCAATTCTCTTCTCCCAGCGTCGGCCAAAAACGAGCTCCGGGAGAATCGCCGCGAGAACCGCGAGAGGGCGAGGATGGGATCGGGGCGAAGAAGCCCGAAACACCCACCCCGAAAGAATTTCCGCGATATACAGGGAAAGAATTTCCGCAGCGGTGGGTTGAGACTTTAAATAAACGGCATGAGAGCTTGAGAGGCATGGAGCGCAATAAATTGGATGCGCCGTGGTAGCCGTTTCGTCGAGGTGCGGGACACGAAGCCTTGTGGATCGCTTCAAGAAGTAGGGGCCTTTCGAAAATTTTTAGGACATCTTCGGTGGTGGTGTCGTGCAGGTGTTCGCTTGTTTTTCCATCCAGGGATTTTGCATGTCCGTACTATTGCAATAATATACATAGCATTTATACTCTCATAGGTCCTTTTGTTTTTTATCCGGGTTCGTTTAGGAAATTTATCTTGGTAGCCTAAAGTCTTTAAGGGCCATAGTGTAAAGTTGCTTGAACAAAAGATTTTGTGCACTAGAGTACAAAGACCATACTCCAGAAACGGCGGTCACGCAGTACTCGCTCGTACATCATATCATTAATACCCTTTATTAGGAAAATCATGATCTCCACGTATCATATATTCTGCAATGTTCCTTTCATGCTCCAGACAAATAAATGTAACGGTACAGTTTCCTTTTTAACGAGTATAAATTCTCTTAGAGCAGCATTATAGGCAAGGCAACATTAGAGGACCGGTCAAACATCAGTTGCAAGAGGTGTGCAGCTCGAAGAGAAGACGCGCCTCTGCACTTCTGCAGCATCGAAATGCCTCTGCACTTCTGCAGGTGTGCAAGGAGGATACTAGCATTGCTCAGACATTCAGAACAGATTTGCAGACACAGCCAACCCATGTGCGAAACAAAGGAGTCGAACAAGTATTACGCTGCTAGCATGTACCTTACCTGCGATCGCCATTACCACTCGCAACGAGTGAAAAAAAAACGGACCTGCATCTTCGTGGCACGCATAAAAGAACATTTTTACCTCGACGATGTCACATGAATCAACCAACATCTCAGAGACAGACGTCGTTGTCTTTTTCCTGACATGAATGGTACTGTACTCATTATCAACAGCCTGAAATCACAATAGCTGGGCAGATCGAAAAAGAATGTAAACAAAGTGCATTCCATGCCCGTTACCCACCTGACAGTTCACCCGATGTCCCGATGGAACAACGTTGCAGGTGAAAAAAAATCAAGTCTGCTCATATAACTCCCAGAGTTATATACTGTCTATATCTTTGGAGTTAAGTAGCACCACAGTATGCGCAAAAAGTAAGGTCAACAACCAGCCACTTTTGTAGAGTGGTTCCTCCACAAAAAATTTGTAACAATATCGTAGGTTGAGCTTCCTTGTGATGTTCATCTCTCTACTAATTCCTTTTAATCAGTTGATGGTTGGTGCATGGTAAGACTGGTGTCCGCAGGCGCAGCTACTCTCTGAACAGAACTGCAAAAGATCGCACATATTTTCCTGCAGATATGAGTTAACAAGGTCAGCATATTCAAACGGAAACAATATAGAATCAAGTCAAATTTGCAATTATACAATGGTAACTGCATAATAAATTATGCAAATGATGTTGCAATCTAATGGAGAGCATATACATCAGATAAATGAAATTAAGGACCGTGGAAGAAGCATTGCTGGTACAAGTCAAATCAGGGAGCGAAATGTAATATCAAAACCATAATCGGAAACTTCACGAATAATGAGCTAGAACAGTAAACACTCCCAGGTCCCAACAAGAATACAAGATCCTAGACAGCGTTTTCACGTCGTCGCCTAGACAATGCCTAGGCGTCCAGTCAGTGCGGCCCCAACGCCTGGACAGGTCGCCTCGCCTGGAGGCCGCCGCCGCGCCGCCGGTCCCGCGCCTCTGGTCGCTGCGCCGCCGCCGGCCGCCACGCCTTCGGTCGCTATGCCGCCGCCAGCCGCCGCGCCGCTGCCCACCCCTCGCCGCGCCGCGCCGCCGCCGCCATCAGTGGAGGGATGGGTGAAGAGGAGAGTGAAGACCTCTGTTTAGGGTTAGGGTGGGGTCCTATTTTGTATGTGCTGATGTGGAAAGACAACCGTTGAATCTAATCCAACGGTTCAGAGAGCCAGCCCGCCGCCTCCACTGTGCCCGCTGCCTTCACCTCCGCCCACCGCCTCCGCTGCGCCCGCTGCCGCCGCAGCGCCCGCCGCCTCCACCTCCGCCTGCCGCCGCGCCCGCCGTCCGCCGCCCGCCTGGCCGGCCGCCTAGGCGACCAGACGCCCATTCAAAAGCCTAATCCTAGAAGGGATCAAGGGAATACCAATACTAGTGCGATATATACTGATGGATGGCCAGTCTTGCAAGAATCCTTTCAAATCAACTTGTCCAACATGCAGTAGGAAAAGGGTTTTATGGAACCCAGAATTCTAACAGTCCATGTGATAACCAAATGGATGATCTTGTTTCTAATAGGTCGAACTGTAAAATCAATGGATCTCCCAAATTTTCATCAAAATAACCATCCTATCTGTAATATCATGAAATGTATTGCTGTTGATTGTTCCTATCAAAAGAAGAGGTAAGGTTGTCTAGAAATAACCCTTCTCTATATTCCACAATGTGTGAAGCCGTACGCCACTGGATACACCTTTTTTTTAAGAGTCCCTAGTTGCATGATAGAACAAGGGATATATACAAATGTACTCAGATGTGTAATGTAGAAAACTGTGGATGGTTACTCCAAAACTGAGGCCAGCAGAAACAACCTCGGTTAGTAACTCCAGGATGGTACAGTTCTAGTTGGACAAATCATGGATATGTTATAACAGTAAATAATGCTTTTCCTAGAATTTTAGTTACCATTTGGCCAGAAGATGCTTCCTGGTATGCAAAACTAGCGACGCTTCCTTGGATGATCATCATAGCCATCGTCCCTTGATTGACTCTTTGCCCTTGCCCGCGCTCTCCTTTCATCGTCATCGTCCTCAGTGTACTCCTGGTATCTCCTCTTATTACCATGACGTCGATCCCCCTCATCCCAGTGCCTCTCTAACTCCCTTTCTTTCTCCACGGAACGCTCTCCATGCCGACTCCCCTCCTCACGGTCACGCTCCTTGTACAAATCACCTCCATCATGGCCAGACCGCCTGCTCTCTGGATAGCTCCCCACATCAACATTGGCAATGCTCCTCTCATCACTTCTTCCGGGTCTTCCTCGCCTCATGCCACGCCCTTTCCGGTAATCCTCATCAAAGTGCCGCTGCTGCGCCTGCATCGGTGCTGGCTGCTGCCATGGTAATTGGTAACCTCCGAAGTTCCACGGCGGCTGTGCACCCCAAAAGCCAGCGTACATCGCCTGATCAGGCCACACCCCGGGGCCACGCATCGCCATCCCGCCCGCTGCCAAGAACGCTGAGTTCACGTGGGGCGCCACCGCCGACGGCATCATACCAGTACCCATCCCTACATTGAACTGGCCCAGTGGCTGGAAGCCACCGTACCCACCACCACCGAACGGTAGTCCATGCGGCCGCGGAGTCATACACCGTTGCGGGATTGGCGCCAGAGTCGCCCGATCACCAAAAATTGAACCCACATTGCCTCGAACCGGCGGCGCGTTGCTGGCGCCACGACCGACGCCGTGGATGTCGCGGCCAGGGGAGGGGTCCGGGGCGGTCTGGACCGTCTCGGCGTTGGAGTCGTCGTCCGTGCGGTTGAGCGCGGGCGGGCGGGAGAGCGACGCGACGCAGTTGCGCCCGTGGAAGGCACGTCCGTGGAGCGCTGCGGCGGCCGAGGCGGCCGCGGCGGGGCTGAGAAAGTCGGCGCGGCAGATGCCGCGTGACTTTCCGGTGACCTCGTCGGTGTAAAAGAATAGGTCGCGGAGCGCGGGCGCGGCGTGCGGCACGAGCGCGAGCGCGGCCTCCACCTCCGCGTCCGTGGCCCACCAGGGGAGCTCGCTGATATACAGCGCCGTGCCAGGCGGCGAGGAGGAGGCGTCGCCGCGCGGCGCGCGCTGCTGCTGCGGCGGCACCTGCTGCCTCGGCGCCGCAGGGGGAGGAGGCCGCGGCGGCTGGTACTGCGTGGCGGAGGGTTCCGGCTGGGGCTCCGGCTCGTGCACGGGGCGGGGCGCCGGAGCCGCGGCGCGGTGCGGCGGGGATGGAGAGGAGGTGCGGACGAGGGACGGGGTTTTGGGAGGCAAGGACGGCACCGGGGAGGGGGAAAGCGGCAGGAGGGGGAGGAAGCCGACGTTGGCGTCGCGGTAGAGGTCGCCGCAGTCCCCGCCTTCGGAGCCGGTGGGAAGGTGGGCCTCTGCTCGCGGAGAGGAAGAGGCGGCGGCGCCGTCGCCGGCGCCGAGTTGGCCGGCGGGTTCGCCGTCTCCCATCGGGGAAGAGGGTTTTGCGTGTGGGCTTGTTTGAGTGGTAAAAGTGGAGCGCAAAGCACCCCAGCAACTAACCAGCGGCCTGCAGCGCCGCGCACGGCAGGCTGCAACGGCAAGCCTGCAAGAGCGCGGAAAAGTGGAAAGCCCTTCGTTCCCTCGTGACAGCTGTATATAATGAGATGAGATGGTACTGTTCACGCTAGGGGAGTTAAAGAGTTTCTTCAGTGTTCACTAGCTTCCTAATAATCCATATCATCTAGTAACTAAGAGTAGTAATGCTACGCTACATCAGATCTTTACTATGGCTATATGGAAGACATAATGAACGAAAAGAAATGAAAGGGCTAACTCCCACTCTAATGTATGTATCCGCTTCAAGATGCATAAAACTTTAATAGTTTATTGAATACGCTATTATCCTAACTAAAGTTATAGAACGTGCGATAATATACTCCATTGAAGATATTATTTAGGTCTCATTTAGAACTAAAGATTTGCACGATAATCCGTATAAGATCCGCTGTTCTAGGTCTGGCGACCCATGGTCGAAGTTCGTTGCTAGCACATGCGAGAAAGAATTATAAGGATTCGATTTTTTTGACGTGTGTGGATGATGATTTCACGAAAGCTATACAATGGAGAAGAACAAAGGTAGTGTGATCCGGGTCCTACATATAAGTAGGTTAATGCAAATATTTCTTGTGGGTTTTCTGGATAGGTAATAAAATAATGGATCATGTACTTTTATTACTAATAAATTCCATTAATATTTATTAATTACCTTTATATTTTTTATTACTAAGTTGTGAGTTTCTTGCAATCCAAACACTTTGAAATTTTCATTCCTCGTTTTTCATTTGTTAGTTCCAAACGTGATTTTTTTTTCTATCTGAAACTCGCAGGTGACCCCTGGTTCCCTTCGCGCCCGGTAGCCGGTCCAACTCAGTGACAACTAGGGATGGCAATGGGTGCCCATTACCTGTTTACCCGCGGATATCCGACCCGATGGTTACGGATTCGGGTATAAGTTCAGATCCACGGGTACGGGTTCGGGTAACGGGTTGAATCCAACGGATATTTCTTATCGGGTAAAAAAATCCATACCCATATCCGTATACCCGAACCCGTTCTGACATGTGGGCCAATACACCATTATATAATAGTTCTAGCTTCTAGGGTTTGGTTTTCTTTTCTTTTCAACTCCCTTGCTCGGCTGCTCGGTGTCAAACTGTTCCATAAATCTATATGCAATGTATTTTTTTATTAAAGGTTTTCGGGTAACGGATATACCCGCGGATAAAAAATATCCGCGGGTAACGGATACGGATATTGTTTTATACCCGCTGCGGGTAACGGGTACGGGTTCAGATACGGATTTTATTCAGCGGGTACGGGTAACCCAGAGTGATATCCGCGGGTTTTTTACCCGTTGCCATCCCTAGTGACAACCAAGGATTATTTCATCTCTGCCGTGCTACACGGTCTACCGATTCGTGTTTGCGAGGACTGGAGGGTACTGAATGCTTTGATTAGACGAAGCCGTAAATGGGGCGCTCAAATGCTGTGCCGCGTATCTCGTAAATAATTCTCAAACTCCTGATAAGAGTTAAGGAGGCACAAATTACAGTCAGAGCAGGTATTTAGTAAGGTTTTATTGTATCCTGGCATACACCATGCAAAGTTTTCTTTATACTGACCAGTGATACGTTAGAAAAAAACTGGGATTGTTATCCAGGATACATCGATGATATCTGTGATTTTGGCCCTTGCACAACAAATTTACGACTATGAGTTTTAGCTCAGGACAGTAGCTGTCCCACGAGTAAAAAAAGAGAATGGCAGAATGCACTTCATTCTTGTACATAAGATTAGAAAGAATGACCTCTAATTGGTACAATAATAAATTCTGTAGTGTAAAGCTAGATGGCTTTGTCAAGACACTGGTAATGTGAATGCTCATCTAAACAACAGTTATCCAGAGTAAGGCTCAAATGAATGACCAAAGACTAATAACCTGCGGCAAAGAAGGTTGATTGTAGACTTGTAGTCATTAGCTTCTCATTCGTTTGTCAAAGCGTAGAGCATCCAAGATTTCCTGACAGGAAATATCATTGTTTTCTTGATTCATGGAACCCCTTTTCGTTGTATCTCCCTTTCTTACAGAGGCGAGTTCAAGAATACCCTCATGTACACCAGATACAACGTTGCCATCAACATTTTCTCGGACCTGATTATCTGGTAGTGAACAGACTGCCTCAGCTTGATCTGCAAATAAATATTTTGATTCAGAAGAGCTACAAATGTCTCTGTAGGTATCGTACTTGGAAACTCGCGTATGACCTCCTTCCAATATAGTTGACAGAGGATGTAATATTGAAATAGCACTATCTGTCCTCTCCAAAACAGCCTTCAAATCCAAGAAATCATTAACAGATTCTTGTTTGCTAAACTGCACGAGAGCAGCAGTGGAATCAATGGAGAAGACTGATGTAACCGAAGCTGGACCAAACACTTTGCTGATGCAGTCCTTTATATCTTTTGCTCTGACCTTAGACTGAAACCCCCAGATAAGTACAATGTTATCATATACCGCAGCAGGATACCTGCGCATATAACCAGGATCTGGCCTCTCCATGCCAGTGCTTAAATCAACCACTGTTCCACTGTTCCAGCTAGGCGACAAAAAATTAATGTGTTTCTGCAGCTTATTGTTTCTTGCTAGGTTCTCCTGAGGTGGGAGGTCCTCAAATTTGATGTCAAGATAACTGCATAACTGCGCAAAAACACATCCAGTCATGTATGCATCGTACCCTGCTTCATGCTTAGCACCTGAAATGAAGCGAGAAGACCTGCAGGATAGCAGGACAAAAACAAAAGAACAGTTCAAAAATAATGGTAATTGGTGTAAAACCATCTAATTGTAAATAAAATGGAAAGTTGGGTGCAATGCTCTCTGAACACGCAAAAGCAGTTTTCAACATTCAAATATGAAGTATATATCTAATATGTCAAGCATGTAAAACATCAAGGAGCCATTAAAAACCCACGCTGTTTCATCTCCTTCAACTTCAATTCTCACAGGATGAAGGGCGGACGACTTCTCAGGAGGTGTATAAGATCCAGGGCATAACAAGGAGAATACTGAAGACAGCGATTTGCTTTTCCGACTCATCAGATTCTGTACTGCTTGACTGACTGACATAAGATGCCTGGTATCTGCAATATGTGGGAAAATGCTGTGGACACCAAAGGCAAATTCCTTCATAGATGAAGGAAGAGGACCAATAAACTTGCTGTACACTTGTGCAATATCTGTTTTAACACAAAGAATATTGAGACGAAGTCCAAAAGTTAGTGACATAGAAACCATAAACTCAGTTGTTATCTACTGACTACTAGTTTAAATTCCCCTGATCAGAGCAGAAATTTCCATGACTGGAAAAAATGTTATCTCCCCATGTGTCAACTATGAAGTTGCTTCCCATAGAGGTATCTACACAAAAAGAATGGGTACCTAAGAAACAACTATGACCAACAATCAGCTTCTGTTCTGATGAAAGAAGATCAATGACATGACGGATTCCTATGGCTGATTTGACTCTTGCTTCTCTGCTTCTTCGTAGATCTTCTTGCACATCTTTCTGCAATTGAAATGAAAAGAGATATCACTATTGACTAGCAGAACAATAATCACACAAATCGTGATGTTCTGTAGCTTCGGCCTCTTCAGTACAGAACCAAAAGGGGAAGTGCGAATTTTAAAACTCGGAGACTGCATCATTCAAATTTAAAGTCAAATAGATGACCACCACCTTTAGAATTAAGCTTACGGAAGTCAGAAAAAGAAATTAATCACACACCATTTCCATATGGGATCAACAAAACTTTCTTACCATCAACAACATCTGGTCCTCTGTGGTGTCTGAATAAACGACTTTCTTTTCAGATGTCTCATCCTCACCAAATGTACAGACATAAATAAGATCCCTGAAATTGTTTCTTAAAACCTGCATAGAAAATTATGTCATATGAGCAGAAACAGAGATAGTTTAACAAAAAAAGCTATACAAGCGCACTATACAGTACTTGTTAAAGATCGTGCGACAGAAAACACCAATTTGTATTAAAATATTTGATATTCTACTAAAAATGGCTATAAGTTCTGCATGGTGCAGCTATTACCGAAATGACAACAGCTAAAAGTGTTGGAATGCAATGCACGTGACAGTCTGGTGGCTAATCAAATTTCAGAGGGACAGTACCCCCCCTCCCCTTCCTAAAAGCAACCAAGCTATTTCATCACTATATTCCATGGCAGTCAATGTGTTCAGTACTACTACTACTACTACTACCTGTTGAATTAACTTCAACTGATGCGATGAGAATCCATCAAGCATAATAGCTGGTCGCATTTTGAAGAAAACTGTCTGAAATTGGCCTGTGCTGTATTTCATGTTTTCTGACAAACGACTATCGATTATTGGCTTGCTGATTATCATATCACGCCACTCATTGAATTTCATCTTCATCCTCTCCGTGAAAAGAATATCAGCAACACTCTTTAATGGCATATCAACATCCTCTTGAGAGGTGGTGGTAGATGATGCAGATTGATCGCGAAACAACAAGTTTAATTTCTGCAGTGCTTCTTCCTCTTGTGCTCTGGATAAATAAGATATTCCTGGGATTAACCAAATATTGTAAATAAACAAATACTCTAGGAGTAACAAGCATGGTCACATCTCTTATGTAAACAAAAAATTGAAAACAACTATAAATGAGTTAAATGTGAATTGGATCATCCTTCAATTTTGATCAAAGGGATGTGCTTCAATTAACAGATCAACCAAGTACTTTAGGCAAATGAAAGCACCTTCACGGAAGCATGTGTTGAAATCAAACTGGTACTTTGCTAGGAAGTCAATTGAAGTTGTCTGACAGAGAAACTCATGGGACGAACAATCACTTGAGAGCTCCTTACGAGGGAACATAAAGAAGTTATGCCTGCCAAGATGGAAGAAGGTTATATTCTGGTTACAATGTTTAGCTGCAGAGCTGATTAGCATATGATCACGCAATAACCAATTCACAAAACATAACAACTCTACAAATCCATGATCTGCATGATGGAAGCAACGGCCAGAAGGCTAGAGAGAAATTTTGGTTGATGGGTGATGAAGAAGTGGCTCGGCTGGTCAATTTCAGGTCACAACTAATGTCTTATAGCAGCATGCCAGTGCAGCCTAGTCTAGCAAGAAGGAAGTTTCTTTCGGCATCGACTTGATCAAGGCTCAGTATTCCAGAGTAGTGTTTTCCTAATGTTCTAAGGTATCATATTTCCAACATTCCATTTTTCATTGACATCTAAATTTGTTTGCCCTATGAGCTTATTACTGCAGAACGTACACAAACCGTAGGCTGCATATTAACAACTTATATTAGGATCAAAGGGTATTCAACAGCCCCTCTAAACGACTTCACTGCTGATCAGTAATAAGCAGCACAAAGGCCAAATCGCAAGTTGCGTATTTCAATCGCTCCCAAACCAGCTATTCAGCTTACTACAGGTCTTCAGCTACTAGTGTGGATTACTTGAACAGAAAGGAGATCAGAGAATGAGAGAAGGAAGCGCAACGCACGGGTGGGCGACGAAGGCGGACATGGCGGGGTCCCATCGGAAGGGGCAGACGCCGAGCTGCAGGGCGGCGAACCGCTGTGCGGAGTCGCGGAGCTTGAGGTAGCGCACGTCGGCGCGGTCGATCTCGAAGGTGTCCCGCCACGGCGCGCTGGTGACGCCGCTCATCTCCAGGTCGATCCCCACGAAAGCGGCCTCCCGCACGCGCACCCTCAGCTCCTCCAGGGACTCCGCCAGGTTCCCCCGCGTCACCTGCTTCACCGCCACCCCGCTGCCGCCATCTCCGTACCTGCCTCTTCCGCTCGCTGGCAGCGAGGAGGAGGAGAGCGCACGGGAGGGTGGGGTTCCGGACGGCGGCGCCCGGAGGGTGAGAAGGCGGCGGAGGCGGCCCTGCATGGCCGCCGTCGGTAGCGGGAGGAAGAACGAGGAAGTGGGTTGGGCTTGATTTGGTGTGATGGACGAACGGGGGGGGGGGGCGCATGCAACCGTATGGCCCATATGTCAAAGTCATGAACGAACCAGCTGCTGCGGAATGGAGAAATTTCGCGATAACATGACAGGACTGGGGATAACTTCATTTTAGCTTAGAAACTATCTTATGTTTTCGCTTTGTATATAAAATAACAGTGACCAAAGCAAGCTTAAATCGCAGGACAAGAACAGCGCAGCGTTGAACTAGTTGCACTGGAGCTAGTTTGTACCGCCAAGTTACATCAGGCTTGTCAACTTGTGCCATCATATATAGTGCATTGCATTCTGTACTTATCTGCTCCAAAAGGTTCGGCCACGAAATACAGCACCAGGTATTAGTCGCTGGTCAGGTATTCAATATGAACTACCGAATTCTCCAAAAAGCGGATTATTCCATCTTTTTCCTATACAAAATGACGCAACCCAGACTTTCTCGCTTATTAGATCGACTCTTGTGTGTCTTTAGGCAGCACTCGCATGCGAGATGTCTTTACCGAAAAGCCCAGCAATTGCTTTCCCTGGATCCTCCTGCTTGATGAGGGACTCCCCGACCAGAACCTGTGGCAATGCGTTGGAGTCAGTTCAGCAAAACCACAGGGGATGCATGGAAGTTGTCGATAGAGCGGCAGCCAATCTGAAAGTGTCTCATTGGTTAGTGACTTACTGCTTTGACCCCAGCACTTTGAACGAACGAAATATGTTCAGGAGTAAACAACCCAGATTCTCCTACAACCTGGCACAGGGCAAAGAATAGCGTGAACAATGGATGCATGTAGCACCTTCCTGGGCAGTCAGCTTTCTGAAATGGGCATCAATTTCAGTATAGATTTCTAACATTTTTCTTTTTTTAGAGAGCCACTCACTTTTGTAGTGGTGCCTGAAAGAGAATGCTTGAACTTTCGAACATGATAGTGATTTCAATTGGAATAGATTTGTATTAACTCCTATTACGGGAAGACCTACAGTAGTATCATTTTCAACAAACTGAATGAAGTAGTTCATAGGCAGCTACTTTATCACTGATGGCATATATGCCTGATTCACAGGCCCACATCATAATACTTCATGATTGTGCAATACCTGCACTGTCAGATAGTATAGTAGTGATTCATTTTATCTAATTTTATAATAGCCTGCTCACAGACAAAGTGTGCCTCGCATCCCTAAGTGTATGGAAATGCATTTTGTGATTATCTACATGGAGTGCAAATAGTCGTAGCCAGGGTCTAGGAAGTAGGCTCCCCTTCAACTTTGGCGTCGCAAAACTTATGTCAAAGAAAAATACTCACAATTACGTCCTTTTGAGCAATGATTTGTCCTCGTTCACCCTCCAGAAGTTTTTTGGTGTTTGCAATATCGACTTCAAATGTCTCTGGAAAAAAAACGTACTCACTGTCATATTCAGCCTGTAACATGATAGGGGGCGTTACAGTAGAATTATTGCATAATCATCCAGTTTCCACAGTAACCACGTTGTCATTTTTACATCCTTATATCTAGAATTTCAAAGCAGGCTCTTAAATAGTCTAGATTATTTCCCCCCTCAATTACTTTTTCACCATGCAACAGAAGCATCAAAATATGGCAGCAATGAAGATGCACAAGCCAATAATCTGATATGAACCAAAAATGGCCAAAAGACTTGCATGGTATTATTAAGGACCAAGCTCATCATTCAAATTGGAATAACATACCAAGATTGCGATTATTGATGCCTATGAGTTGTACACCATCTATTCCTAAAACACGTTCCATTTCCCTTTCATCATGCACCTTCAAAAACACAGTCAAAGTGCAGGAGTAAATTGAATGATTCAAGAGCAGCAAGATATGTGAGTTGAAAGGGTTCAACATATAAACATATTAAAAAAGCAACTATGCTAACCTCGACTAAAGCTGCCATACCAAGTATTTTGCAAATTTTCAACATATACTTGATATCAAGATCTGGTAATACAGCAGCAATCAGAAGAACAGCATCTGCACCCTTGGATCGTGCATAGTAAAGTTGCCATGCATCAATAATGAACTCTTTGCACAGAAGAGGACACTGCATTCAGCAACGTAGACCTTGAGCTATTCATACCCTTCTGAAATGTAGTACACAAGTGAATGGATACAGCACCTTGACTCCAGCTCTGCGTATAGCCTCCAAGTAGTCAAAACTTCCCTGATTACAATATAAAGGAAACAGTTAATGCATACTTAACAATGAATGTGAAAGGCAACCAAATTTCAGAAGGTGAAAAAATTAGACACCTGAAAGTATTTTTTATCTGTAAGAACACTAAGGCATGCTGCTCCGTTTTTCTCATATGCTTGAGCGATCTGAACCTGTTTACATTCCAAAGAACATTCTTGTACACATCAAAAGAAATTATGCAACCAATTGGCTTCAACAAAATCATGCATGATCATTCAGAATCTTAACAGATAAATTATCACTAATTGTGAATCAGTCTATTCAAGTGGACTGTAACAGAATAGAGGAATAAAGTAATGCATTGACACCATGTATTCCAATATCGCTCAAAGATGAGTTGAGATCAGCTCATATCCTGTTTATGTCAATGAAATTCGATCAAAATTTTAGAAGCCACTTGTTCAAAAACAAAGTCTGGTCAGATGACCTATCCACCATTCTGCATTTTTAGCAGGTATGCAACCATATATGGGGAATAAAAAATTTAAGAATTTAAGCAGTAGCATTTATTACATCTATCTCTGTAGGATCGTAGTGCATCTGTTAACTGGGTACTAATAAACAGAATATGTGATATACTCACATTTTTGTTATATTATTCTTTGGGCACTAATTGGTAATTGCAATATATGAGTTACTGTGTCACTTTTGGTAACCAATTCAATCAACAATGTATCAGGTTTAGATTACTGCAATTGTGCAAATGAGTTCAAAGGAGAGATTACCACTGAAATGGTAGCTACACAAATAATTCGATCGTATGAGTATTAGATGAATTTTAATAAGAAATGATTTGGGACCACAGTAACCTTTGGCATGGATTTCCAATATAATAATCTAAACTCACCGGATCAAAATCCTCCCTGAGGACACCCCGGCTAGGTGAGGCCTTCTTGACCTCCGCAATCAGAGCAGGCAGGCCAGTCCGCTCATACGACGCTTTGAGCGCTCCAACAAAGTCCCGCGCCGGTGGAGCAGCCTCCAATGGCCCCTTCAGCATGTACAGGGGCCTCTTCTCCTTCATCTGTCACCAAAATCTTTCCCGGCATCAGCACAGGGCTAACTACGCATTACCACGGGCACATCTCATCTGACGGAACGTGCCTGCGAAACCTCGACGTCCTTGTCCCAGACGATCTTCTCGAGGATGTTCCGCGGCGTGTTCCCCTCGTTCTCGAGGCGGAACTGGAACGGGCCGACGTAGTGTACCGGCGGCCCCGTCACGGGGCGCCGCCGGATCCTTATCCCGTCGACGCCCGCGACCTCGGCGGGGGCGTCAGCTGAGGCGGCGTCCGCCGAGGGGCTCCCGTTGTCTCCCTGCTCCGTGGTGCCCACCGCCTCGGCGTGCGAGCTCGTCGCGACCGCGCCCACGTCAGAGTCCTGCACGAGAACACCACACCCACACAGACCTCACGATTCGTGATTGTCGGCGAACCGAGCTTGGAACAGGTAGAGGGAAAGATCGTGGACGAGGAACCGACCGTCTCGGCGCTGGTGCAGCGGGGAGGCGCGGGGCTCGGGCGGCCGCCTCCGGCAGCGGGGTCCATGTGAATCGGGGCGAAGGGGCGGCGCGCCGCGGCGGTGGCGAGGGTTCTGGGGCGGCGAACGGACGAGTGCCAGTAGCGGGTCGAAGCGGCGAGGCCCGGCCTTGGAGGCGCGGATCCGACGGCGAGCGTTTCCATTTGAGGTGCCGCGGAGCAGAGGCGGCTATTTGGATTGGGCTAGACGTTAGCTGTTAGGCGTTACAGGTTGTCAACTGCTCACTGGCCTGCCTCCGTGCCAGTCGTCCACTCCAAGCTCCAGCAAACTAGCAGCGCCTGCGCTAGTAGAGTAAAACCAAGAAGAATATTACTGAAACTGAATGTAAAACCAAGCACTCTCGAGCTTCTGAAGCTGAAAAAATTATGGCTTGTCAGACACAGAAAATTACAAGAAATGGTCCCCATTAAGTAAATCCGGGAAAATTCTGGGTTCCAAACAAGATCATTGCCACGTTCATGCAATAAAATTTCATTGTGCAAGACTGAAAATGTACAGAAGCGCATACAGCAAGTGACAGCACTGAAAGTCTTCAACAACAGAGTCTTCCTAATCCCCTACACCTAAGCAATACCAGTACTAGACTACAAGGTTAGCAACTGTAGAGAGTGACCCCCCTAATTGCAGGATGCTTAACTGGACACCCCACAGCACACACGCATACTACACAACATGCATGTGGACTACTACTACAAGGCTTTTTACTGCATATCCTTGAGTCCTCTCTATTCAATCCCTAATCTCTGTGGCAAAGATCCGATATCTTCTGCTACCCCAGGGATCATTTTTGTCCAGACGGTAAGATTTCAAGCAACACCATATCCAAGGTGGGTTCCTGGCCATGGGAGCACCTTCCTCATCATCTTCTGGGATGCCCAGTAGCTTGTTCATCTTTTTTATCAACCCTTCTGCCGTCAGGAAACCACCAAAGAATTTGGCCTGCAATGGATCAACAAAGAGACAGGATTACACCTTCTTCAGCAAGTGTGAAACTTTTACCCTTTTGTTACAACATGGACACTGGGGAAGAAAAACCGTAGAAATATCAATAAAGCACAATGGTGATGTAGCTACATATTACCCCATCGTCCTTGTGGACGTATGCATGAATCCTTGCTGTAGGATCTTCAAGAGTCAGCCGAAGACAATAGTTACCAGTCAAAAGTGAACGGAGGTCACTAGCTCGACATGGATAGGCTGCCACAACACGAACCAGAGTTTTGAATTTGTGTGTCACCTGGCACAAGAAAAAGAAGAAGAGAGAAGATATTGATATTGGGTAGCTTTGGATAATTCACAGGTTTAGGTCTGTATTCACCAAGCAAAATGTGTAGCTTTCTTATGAGCATTGAGAGACAATCACTGCAATCAAAAGTAAAACAAAGTAGGAAACATGTTCCCACGATGAACGCAATGTAATTATGTTGCTGGGGAGACTGGTGGCATCAAGTGAAAATCAAAACATAGAGATAAAACTACCGAATAATTGGGTATTGTTTTGTTAGAAACCACATTTACCTGTTCATGAGTTAAAGACTCCATTAAAGTTGTATAACCTGCTGAATCATATTCAGTACCTGACATTGAGAACAAATTGTCATGTCACAACTCATAAGCCCTCATGGGCATCAGATGGCAAAAAGAGTGCATTACAACTGCAATGAAAAGAAGTGATGAGATTATTCTTCATGAATAACAGCCTTCAGGTGCACAAAGAACGATAAGCTAAATACAGGGTCTTAACAATGAATCAGAATATAACTATGAATGGAGAAATGGTACAAAATATTAGCTATTAGATAATGCTCTATACCAGCAACATTAGAGGCCTCGGGGAGGCTTGCCATTGGCTGGCGCTGAACTTGGTTAGCAAGGCGACTGTCATACATCCTGGGGGGTGCAACAAGTGTTAATGCATTTGGTAAAGTTCACAAATGATATTGAAAAGATATTAACATTCATGAGAGAAAAGAAGATTACTTCAGAAGATCAACAACACTGCCATCTTCATTAGATAAAAGGCGAACTCTACTAGAGGGCAGCAAAATGCCTTTCCACATGCCAAACTCTTGCTTGCTAGCAATTTTGCAGAACCTAGCCCAATAAGTATTCTTTTGCAAGTGAAATACTTCCTTGAGAAACCTATTCACAAAAACCCTTAGCACAGTTCCTAGACATGGCATTGTGCATAAAACCTCCCTGGGTAGAGGCGCTTCTTCAAGACATAGAGGGGATGATTCAACCGCCTCAGAGTCCAAACTACATGTTCACCAAACAAGATAACAGAAGAATGCAGAAATGTTAGTTGAGAGGCATCAGCATATGCTTCTATAAAAGGACAAGTATCATTTGTTTTTTCCTTAAATACACTCAAGTGCAGTTCATTACCTCACAACAAAATAATAAATACTAACGGCCTAACAATATACAAAAAACACAAGAGCACCACCCTAGATTGCATAATTGGATTTGTTAGCTATAGCTGAATTAGAAAAATACTAAACAATGACAACCTACAATCCTGAAACTCAGTTGCAGGAGTATCAGTTCCATCCCAAACGTAGAATATCCATTCGCCATTGGAAGCTTCACGGACATGAAGAACCTACAATAATGTAGAGAATCAGTGGGAGTTCCTGCCAAAATAAGTATCGGGTTCAACAATATTGGATAAAAAACATACCTTGCATACTAGATCAAAAGTAGAATCAGAGTCTATACTCCGTAACTGCAATTCAAGATCTTTAAGACCTATGGTGCAAAATGGTTAGATAGAAGCAAATGATGCAAATGTTGATAAAGCATGTATTCAACCGTGAAGATGTAGAATCTCTGCACAAGGAAAGACAGACACAAAACATATGCCAGAATAAAATGTACATATCCTAAAGGAGCTGAATAGCATGCATTCCATAAAGTAACATGAGTTCACGGCAATAAGCTGCAACTAACAAAAAGGGGGTCAATTTTAGACAGCAAAAGATCAAAATATTGCAGTGTTTGACTGAAAGGCAGACAGATACATCCCTTAAAGGATATAGATGGTAAAGGCGACAATGCAAATCCTGTTGTTATGCATAATTTATCAAATAATATTACCCCTCTGGATAAGAAGGATCGATATAGAGCATGGCTATTGTGTACTTATAAGTTATAACCCTGAATCAACACATGCACATCACTCTAGACTCTAGTTGGTGGGGCCAACAAATTGTATACAGTACAAGTATGATGAATATGCTGCTTCTCATTTGGGTAAAACATGTTTGCCTCGGTGATATATTATGGACACACATATTTTGAGTGGAATGAACACAATCGATGAATGATATCATGTGGATGGTGGAACAAAGTGTTGTAATTCCAGCCCCAAAACTTCTCAGTTCTTGCTGTACAAACTGATCTGCACTAGCAGATCAATCTGAACTCAGGCTTTGATGGTGCTGAACCAAACCTGATGGCGGCTAGGGTTTAGGAGGGAGGCAGTAGCTGGGGAAGATGATGCCCTAGGTGCCGGCTGGAACAGCAGGCTGCGGTGGAGAGGACCTGGGCAGCGGCTGGAAACCGTAGGCGGCTAGGGTTACTGGGAGGGAGGCGCAGACCTGGGAGAGGAAGAGGGGGCGGCGGCTGCAGCAGGGAGAGAGAGGCGGCTAGGGCAGAAAAACTGGAGGAAATTTTTCTTTTATTCAACTCTCTCAACTTTTAGGGTGTTTTGGCTTGTATATATAGCCCCCCCCCTTACAAGAGTCTTAATCTATTACAAAAGAGTCTTTTAGTCTATCTCTAAGAAAACTAAACTCAGATTTCTTCTAGAAGGGGGCCCGGCCTGGGCTAGGGCAGACCAGCCCACTCGGCCCAGTTCTAGCCGCCCTGGGCCAAGGGCAGATCAGCCCACATTCTCCTCCTGATCCTGACACTGGCCCACGTCTAGGATTCCGATCCTTCTCCTCATCTCCACGAACTTCTGTCTTCCAAGGGTTTTGGTCAAGATGTCCGTCATCTGGTCTTGAGTGGAGATTTCCTCAAGCACAATAGTACCGCTCTCCACACACTCCCGTATGTAGTGGTACTTGACGTCGATGTGCTTGCTTCTGTCATGGTGTATCGGGTTCTTGCTCAAGTCTATAGCTGACTTGTTATCAACCCGCAGCACCGGCGCCTTCGATTTTTCAGCTAAGTCCTCCATCAGCCGTGCCATCCATACACCTTGACATGCCCCTTGAGCTGCTACGATATACTCTGCTTCACATGAGAACAAGGCCACCACCTTCTACTTGCAGGACTGCCATGAAACGGGGTTATTTCCAAGACAAAACAGCATCCCGCTTGTGCTCTTGCGGTCCTCCACGTCTCCCGCATAGTCACTATCCGAGTACCCAATAAGCTCCATGTCTCCTCCTCTTGCATAGAAGACTCCATAGTTGATTGTACCCGCTATGTAGCGTACAATTCGTTTGACTGCAGGAAAGTAATCCTCCTTGGGTTCCTCCAGAAACCGACTCACGTACCCGACCGAGTAGGCAAGATCGGGACGTGTGTTCACCAAGTATCGCAGCCCTCCAACCAAGCTCCTATAGTCCATTGCATGCACCAACAGGCTATCACTTGTCTTGCAAAGCTTGAGGCCTTGCTCCATAGGGAATGCACAGGGATTGCATCCTTCCAGACCAGCTTTAGAGACAAGTTTGGAAGCGTAGACCGTCTGCCCAACGCTTATCCCTGCATCAATTTGCCGCACATCCAGGCCAAGATAATATGACAAGAGACCCAAGTCGCTCATCTTGAACCTCTTCATCATCTCCCCGTTGAACTTCTTGAGATCGCCTCCTCCTGTGATCACAAGATCGTCGACGTACACGCCGACGATGAGCTTCTCATCTTCAGCTCCACGGAAATAGATCCCGTGCTCACTCGTACTCTTCTTGAAACCAAACGATAGCAAGCTATCGTTGAGCTTGGCATTCCAGGCCCTGGGCGCCTGACGAAGTCCATATAAAGCCTTCTTGAGCCGATACACCTTGTGTTCGGCTCCGTCGATGATGAAGCCAGCGGGTTGGGAGACGTACACCTCCTCCATCAAGTCGCCGTTCAGGAAGGCGCTCTTCACGTCCATGTGGTGTACCTCCCACCCCTTGTGCGCAGCAACTACAAGAAGCAAGCGAACAAATTCGAGACGAGATACAGGAGCAAATACCTCGTCAAAATCTATTCCTTGGTGTTGGACATAGCCTTTTGCCACCAATCGAGCCTTGTGCTTCACCACCTCCCCATGCTCGTCCTTCTTCACCTTGAACACCCATTTGAGGCCAATGGGCGTGTGTACTACAGGAAGATCAACAAGTTGCCAAGTCTTGTTTTCTTCTATCGAGCATGGCCCGTCTCCAGCACGGGTGTTCCTCAGCATCGGCGAATGATGTGGGCTCCTCCGCGGTGGTGAACATGAGCTCCCCCTCCTCCAAGCTTGGTGGGCGCTCAGCCCGACCAGGAGGGGTGAGGGTTCTAAGTATGTTGCGCATCGTGCGGAACCATAGTTTCATGCCGTCGTCATAGTAGGCGTCGACGACGTTGCTGCCAGGGTCCGACAGCGGTGTGGCGAAGCAGATGGGCCGTGGAGGATTCCGGGGCGTGACGAAGGTGCTGGAATCTTCAAGTCCGGAGCCCCCCACTGCTGCTGATCCCCGTGCAGGACTGTTCCAGCCCTGATTTGCGCTGGACAGCCCCTGTAGGGGCCCTTGGGGCGACGCTGCAAGTGCTGAACTCTCTTCAGCAGGTCTGGAGGCTGGCGCAAGAACTCCTAGGGTCTGGACAGACCCTTCTGTGCCCCTCCTGGGCACTGTTGGGGTGCTGTTCGGCCCCTCCGGACCCTGCAGCACCTCTCCGGGTGCTGGAACAGCAGGTCCAGCAGGTGCTGGACCTAACGAGTCGACGTGGAAGGCGGTGTAGTCCTCTTCTCCTGCTCCTTCTCCCCAGTCCCACTTGGCCGCCTCGTCGAATATCACGTCACGTGATATGTGTGTGCGCCCATCAGCTGGATTATACATCCGATAGCCCTTCAACCCTGCAGCATAGCCAAGAAAAATCATCGGAGTACTCCGGTCTTTCAACTTTTTCAGGTGAGGGCGCGTGTTCTTGACATTGCCCCACACACCCAAAAGTTTGGAAATAGTTGACGGCTGGTCGCTCTCCATACCAAGCTTTATATGGCGTCTTCCCGTCGAGGCCACAGGTGGGGGATCGATTTAAGATGTAGACAGTCGTGATAACTGCCTCACCCCAAAAGATCCCAGGCATACCCTTCGCCTTCAACATGCTCCTCGCCATACCAGCCACCGTCTGCATACCCTTCGCCTTCAACATGCTCCTCGCCATACCGGCCACCGTCTGGTTGCGCCGCTCCACAACCCCGTTTTGCTGCGGCGTATACGGGGCTGTGAGCTGACATTGTACTCCGTGCTGAGCGCAGTACTCGCCGAACTCTTGTGAGGTGAACTCCTCTCTGCGATCAGTACGGAGTAGCTTCAGCCTCCTCCCGGACTCTAATTCAGCTGTCGCCTTGAATTGTTGAATTAAGTCGGGCGCCTTGTCCTTGGTTGCTAGAAGATAGAGCCACATATAGCGGCTCATGTCATCCACTAGCAACAAGAACATCTTCTTGCCGGCTGGAGTTGTCGGCGTAATAGGCCCACAGATGTCGCCGTGGACGAGGTCGAGCGCGCCCTCCGCGCGCTGCCGAGCTTGCTTGGGGAAGCTGGAGCGCCTCTGCTTCCCGACCAAGCAAGCTTCGCACAATTGATCGACGTGATCAATTTGCAGAAGCCCGAGCACCATCTCCTCTCGTGCCAACTTTCGAAGCGCATGGAAGCCGACGTGTCCGTAGCGCTCGTGCCAACGCCACGCAGCATCATCACGCCTCGCGGTTAGACAAACCGGACGTGTGATGTCGAGCCTGATGGAGTACAGCTTGTTGTCATCGCGCTGAACTCGTGTGAGGAGACGTTGCTGCTCATCCCGTATGTGCATCACTCCTCCTTGCACCGTGATGCTGTAGCCATCCTCATCCAGTTGGCCGACGCTGATGAGGTTGGTGGTGAGGCGCAGGATGAGGTAGACACTGGTGAGCCTCCTATGTTCACCCTTCTTGGCGGCAAATAGGACCGTACTCTTCCCCTGGATACGCACGACGGAGTTGTCGCCGAACTTGATGGTTCCGACAACGTTTTCGTCGAGCTCGGAGAAGACGGCGCGCGAACCCGTCATGTGGTTGGTCGTGCCCGTGTCGAGGTACCAACGAGTGTCATCAAAGTCGTCGTCGTTGCTGCGGTGAGCGAAGACACGTCCCTGCACTATCTCCAGTGGGCGCGTAGGACGTTCCTGTACATGCTCCTCCTGTACTGAGGCCACCCTTGTCATAAACAAGGCGCCCTCCTCCTCCGCCTTCGCCATGAAATCCTTCTGTTGCGGCTCCTCCTTCGGCTTCGACCGACACTCCCTGGCCCAGTGGCCCTTCTTACCGCACTTCCTGCACTGGTCTCGCGGAATATCCTTCCCGGAACCTCCCTTCTTGCCTCCGTTCTTCTTGGGCGGGCCCTTTTGGCCACCCCTCTTAGAAGACCCCGCGGACTGGGTAGACCGCTCCTCCTTCCGCTGTGCCTCCCACTCCTCCCGAGTGAGGTACAGCTGGCCGTTGTGTACTCCTCCCTTCTGCTGCGTCGAGTCGAAGGCGTTCTCAGCCGCCCTGAGACGCCCCGTCACCTCCGACAAGGTGAGGGTCGACGCGTCCAGCAGTGTCGTGATCGCCAGCACGATCTGTTGGAAGCGTTCTGGAACACTTCGCAGGAGCTTCTCCACGACCCTCTCTTCTCCTATCTCCTCCCCTAGCGACACAAGTCGTGATAGCATGTCGCTCAGGCGGAGGGAGAAGTCCTCCACGCTTTCGCCATCCTTGAAGACAGCGTCTTCGAACTCCTTCCAGAGTTGTTGCGCCGTCGTCTTCTTCACGAGGTCGGCCCCGACCCGCATGATGGCGATCGTGTCCCATGCCTCCTTCACCGTCCTCTTTTCTCCGATCGTCGTGATCATCTCCGGCGGGACAACGCTGACCAAGATGTCAAGCGCCATCATATCTTCCTGCTCGCTCACGTTCCCCTCCTCCACGGCCTTCCAAAGCAGCCCTGCCTTCAGCTTGATCTTCATCATGACAGCTCACTCCACGTATGGTCTTGGTGAGCACGGGGAACCCGTCTCGGTGTTCACCTCACGAGCTGTCGGTGAGGGTGTCCAATGGCTGATGGCGCTGCTGCTGCTTGTAGGTGTAGACGACATCTTGCAGAATTCAGCCTAGGGTACCGCCTCTGATGCCACGAATGTTGTAATTCCAGCTCCAAAACTTCTCTGTTCTTGCTGTACAAACTGATCTGCACTAGCAGATCAATCTGAACTCAGGCTTTGATGGTGCCGAACCAAACCTGATGGCGGCTAGGGTTTAGGAGGGAGGCAGCAGCTGGGGAAGATGATGCCCTAGGTGCCGGATGGAACAGCAGGCGGCTGGAACAGCAGGATGCGGTGGAGAGGACCTGGGCAGCGGCTGGAAACCCTAGGCGGCTAGGGTTCCTTGGAGGGAGGCACGGACCTGGGAGAGGAAGAGGGGGCGGCGGCTGCAGCAGGGAGAGAGAGGCGGCTAGGGCAAAAAAACTGGAGGGAAATTTTCTTTTATTCAACTCTCAACTTTTGGGGTGTTTTAGCTTGTATATATAGCCCCCCTTACAAGAGTCTTAATCTATTACAAAAGTATCTTTTAGTCTATCTCTAAAAAAACTAAACTCAGATTTCTTCTAGAAGGGGGCCCGGCCTGGGCTAGGGCAGACCAGCCCACTCGGCCCAGTTCTGGCCGCCCTGGGTCAGGGGCAGATCAGCCCACACAAGGAAATGAGCAGAAGCAAACTATTAATCTGGAGTCACCTGAAGGATGATTCACAAGCCACGTTCTCATCTGTGTTAAAAGTTCAATGTCATGTTTGCTCCCATGATATTTCATAGACGTCTGATATGGGCTGCAGTCTGTAGAACCTTTTCCTTCAAAAAGTGCGAATGAAGAAAACTTCTTGTTAAACGTAACAAAGAATTCCCCATGCATTGTTATCTGCAGATAAAAATGGACATGATCCTGATCCTGTTAAATATTTTATTAAAATTAAAAATATGAGAGAAGGAAAAAATATTGAACTTAGCAATCCCATGAAATGCAACAAATGGCTTATTTGGATAAAGCTTTCTGCCATACCACAACATTATGGAGACTGATCACATCTCCGCTTGACCTAACACAGGGCAGTAGTGCAGTGTTGTCAGCAAAGAAAGTAACAGAGATCCCAGCTGCACGTGATTGATCCACAATCCTCAATGTAAGAGTGAAATCTGCAAAAACTACAGCCATGAACAAGTGCCCTAACATCGATTTGAGGAATACAAGTAAAAAGAATGAGCAGCGAATGGAATAAATAAACCAGAAGAAACATAATTAGCATATAAATAACCAGCAAAATTGCATCACCAAATTCGAGCAAGGCAAAACATGAACCACATATTATGACATGATAATCTGAACAATCCTTTTCATTAGTGATGATTTCACACAAAAGACCACAA
Source organism: Neostapfia colusana (assembly GCA_030760725.1). Taxonomy (NCBI): domain Eukaryota; kingdom Viridiplantae; phylum Streptophyta; class Magnoliopsida; order Poales; family Poaceae; genus Neostapfia; species Neostapfia colusana. The sequence goes on from JASWHV010000019.1 coordinate 55,386,219, forward strand.
GAATCACCAAGAGGTGTTATGGAGCTAAGAGGTCACTAAAGCATTGTTTTCTTATTCCAAAAATCCAGTACCATTTTGATTACAAACATGGTTTTATCAATCATACCAAAGATGAACACTCCTCTAATTTCACAATAAAAATTAACAGCCTATTTCAGCACCATTGTCTGTTTCCGCAACATTTGCAATCCATTAAAGCTCTAAAAGGGTACAACAGCTCCAGCCAGGTTCAACTCCAGCCAGTTTGTGAATCAAACTGGAGAGGATCTGAAGTATGCATAACCAACAACAACAACAATCAAGCCTTCCCAAGCATGTTGGGGTAGGCTAGACATGAAACCCAATATTAATGAAGTAAAAGAGAGGAAGAGATATAAGAACAACAAGAAAAAAAAAAGAAAAAAAACTAGGATTCTAGCACATGAATTGCTACTTTCCATGCGGTCCTATCATGAGCTAAGTCTCTGTATACATTCTAATCTCTCAAATCTCGTTTTACCGCCTCCTGCCAGGTCAACCTTGGTCGTCATCTACCCCTCCTAATATTTTCTCTACCTCTTAAAATCCCACTGTTAACCTGTGCTTCTGGAGGTCTCCGCTGGATATATCCAAACCACCTAAGTCGATGTTGGACTAACTTCTCTTCAATCGACGTCACCCCTACCCTATCACGAATCGCCTCATTCGCTATTTGGTCTCTTCTCGTTGCCCGCACATCCACCGTAGCATGCGCATCTCTGCGACACTCATTTGTTGGACATGTTACCGTTTAGTTGGCCAATATTCCGCCCCATAGAGCATCGCGGGTCTGATCACCGTCCTATAGAACTTTCCTTTTAGCTTTTGTAGGACCTTCCTATCACATAGGATTCCAAAGGCTTGTCGCCATTTCATCCACTCTACCTTCATCCTGTGGCAAACATCCTCATCAATATCGCCATTGCTTTGTAACATTGATCCTAAGTATCGGAAAGAGTCCCTTCTAGGTACTATTTGTCCTTGTAGACTAACATTTTATTTTTTACGACCAACACCACTAAAGTCACACCTCATATACTCGGTCGGTCCTACTAAGTCTAAACCCCTTGGACTCTAAGGTTTGTCTCCATAACTCTAATTTCTTATCAACACCATCTCTAGTTTCATCTACCAGCACTACATCATTGGCAAAGAGCATGCACCAAATAGGGATGAAAACGGATCGGATATTTCCGATCCGTCCGCAACCATTTTTGAAAATATCCGATCCATATCCGTTTTTGTCGGATTTTTTTCGAATTCGGATACGGATTCGGATATTTGAAATCGGGTATCGGATCGGATATGGTTTTAATCAAAATCCATCTGTTTTGTCGGATATCCATATTGGGTCGGATATATCCGAACAATATCTGAAATATATCTGACCCAACAAAAACCCTACCAGGCTAACCCAACCCGGTAGCCCCCGCGGGTGAAGGTTAGAAAATATTATTATAATGTTATCGTTGATGTGTGCCAATGAAATGTATGAACCATATATGCATTATGTATGAACTATTTATGTGTTTCAAGTTTCATGTATGAACCATGTATAAATTTGATGTGGATGTGTTTTGAATTATATGTCTGAACTATGAATTATATGTTACTTATGAATTATTTTTCCTAAATAAATATCCGAATTCCGTCCGATATTCATAATTTTCCGATCCGATAAATCCGTTTCCGATACATCTGATATATCTGATACCATATCCGTTTCCTACAACATTCGATCCGAATCCGTTTCCTAAATTTTTAATATGGATACGGAAAAGCATTTTATCCGTCCATATCCGTTCGTTTTCATCCCTAGCACCAAGAGATATCCCCTTGTATATCCTTTGACACCTCATCCATCACCAAGGAAAATATGTATGGGCTCAAAACTGATCCTTGATGTAGTCCTACCGTGATAGAAAATGCATCAGTCTCACTATCACTTACGCGCACACTTGTCCTAACATTATTGTACATATCCTTGATAAGGGTAATGTACTTTGTTGGCACTTTATGTTTCTCTAGTGCCCACCACATGACTGACTCTGGTATCTTGTCGTACGCCTTCTCCAAGTCAATGAACACCATATGCAAGTCCTTCTTTTGCTCCCTATATCTTTCTATAAGCTGGCGAAGCAAGAAAATCGCCTCCATTGCAGACCTCCCAGGCATAAAACCAAACTGGTTTTTAGTGATATTGGTCACTTTTCTCAGATGGTGTTCAATCACTCTCTCCCAAAGCTTCATAGTATGACTCATAAGCTTAATACCTCGATAATTGGTACAACTTTGAATATCTCCTTTATTTTTGAAGATAGGTACTAATATATTTTTCCTCCATTCTTCAGACATCTTGTTTGACTGAAAAATATAGTTGAATAGCTCTGTGAGTCATACTATTGCCACGTCCCCAAGGCATCTCCACACCTCAATAGGGGCATCATCAGGGTCGAGGGTTGTCGGTACCTGCGATATGGGGTACCCCGCGCACAGGGGAAAATGCCTAAGGAACTCGCCCTTCTCCGCAGGGAGAGCTCCGAAGGCGCCACGCGTCCGACGGGGCCGGACCTCCCTCTCCTCAGAGGAGAGCTCCGGGCCCGCCACGTGGCATACAGAGGCCGAACCTCACCCTCCGCGGGAGAGAGGTCCGAAGGTGCCACGTATCCGGCGGGGCCGGACCTCCCTCTCCTCAAAGAGGAGCTCCGGGCCCGCCACGTGGCCGGCAGAAGCCGAACCTCCCCCTCCGCGGGGAGAGGTCCGAAGGCTCCACGTGCCCCGCGGGGCCGGACCCTCCTCTCCTCTGAGGAGGGCTCCGGGCCCGCCACGTGGCCAGCAAAACGGCGCTGCCTGCCTCGGAGCGATAGGCAGCGGGCGTAAAGACGCCCCATACCTTGCCTGTACAACGTATTCAAGGCCCGCGTCTTCCCAAGGCGCGAAGACGCGGAGCACGCCTCTGTCAGGTGCCGTTGCGCCCAGTCGCATCACAGACTGGCGCGCAGTGTCAGAGCCTGCCAGCCAATAAACGCAGCGACAAGACATCCCATGCCGCCCGCGCCGTCATCAACCACTACGACTAGCATGAGGCATGGGCAGGGCTGCAAGACGGAGACTCAGAAGCCTTCGCCAGAGACAACTACCGGCATAACTGCAGATACGGTAGATGATAGACAATCTCCCCGGGACCACCTGTTGGGTCCCGGGCCCCCTTGTAAGCCACCCGAGTCTTGGACTATAAAAGACTCGGGTAGGCGACGATAGCAAGGGTTCGCACCTCTGCAACTCATACGCTAGCCATTCACACCCAAGCTGTAACTCACCCTCAAGCTCAGGACTCCGGTTCTGAGCAGCAAGCAATACAGCGAGCTCCATAGCTCGCCGTGGACGTAGGGTTTTACGCTCCGGCGGCCTGAACCACGTAAAACTCACCGTGTCAAGCTCTTACTAACTCGTCCATACGTGCAAGCTCTCCGCAAGGGACTAGCCCCACCGAAAAAAGAACCTCCGCGGGCTGCTCAGTGCAGGCCCGGGGGAAGTGTCGACCGAACACTTCGACATTTGGCGCGCCAGGAAGGGGCTTTTTCCCTTGCGCGACGAGTTTCCGCCGACGAAGATGACCAAGCTTCCTTCAGCGGCAAACTCTTCTCCCCCGCCTCCGCGGCGAACCGCGACCAGGGGGGAGTACATGTCAACACACTCGGGACGGAGTGTGTCGGTACAAGCTGGGAGCCAGCAACCGGCTCTGGCAGCGCCGACCCCGGCAATGCAGGCTCCAACCAGCGTCAGGTCTTCAGTAGCGCTGGGCGTACCCGGTGGGGGTGCGCTAGCTGCAGCAAGAGCGCTACTGTACAATCCGTCGGCTGGGGACGCGCCTCAGGCAGCGACCCAGCAGTGGATTCGCGAGGTAGACCGTCTCGTCGTCGCCGCCGCAAACCCTCGACTTCGGCGGGGACGACGCTCTGGCCAACCGGCCGTTTCGCTGATGCGCACGCCAATGGTTGACGAGCAGACGGCAGATTCCAGCTCTACCAGCCTCCAGTCGACGGATCTGAGGACAGAGCTGGAGCGGTGCCACTTGGGCCAGGATGCCCGGGTGTACCTCGAGCGACGTCGAGAAAGGCGTCGCAACCATGAGGCTGGCGACAGCATGACGTCGGCCTCGACACAACCTGGAGGGCAGATCTTCGCCAGGCGAGTCCTGCCTCAAGCATACGCCGCGCAGCATATGCCACAACCATATGCGCCGCAAGCAGCGCCCCCGGTCTATGGTGCAGCCTTGCCCATGCCGGGATACACGGTGCCAAGTGCGAACCAAGCGTTCACAGCGCCAATACCTGCGGCAGCAGGAGCAGGATGTGCGGCCCTTGCACCCCACCTTCACTTCGCGAGGTGGCCGCGCAAGTTTCGGCCGCACCTGCCCGAGAAGTACGACGGTAGCGTCAACCCGGCGGAGTTCCTCCAGATCTACTCCACCGCCGTACTTGCCGCAGGAGGGGATGAGGCTGTCATGGCCAACTACTTCTCCGTCGCCTTGACCGGCCCAGCTCGGTCTTGGCTCATGAATCTCCCTCAGGGGTCCATAACTTCCTGGGGAGAGCTCTGCCGGCAGTTCGTCGCCAACTTCGGCAGCTCCTACACCCGTCCCGGCACGGAGCTTGACCTCCACGCCGTCAAGCAACAACCTGGGGAGTCGCTGCGCTCTTTCATCCAGCGGTTCTCCCAGGTACGCAACATCATCCCGCATATTCAAAGTGCTTTTGTGGCCTCTTTGTACTTAAGCATGTTGCTTTCTATCATTATGTCAACTCTTGTAACACTCCTTCTCCTTAATGACCTTTTGTACATCCTCATTCCACCACCAAGTGTATTTATCTACAAATTTCTTTCCTTTTGTCACACTGAACACCTCACTAGCTACCTTCCTAATGCAAGTTGTCATCTTCACCCACATACTATCTGCATCTTCATTTTCTGCCCAGTGTCCTTCTGTGATCACCCTATTTATAAAAGGTTCTTGTGATTCTCCTTTCAACTTCCACCACTTTGTTCTTGTGATTTTGACACCTTTATCCCACAAAGAACATGTATGGAAGCGTAAGTCAACTACCACAAACTTATGTTGTGTCACAACACTCTCCCCGAGGATCACCTTACAATCTAGACACTCCCGTTTAGCCCTTCTCCTAGTGAAGACAAAGTCAATCTGACTAGAGTGTTGAGCACTACTAAAGGTCACTAGGTGAGATTGTCTCTTCCTAAAGAGGGTGTTAGCTACTAACAGATCATATGCTACGACAAAGTCTAGGATGTCCTTACCCTCTTGATTTCTATCGCCGCATCCAAAGCCTCCATGTACTCCCTCAAATCATAGCTTAGTTGCACCCACATGACCATTGAGATCTCCTCCTATGAGAAGTTTCTCGGTTATCGGTACACTACTAACCATATCCTCCAAGTCCTCTCAAAATTGCTTCTTAGCACTTATGTTGAGCCCAACTTATAGGGTATAAGCACTAATGGCATTCAAGACAATGTCCCTAATTACTATCTTGATTAAGATGATCATATCCCCTCGTCTTCGAACATCCACTACTCAATCCTTAAAACTTATCTATTACAACATCTACGCCATTTTTAGTCACAGCCGATCCAAATACCAAAGTTTGAAGTATGCATAACCACTGCAGCCGAATTCAACTGCCCATCAATCCACGCAACGTAGCAAAGATAATTTAAGAGGACCGAGTAGCTAGTCCATGCACGCGAAGCAACCGGGTGGCACCACTTAATCTCCGACCTAGTCCTCGCCCGGAGCCCCCAAAACTAAAGGACGCTGCCGCCGAAAACCCTAAACCCTAGGCGGGGATGCGGCGGTAACGGGGAGAGAGGAGGGCGGGGGCTAGGTGCAGGCGCAGGCTCACCGGTGCCGCGGCTGCGGACAGTGGCGCCGATCTCGGCGACGGTGGCGAAGAGGCACACCCGGGCGCCGGGGACCTTGAGAGCGTCGGCGATAGGCAGGTACACGTACTGCGCCTCCCCGGCCGTCGCCGCCGCCCGCGGCGGTGGTCCTGGAGCCGCGTCATCCTCCCGCGGGCGCTTCCGCTCCCTCGCTGCGGCCTCTTCCATAGACACTGTGAATGAACAAGAGAGTACGGTTTGTTCCCAGTCGATATTAAAATAAATTTATTTATTACTATATTTATATCCATATAATGGTAAAGAAAAACAAACAGCATTTAAGGATCATAAGCATACATGCCATCTCTCAATTATTACTCTCATTTAAAAATATTTAAAGTTGATTAGTTTAATTTTGAACTAGACATCATCAAATAATTCGAAACAGAAGAAGTATTTATTTCAAAGTAAAGAATGTACGCTATGAGAGCTGAAGTCACAATGATATTGTGCATATTGTTACAACGTTTATTTTGGTGTACTATCTTTATTTAAAAGTGAAATTGTAAAATTAAACCTTTGGAGAATGTTAGGTCGATCTTGACTAAATTATGGTGTACTTAAGAATAGGTCATCCACCGACCAACTAAAAAGTGGTAACCACTAATTACGTAATTAAAGATGACTAATGGATTGGTCACGCGTCACGCCTTAACCACCCCTACCAATCTAGGGAGGCATGGAGGAAACTGACGGCCAGGGCCACCAATCAGGACTTAGAAACTAAGCACGAACTTCACGGACATGGATACACAACCAGTGCTTCGACTTCTTAATCACCATTGAAACGAGGTGTTGTGACGTGGCAGCAATTGCTGACATTTTTACATTGTGCAAAGAGCACCGTCTTCAACCAGAACCGGCACGAGAGCTTCATAGAAACAACCCAAAAAAAACATCAGGTGATTTCACCCTGAGGTCTCTTCCCTGCCAGCGAGCCTACACACGGATGAGACCACAAGGTAACAATCAAGTGAAAGAATGCCTGACTCCATTTTTCTTTTTCTTTTTTTTCTGTAGACTTTCCTCTGGACAATCTGGTGCGAGGCTTACCAGGCCTAGCCCAAAACTCATAGCGGGCCGTGCAACCCTTTCTGTTCCTGGGCGCTTGTCCGTTTCGAGGCTTCGACGACCTGGACCGGTCCTAAACCCAGTGTGATGGCCAAGACTTGTATGCAACTCACACCCTGTTTTGGACAGCTTTTGAACCAGCTTTTTTATAAAAATAAGTTGCGGGTGTACCAAACAGCCAGCTTCTCCAACAGTTTATTAGTTCAGCTGCTTCTTAAAATAAACTAAAAGCAGAATATAAGTTTAACCTGTTGTTCACCAGCTTTTCACACAAACTGTTTTTTTAACAAGTTTAAGCCATGTCAAACAGTACCTCAACCTCTCCTCTCCTCTCCCCACCGTATCTCAAGCAGCCCTCGACGCGCACCCCTTCGACGACACAGTGTGCGCGAGGCTGGCTCGCGCCTCGCCGCGGGCGCCACCAAACAGAAAACCTCACTCTCCGAATCGAGCAAGGCCGAAGAACCTCCAGCTGCTTCCGACGATCCTGCTCTCTCGGTCTCCTCGTGCAGCCGTCGGCCTGTCCGGCCTGTCATGGAAGAGCTGGCGGAAGTTAGAGCTGATGCGATTTCGCCGATTGCTCTGCCCCGCTTGACCAACCTTACAACCTGTTCCGTGTTGTTTCGGCGTCGTCAACAGCCTATAGCTGCACCTCACTACAGGAAAAACGATCATTGACGACGGCCAAATTTATTGTCGACAGGGCCATCGTCTTTAATTTTATTGACGACGGCTTTGTCTAGCCGTCGTCAATAACACTGTTATTGACGACGGCTAGACGAGCACCGTCGTCAATAAATAATTCACGACGGTGCCCGTCGTCTTTAACTTAATTCGAGCCCACCCGAGGAGTTATTGACGACGGTGACCTAACACCGTCGTCAATGGTACTCGTCAATAAATAATTGACGACGGTGCACGTCGTCTTTAACTTAATTTGGACCCACCCGAGGAGTTATTGACGACGGTGACCTAGCACCATCGTCAATAAAATATTGACGACGGTGCCCGTCGTCTTTAACTTAATTCGGGCCCACCCGAGGAGTTATTGACGACGCTGACCAGGCACCATCGTCAATAACGGGACATATAACCCGTACGCGAGCCGGGAGGCGGCCAGTGCCGTCTCCCGACTCGCGCCGAGGTCTCGTCGCCGCCGCCCTCCCCGCCGGTCCCCGTCGCTGCCGCCGCCAGTCCCCGCCGCCGCCGCCCGAGGTAAGTCCCCCTCTGGCCCTCCCCCTCCGGCCACTCCCCCCGCTCTCCCTCTCCCCCTCCGGCCCTCCCCCCGCTCTCCCCCTCCCCTCCGGCCCTCCCCCCGCTCTCCCCCCCCCCCCCCCCCCGCTCTCCCCCTCCCCCTCCGGCCTCTCCCCCGCGAGGCCGAGGAGGAGCTCGACAGTATGTAATATGCTTAGAACTAGAAGCAATATGAATCTAACTCAATCTGAAAGTGGAGCGGGCTTGTCCACTAGCCCACTTAGTCCACCTCACTGAAAACATGCTAACTTATATGTTAAATACATTAACTTGTATATTTATTCTTGTAGAAATATTACCGTTTGGAGGACGAGGCCTAGCTGGATCACGCTCGCCTGGTCTTCAACAACAACGCTAGGAAGCTCCTGACGTAGTCGATTTCAACGGCTAGCATTCAGGATACGAAGGCGTACTATAAGTTGCATCCAGACGAGGGTGAGTCGGGGCAGTTTAGGGATGTGGCGGACAAGTACTTGACGCAGGCACAATACGCAGAGGTAACTTCTTTATTTTACTTTGCTTCATTATCTAATTTTCATCAATGTTTTCATCCAACAACAAATGTATGCAGGTCAGCGTACCGTGGCTTGAGTCTTGTCCGGACGCCTACAGTTCTCATTGTGCTCGTTGGGCGAGCCAGGGCTTCCAAGGCGTGTCGATGTCCCGCCGACAGAGTCGAGGGACGGACGGGAAACACCGTCTTGGCGGGGACGGCTACGTACGCCTTGCTAAACGGATGGTAAGTGATACTCCAATTATATTCTAGTTAATTTCTATCGCTATCATTGTGCTAACACGTATCGATAAAAGCGTGAGATCGGTCAGGAGCCGACCGCTATCCAGGTGTGGAGGAGGGGTCACATGGGAAGTGACCCCTCGCAGCCTGATTAGCTGTCTTTTCAGACAGCGACGGAGACGTTGGTGAGTTCTTTAGTTGACTTAATTGTATTCTCTTTACATCTTCTGATGACTTTAATTTTCTGTATTTTCAGGAAAATTATGGGGAGGAGGTGCGGAGGCTTCGAGGCGACGATTACGATTGGCAGAACTCGCCGATCGTACCTGAAGCCGCCTATGCAAACGGTGGCGGTAAACCTCACGACCGGTGAGTTCTGTTGTTTTTCATTTACTTTTAATGAATTTCGAGACACGAAACTTTAATACTCTTACTTTGTTGTGTAGGTTGGCCATCTTCGATGGAGTAGTAGACTCGAGGGAGGCGCGGTCTTACTCGAGGGCCTCTTCATCGCAGGGTGGATCCAGCAGGCGTGACAGCCGTGATCTGGAGCTCTAGAGTGTCCAGGAGGAGCTCCAGAGGACGTAGGAAGCGCTGAGGCTCGCGAACGAGAGGCAGGCAGCCGAGCTCCGGGCTAGGGACGAGTATCAACACTCGTACATGCTACAGCTGCAAGCTGCCATACAGGTAAGTTCAGATCATTGTACTTAACGTTTCTAATATATAAATAAAATATATAATAATTTACTTCATATTTACAGGCTATGGCCATAGGACAGCCTATTGTCTTTCCTCAGTGGGCGCCGCCACCGATACAGCTACCACAGGGGCCGATGTCAGGAGCACAAGTACAAAATTTCTTATAATAGCTGCAACTAGTTAAACTTGCTAAAATTTAGTTGAATTTGATCAAACTTACTCAAACTTAGAGAAAACTAGTTAAACATCCTCAAACTGAGTAAAATATGGTACAACTTACTCAACTATAGTCAAATATGACCAAATTTACTCAAACATAGCCAAAACTATTTGAACTAGCTTAAACACAAACACTACTAGTCCATACTTCTCAAACTTAGTAAAATATGAGCAAACTTACTCAAACATAGCCAAATCTAGCTAACTTGCTCAATTCTAACTTGTAATGAGTTTATTTAATCATATACACATTTGTGAACTTCTAATTTGTCTAACTATACATGTACATCATAGAGATCGGCGACGCGGGCTCAGGAAACTCCATCCCCTCAGCAAACCTCGTTTGGACGAGCGCACGACGACTTCCTGGACTTCGGTGGCAGCGGTCGGGGTAGCGTAGGGTAGTGTGGCGTGCGTATAGTGTTTTTGTGTCTGCCTGTGATGTATATTTTGATTGCCTGTGATCTGACCATCGAGCCAGGGCTGACCTCGAAGACTGGGCAGGATTTTCTGTTTTTTTTTTAAATTGGAAAGCTTATTGACGACGGTTTCTGGTACTTGGCCGTCATCAATAAGCCACTGTTATTGACGACGACCAAGTAGAAACCGTCGTCAATAAGCCATAGTTACTGACGACGGTTCAAATCCTGGCCGTCGTCAATACTCTGCTCTAGTTTATTGACGACAACCTGATTTAGCTGTCGTCAATAAGCCATTGTTATTGACGACGGTCAGGTACCAGAAACTGTCGTCAATAAGCCATCGTTACTGACAACGGTTCATATCCTAGTTGTCATCAATAAGCTAGCTGGTTACCGTCGTCAATAAGGTTATTGACGACTAATATTTGACGACAGACGAAAACCATCGTCTATAAAGTTTTATCGTCGTCAATAAGTTATTGACGACGGTAATATTCTTATTGACGACGGTTTCTGACCGTCGTCTATTGTCCGGATTCCTCTAGTGCCTCTCCATAGAACGAGGAGAGGCGGAAGCCTACTATACACTGCAGCTGAGTCGCCGTCGTCGCCGCCGCGCACCAACAAGCTCGGCGTCGTGGTGGAGTTCGAACATGCAAGCTAATCTTCATCAGCGCATTAGGCACGTTCGTGGTGACCTTGTCAAGTGCCGGGAAAAATGTAGAGAGTTACACTTGTTTTGAGACTTTTTTCGAACAGTACGACCTCGGCGTGACGTTATTAGTGTTTTGAAGGGTGACGTTAGCAACTCCGCGCGGTGTCTTTTGACTTCCCGTTCTCTTTGGACACTGTCATCGCAGGTTGGCGCATGTGGAAGCATTACCGAATCACATGCCCAATGCAGGCTGAGAAAGCAGCAAAGTGATCGAGAAACTGAGGTAGAGATACAAAGTATACGGCAAAATAATTATATCGATCTTATTTATCCCAGCTAATTTTACATGATGTGGCACTTGTTTTGCTCCTCGCACACGACCAACGGCGGCGGCGGGTGGTGGTAATAGCAGCCGCCGCGCGGGGTGGCAGTAGTAGGACGGCTGCTGGTGCGCGACGAGACCTTGGTGTCCTCCGGTTTCTTTCCCTCCGCTTTGTTGTCCTCTGCCTTCTTTTCCTTCACTTCCTCCACCTGCAGGATCTCGGCGTGGCCGAGCTTCTTGCGCAGGCAGCTGGCCAGGAAGACAGTCGACGCCGTCACCGACAACTTCCAGCCGGTCCTTGGCGTCGCCGGTGAGCCCCACCGTGATGACTCCTGCAGGTACGTACACGGTCATGCGACCCCTGTCAGCACGGACCGATGATTCAGTCATGAAGAGAGGGCAACCGAAGGTTCATCAAATGCATGCACGCGTACCGTTTGCCCTGGCGGCCACCGACATGGCCCTGGACTGGCTCTTCTCGCACGGCATGCTCACCTTGATCACGATCTTTTGCTGTGGGCCACGGAGAAGAAGGTGGACGAGAGCAGCGCGATCAGTTCCGGAACTCTGGAAATGGAGCTGAGACAGCGGGCTCCAAGATGAAGGAGCAGCCGAAGAACTGTCAGAGACTGGCTTACCTTCATCGCCTGCCTGCCTGCCTGCAGCTGATCAGGGGATTCGGAGAATTGTCTTGCCGAAGTTCGAAGGAAAGTTGAGTGGCTAAGTGGTTGATCGGTCGAGGCGTTTCTTGTGAAGGAGCTCGCTAGGCGGTGGCCGCAGATCTTATATACAAGTGACAGGGAACTTTGAAGCGCCGAACGCCACTGCCTGCTAAAACGCGTTCTTTAACGATAGAAAATGACCTGTTTTGACGTCACGAGTCCAAGCGACTACGAAAGTACGGATGGGCTCTATCTGTAACTAACTACCAATACCTGGTTTCCAAAAATAAAGCACCGATACATTTTTTTCAGGGTAAGAAAAATAAAGAGAACTAGAAATATGGGCAGCCACTATGCAGGCCCTAGTATCTTACACATTTTTTAGATAAATTAGTATCTTACACATAGTCCCTCTGTTTTAAAATTATTATTATTATTAGAATAAAAATCTTAACCTAAAGCTAAATTAAAGTTATTATCCTAACAACAATGATTTAAACACGTAGGAAGTAGTTTAACTGACCCATGGATTCATTGTAGCCTTGCTCTTTTGGCTATTTTGTCATAGTGAGCACATCCACTGGTGTGCTTCGAACTTCAAATAGTTGGATCATGTATTACGTGGCTCCCTTTGCCGTCGGTACTAACTGACAGCAGGGCTAATACCGAGCGAAACTAAAGAGAGTAGGAACTCAGGCATCTAATGATTATTGATTCGAAAGTTGAAGCTCGTGTCACTGCAAAGTTTTCATATAATAAGGGTCACCAATTCGAAATAAAGTATGGCCACTTGCTGATTCTCAGTCTCAGGTCAGGTGCATGATAATACATAGGGAACCAAGCTAATTCTGATAATGCTATCTTGGAAACAATGTATAAATAGTTTCATCCTATGAAACTCATTTCATGTGCCACTTCATTAGTTCTTTATCACATCATCAGAAATGCTGACATGATACTGTTTTTAATGAAAATAAAACTCTTGTTATATTGAGAATGACCTTAGCTATTCTGGTAGCTCAGAGTTGGAACTCAGGAGTTTCATGGAGAAGAAACAGGAGCCCAGCCATTGCTGAAGTTATATACTACCTGGAGAACGGGCCGCAGGCCCCAAGAATATACTTCGTGTCCTGAATCTATGCTAGGATTAGCACTACAAAAAAATGGTTACGATACGTCTAGATTGTTCAGTCTTCCAGCACGACAAGGGAATTGAAGCCCTGTCTCGCCAAACCATTGATGGCCTCACTTGCTCGTTGCTACCAGTTATGGAGATTATCATCAGACTCTGGAGATAAAGCTTGCAAACCGACCTGATGCAGCAGGTCAAACCAGAACTGGCGCGTGAAGATGCAAGATACCAGCACATGGTCAGTCGTATCTTCGTCTTGATCCAACAAGAGAGGCAGCGCTCCGGATGATCCGAGCCACGCCTCCAACAGCAACAAAGAAGAACAGTTGGGCGGCGCCCATGTCTTCCAAATCCATGCTGCAGGACCAAACCGTGTGGAGCCGCGCGCATAGGCAGATTTAGCTGAATACTGTTTATTAGTGTCACACCCGGTTTTTCATAAGGAACACCTGAGCGTATTCTCACATGTATGCCAGGATCAGTTGAGTCATACATGTGCCGACAACAGTAAAATGTTATTATATTACATGCTAGGGTCAACGGTAACATTATATTACATCATAAGTCACAATAGAATAATAAAAGTACTATCACACTGAATATTTACAACAGCGGAAGTCTAATAAAGGGTCCTCCAATCTACAGGCGTTGCCCGGGGGTTTCGCCAACCTAGAACAACTCTTCGGGATCGAAGTCCTCCTCATCGAAGTCTATATTTTCATTTACACCTAAGCATCATATGATATCCAACAAAAGCAAGTTTGAGTACCAAAGGTACTCAGCAAGTGTAGGAAAAAATGTTATGAAAGCTAATAGCAAGGAAAGCCTAACATGGTTAAGCACTATGCATTAATTCTAAGTCTTAGCTTTGATTAGCAACCTATCTTACTAAGTGATAATCCCACTAACCTCATAATTAAGTCATTAATGTTAGGTTACACCACCCAACAACCTCTTTCAACTCACATCCATGTTTCTCTAATCATGGATAAGTCCAAGCCACTCTTGACCGTGAGCACGGTTGTCATGACAGTTTGGTTCTCTACAGAGATTGTACCACTTTACCCACAAGTAGTGATTTCATCTCCTGTTGCCAGGTGAACTAAGAACCTCCCTGATATCCGTGGTTGCAAGCCACATTACACACTTCCTTTGGTGTGCGATCAGGAGATCACTACATAGCCTTTACAAAGGATCTACCGGCAAGTACAAGCCCGCTGAGGTTTCACCGCTGCAGTTCCTAGGAATAAACCCTCCTCTGCAGAAGCCCCCTCTTGAGCCTTGCAGTTCCCAGGGTAGTCAAAAATGGACTCCCATTCCCCGCACCATCCAAACACTCATACTGTACCGACAAACTCCTAATTAATTGGCCAAGCTGCCCCATCTCAGTCTTGTGGTGGCACTGTAAAGCCGGGTTAACTGTTCCATGAACCGGTCCTTAGAATCTAAGACAGACACTAACACATTCCCGAGTCTCGTGCACGAAGCACCAACCAAAACAACCAGTCTGTCTAGATTCCTAACACCATGACACACACTTGTGTCTTTCATATAATCCACAAGACTAGCAACATCTATGTTTCATTCATTTTCTACATTTCAAGCATGGCTAAGCACATAAAATGATAACCAACAAATCCTATCTAAATCCCTCCATGGTTTTGCAAGGAATGATAAGGAATAAAAACTAGTGAAACATCCTACACTAGGTTTCATATTGAAGACATCATGCAAATAGTATAACTATTCATCCTAGAATAGGAACAAAGTGGTCAAGGAACACTTGCCTTTGAATGAATTCTCGTTCACTTCGAAATCTTGCTCTTGAAGATTAGAAAGTGGTTCTTGGATTGGTTCTATCCATGTATATGCACACATAACAATGCAAAACATGTCATAAGAATCTTAACAATACATTTCTATCACATATATACTTGATTACACATATATACTATTTATTTTCTACTTATTTTCATAATATATGTCGGTACCTGAGATATGGGGTACCCCCGCGCACAGGGGAAAATGCCTAACGAACTCGCCCTTCTCCGCAGGGAGAGCTCCGAAGGCGCCACGCGCCCGGCGGGGCCGGACCTCCCTCTCCTCAGAGGAGAGCTCCGGACCCGCCACGTGGCATACAGAAGCCGGACCTCCCCCTCCGCGGGAGAGAGGTCCGAAGGCGCCACGCGTCCGGCGGGGCTGGACCTCCCCCTCCTCAGAGAAGAGCTCCGGGCCCGCCACGTGGCCGACAGAAGCCGGACCACCCCCTCCGCGGGGAGAGGTCCGGAGGCTCCACGTGCCCCGCGGGCCAGACCCTCCTCTCCTCTGAGAAGGGCTCCGGGCCCGCCACGTGGCCAGAAGAACGGCGCTGCCTGCCCCCGAGAGATAGGCAGCGGGCATAAAGACGCCCCATACCTTGCCCGTACAAGGTATTCAAGGCTCGCGTCTTCCCAAGATGCGGAGACGCGGAGCACGCCTCTGTCAGGTGCCGTTGCGCCCAGTCGCATCACAGACTGGCGCGCGGTGTCAGAACCTGCCAGCCAATAAACACCGCGACAAGACATCCCATGCCTCCTGCGCCGTCATCAACCACTACGACTAGCATGCGGCATGGGCAGGGCGGCAAGACGAAGACTCAGAAGCCTTCGACCAGAGACAACTACTGGCATAACTGCAGATACGGTAGATGATAGACAATCTTCCCGGGACCACCTGTCGGGTCCCGGCCCCCCTTGTAAGCCACCCGAGTCTTGGACTATAAAAGGCTCGGGTAGGCGACGATAGCAGGGGTTGGCATTTCTGCAACTCATACGCTAGCCATTCACTCCCAAGCTGTAACTCACCCCCAAGCTCAGGACTCCGGCCCTGAGCAGCAAGCAATACAGCAAGCTCCATAGCTCGCCGTGGACGTAGGGTTTTACGCTCCGGCGGCGTGAACCACGTAAAACTCACCGCGTCAAGCTCTTACTAACTCGTCCATCCGCGCAAGCTCTCCGCAAGGGACTAGCCCCACCGAAAAAAGAACATCCGCGGGCTGCCTAGTGCAGGCCCGGGGGAAGTGTCGACCGAACACTTCGACATTTGGCGCGCCAGGAAGGGGGCTTTTCCCCTTGAGCGACAAGTTTCCGCCGACGAAGATGACCAAGCTTCCCTCAGCGGCAAACTCTCCCCCTCCACGTTCACGGTGAACCGTGACCAGTGGGGAGTACATGTCAACACACTCAGGACGGAGTGTGTCGGCACAAGCTGGTAGCCAGCAGCCGACTCCGGCGATGCAGGCTCCGACCAGTGTGAGATCTTCTACAGCGCTGAGCGTACACCATGGGGGTGCACTAGCTGCAGCAAGAGCACTGTTGCGCAACCCACCTGCTGGGATGCGCCCCATTCTGCGACCCAACAGTGGGTCCGCGAGGTGGACCGCCTCGTCGTCGCCGCCGCGAACCCTCGGTTTCGGCGAGGGCGACGCCCCGGTCAACCGGCTGTGTCGCTGACGCGCACGCCCACGGTTGACGGGCAAACGGCAGATTCCGGCTCCTCCAGGCTTCCGTCGACGGACCTGAGAAGGGAGCTGGAATGGTGCCACTTGGGCCAGGATGCCCGGGTGTACCTCGAGCGACGTCGAGAAAGGCGTCGCAGCCAAGAGACTGGCGACAGCATGGCGTCGGCCTCAACGCCGCCTGGAGGGCAGATCTTCGCTACGCGAGTCCTGCCTCAGGCATACGCCGCGCAGCATATGCCACAACCATATGCGCCGCAAGTGGCGCCCCCGGTCTATGGAGCAGCCATGCCCATGCCGGGGTACACGGTGCCAAGTACGAACCAAGTGTTCGCATCGCCAATACCTGCAGCAGCAGGTGCAGGATGTGCGGCCCTTGCACCCCACCTTCGCTTCATGAGGTGGCCGCGCAAGTTCCGGCCGCACCTGCCCGAGAAGTACGACGGTAGCGTCAACCCGGCGGAGTTCCTCCAGATCTACTCCACCGCCGTACTTGCCGCAGGAGGGGATGAGGCTGTCATGGCCAACTACTTCCCCGTCGCCCTGACCGGCCCAGCTCGGTCTTGGCTCATGAATCTCCCTCAGGGGTCCATAACCTCCTGGGGAGAGCTCTGCCGGCAGTTCGTCGCCAACTTCGGCAGCTCCTACACCCGTCCCGGCACGGAGCTTGACCTCCACGCCGTCAAGCAACAACCCGGGGAGTCGCTGCGCTCTTTCATCCAGCGGTTCTCCCAAGTACGCAACACCATCCCGCACATTCAGAGTGCTTCTGTGGTGGTGGTGTTCCGGCAGGGTGTCCGGGACGAGAAAATGCTCGAGAAGCTCGCGACCAGAGAGGTCCGCGACGTCTCTGAGCTCTTCAGCTTGGCGGACAAATGCGCCAGAGCAGCTGAAGGGCGGAACTGGCACTCTCTGCCAACTCCCGAGTCAGGGGGACAGCCCGGGTCCGGCGCTGCTGCCTATGGAGGTGGCAAGAAGTCCAAGAACCGAGGGAGTGGCAAGATGAAGTCATCGTTCGCGTCCCCCGTCGCCGCAGCAGCGATGACTAGTGGAGCTCAGGGGCCACGCCCCGACAAAAGGCAGCGGCAGTCACCGGCCCCGGATGGCGACCAGGGCGGGCTATGCCCCGTGCATGGTGCCGACAACCATACTGCTGCCGAGTGCTGGGATATCCAGAGGCTCGCAGAGCGCTCCCGCAAAGGAAGACAACAGAGAGCTGAAGGACCGCCCTACCCTCAGAGGGATGGCAAGAAGAAGGTCGACGCTCCAGTCAGCGCCGCCCACCAGGTGGGGTTTCAGGAGCCTCAGCATGTCATAAAGACAGTGCATAACGGTGGGGACTCCAGCTCCGATAGTGACGGGCCGGGGCGGTAGCCGGCTGTGGCTGCCGTCCCAGGTTAGTGGAGGCTGCAATGCTGCGGCGTCAACCTTGGAGAAGCCCCAAGTAGTCGCAGCAGCCCAAGCACCGATGACAATGGTGCAAGGACGGGCCAGCCTCGCCCAAGAGCACGCCTCCGTGCCTCGGTCATACCTCTTGGGGGCCGCCCAAGGTCAGTCAACCCCATGAAGGCATTGCCAGAAGGGGAAGATGCCTTAGGTCTTACAAGACGAGCCCGGGTCCACCTACCCCTTGAAGGCCTTAGCCAGAAGGGGAGAACTCCCCGGAGGCGCCCAGGAGAAGCCGCGCAGGACCTGATCCAGCGTGAAGATGACAACCTCGTCGACGAGACTCGGCTGCAGGAAACACCCCACAACGCGCGGTCTCGGCTGATGCTCTAAGCACTACCGCCAAAGAACCGAACACATCAGGGACCTGCAGAAGGGCAACCTGGTGTCGCGGCACGCTCTTTCCCAGGAAGGACCCATAAGCTCTCCCCCAGCAGGGAAGGTCCCTTCCGAATCATGAAAGCTGCCGCCCCAGGTACACATGTCTTTCAACCGAGTGTGGGATCCGTTCCCAGAACCCTTGGCATGTAGCAACACTTTAAGTCCTACTTCCTGAGCATCAGTAGAACAGGGTCATTCTCTTCTGTAATGAATCCCATAGGATTTAGGAACAAATCTTGGGGCAGCTAAGTCTCAAGGGACGGTACAGGACTACGTCCAGTTTAGCCTGGTTCCGACCCTAAGCGCGTAGAGTCTTGCTTCCCTTGTAGACGAGGTGGAACATTGCCTCCATGTACAGCCAGAATTCCACCTATGGGCATGAACACAGAAACCTGTTCTACTTAGCTCTCTCTCATGCGCTCATTTAAATTATGCATTAATTTTTATGATTGCACTATCTACATATGTTCATCGTACATCTAGCTCCCCCTCTCTCGCGCTCATCCATAGTCATCATTCGCTATCCTACCGAGGGCGGCCGCGCTTGAGGCACCTGCCGATGGCTGAGTGAGTCTCTCGGGCCTCCCCCAGTCAGGTGTTGCGGTGCCAGTTGGTCACCTCCAGGAAAGGCCTGCGTTGTGCATGGGGGGTCCAGGGTGCGTATCCAGCTTAGCAGGCCATGAGCCCAAAGCATGCGCATCCTGCCCTCCGGAGGTACAGGGGAGTACAACCGCTTTGCCTGGTCATGAACCCAAAGCATGTGCACTCTGCTTCCCTAGCGCATGGCCCGATACTAGGGATCGGACGACCGTACCCGGACCTCGGAGGGAGCCGGAGCTCCGGCGCCTCGAGCACAGAATTGCCCAAGCCCCGTATAACTGATCAGGATCGTAAGACGAATAAGACTAGGAGACGGGAGGGGAGGACCCCCCAAGGAGAATTACGTTTCCTCTGCCTGTGTGCAGGACCTCCAGGTTATGGCAACGGGGACTGCATGAAGCGGGGGGAAAGGAGCTATCAACAGCACCGGCCCAGGACTGGAAGGACCGGGCCCCGCCCCTTCAGCAGGGGCGAGGCCCGAAAGCCCCACGTGTCCAGCAGGCCCGGAGCTCCCGCCTCCCATGAGGGGGGCTCCGGGCTCGCCACATGGCAGGCGGGAACCGGACCTCCCCCCGGTGGGAGGGCTCCGAAGGCCCTACGTGTCCAGCAGGGCCAGAGCTCCCGCCTCCTAAGGAGGGGCTCCGGACCCGCCACGTGGCAGGCAGATTTGGAGCTCCCCATAGGGCGAGATCCGGAGACCCCCAGGGGCCCCTAACACCGTTAGGGCCCGGGGAAGGTGTCTGTGCAGAGCTCCGAGATTGGAGAAGGCCTCTGAGTACCTTGCGGAGCTAAGGACTCAGCCAGGCAAAGCCAAAAAGGGGAGAAAAAGCTTCACAGACACAAATATCTAAAAGAGTCAAACTATGCGAGGCTCCATGAGATGGACTACAGACTCGATAAAAAGGGAGAAACAAGTCCTAAGGACCTCACGGCTCCCGCCGAGACCTTGCGGCTACAAGGGCGGCCACATCCTCGACTTCAGCCCTGGCAGCTTCCTCCCGCTCCGCGGCTGGGCCCTCTCTCGTTGGTTCTAGCGAGAAAGAGGGGTCGCAGCTCCTAAAACATGCCAGCACATGTGAGGCGACCTCTAGGGCTAGGCCGCGTCCCTCGGCCTCAAGCTCGCTGGTGACCACCGAGTCTAGCCTGTCCAGCTTGGCGCCGATCGACTCCAGCGCGGGGATCACCTCCGCCACCTTCAACGCAGGAGCCGCGGCCCTCACCGGACTGAAGCCAAGAGGGATCAGGGTGGACCCCGCTCGATCCACGAAGCTCGAGACCGCAAGAGCCTCGGAGGACCGCAAGGCCGAGAGCTCCTCCACCTCGCGGCGGGCTGCCTGCAGGGCCTCCAGGTTCCTCTCGGAGAATTCCTTCTCCTTGGCCGCCAGGGAGCTCTCCCAAAGATGGAGAGTCTTGGCGAGCTGCTCCAACTCAGCAGCCTTGAAGTCGGCGGCCAACTCCCGGTCCAAGACCGCCCGGCGTTCGCGGGAGACCTGTTCCTCCCTCAAGTCGAGGTCCGCCTTCAGAATCTCTAGCTCCTCGATCCGAGCTCGAAGGTCATCCTCGCCCGTCGCCAGCTGCGCGGCGACCCTTTCCGCCTCGGCTACTGTGGAACACTCCCGTTCCCCAACGACGAGCTTACGGCGCTCCAACCGCTGCCATATCTCCTCAGCAGCAGAGAGGCTCTCCTCGGCCCGGGCGTGTGCCTCCAGGGCCTCCCTGTTGATTCGCCGCGATTCGACGTCCATGCGGTTGACAGCCCGCTTCAGCCGGTCGAGGAGCACTTCCCTGAAGTCGAGCAACTCCCGCCTGGAGTCGAGCTCGCTCTTAACCTTCGCGGTCCTCTCCCGCAAAAGGTTCCCCCAGGTGAGGAGGCGATCCCGTTCAACTGTATACTCCTCCCGCTCGCGACCTAGTGCAGCCAAGACCTGCCGGACGCTCGTCTCGGCAAGCGCAAAGGCATCTGCCAGGGGCAATGGAGCAACAGAGGCCGGGGCACTCCCCCCGACCTCCTCCATCACCTCGTCCTCAAGAGGAGTCGACGCACCAGCAACCGAGACGAGACGCCGGTCAGGAGAAGCTGGCGCCGAGGCTCTCGCAGCCGGACCTGCCGGGCTCTCTTCAGCTTCTGGCTCCTTGACCTGTGGAGAAGGGTGAGCCGGGGAAGATGGCTCTGGAATAAAGGCCGGGCCGCCCGGTGCGGGGTCGATCTGCACCGGCCTGGGGGCCACGGCGGCTGTCTGGGCAGGAAGAGATGGCGCCGCCGCGGAGTCCAGGCACACCGGAACAGGAGAAGCCCGCGCTGGCTTGGGGGCCGCGGCAGCTATCCCCGGTTCTGAGCGCAACGGCGCAGACTCCCCGCCAGTCGGGGATGGCCGAGAAGCGCGGACACTCCAGCGGGCTCTGAACCCCGACTTCCGAGCCGGGGTAGGGCTCCCACAGCCCGCCACCGTCACCGACGGCCGCTCCGCAGTTGCTTGAACTGGGGGAGCAGGGGACGCCACAGAGGCTTCCCCCAATGCATCAGCCCGAAGCCGCTTTGGGTCGCCACCGGAGGGAGTCCCATCTCCAGAAACAGGAGGTAAAGACACCCCAGGTTCCCGACTTGGCACGGACGCCGCCGCTGGAGGAGATCGAGCGCGCTTCTTCTCTGGTGGTGGGTTGGAGGCCATGACGAGGAAGGACTCAAGGGCAAGAGGGCAAAGGCGCAAGAGTCCGAGAAGAAGTGCAGAGAAGTGCGAAGGGAAGCCGCAATTTGGGTAAGATCCCCTCTAAAAACTTCTCGGGTGCAATTCCAAGCGATTCGGAACTCTTCGAATACACCGCATCGGCAACCGCTTTGGCTCCTAGACCGAGTGCCGATGACAGGTGGACCCAAGCCGCCCAACTGAAGCGGTGGGTCAAGGAGTCAGTCTCCTGAGAAGATGAGCCGGTAAGGCACTTCGGCTGTTCCCGAAGAAAGCGCCGCAACGTGCAGAAGTGGCAGTCTTGGGAACCGCCGCAGTAAAAGCAACCATAAAGTGAGCGCACGCTCCCACGATCCCGCGGTCGTTCGTGCTCCGGCAGCGGTCAATTCGGGACTTAGAGAAAGTGCGCGGATCGGAAGAGACGGAGGTCCCACCTCGGGCTCGCTATCTCCCCCGAGATGGGCCCGGGGGCCACTGTCGGTACCTGAGATATGGGGTACCCCCGCGCACAGGGGAAAATGCCTAAGAAACTCGCCCTTCTCCGCAGGGAGAGCTCCGAAGGCGCCACGCGCCCGGCGGGGCCGGACCTCTCTGTCCTCAGAGGAGAGCTCCGGGCCCACCACGTGGCATACAGAAGCCGGACCTCCCCCTCCGCGGGAGAGAGGTCCGAAGGCGCCACGCGTCCGGCGGGGCCGGACCTCCCCCTCCTCAGAGAAGAGCTCCGGGCCCGCCACGTGGACGACAGAAGCCGGACCTCGCCCTCCGCGGGGAGAGGTCCGGAGGCTCCAAGTGCCCCGCGGGCCGGACCCTCCTCTCCTCTGAGAAGGGCTCCGAGCCCGCCACGTGGCCAGAAGAACGGCGCTGCCTGCCCCCGAGAGATAGGCAGCGGGCATAAAGACGCCCCATACCTTGCCCGTACAAGGTATTCAAGGCCCGCGTCTTCCCAAGACGCGGAGACGCGGAGCACGCCTCTGTCAGGTGCCGTTGCGCCCAGTCGCATCACAGACTGGCACACGGTGTCAGAACCTGCCAGCCAATAAACACCGCGACAAGACATCCCATGCCGCCTGCACCGTCATCAACCACTACGACTAGCATGCGGCATGGGCAGGGCGGCAAGACGAAGACTCAGAAGCCTTCGACCAGAGACAACTACCGGCATAAGTGCAGATACGGTAGATGATAGACAATCTTCCCGGGACCACCTGTCGGGTCCCGGCCCCCCTTGTAAGCCACTCGAGTCTTGGACTATAAAAGGCTCGGGTAGGCGACGATAGCAGGGGTTGGCATTTCTGCAACTCATACGCTAGTCATTCACTCCCAAGCTGTAACTCACCCCCAAGCTCAGGACTCCGGCCCTGAGCAGCAAGCAATACAGCGAGCTCCATAGCTCGCCGTGGACGTAGGGTTTTACGCTCCGGCGGCCTGAGCCACGTAAAACTCACCGCGTCAAGCTCTTACTAACTCGTCCATCCGCGCAAGCTCTCCGCAAGGGACTAGCCCCACCGAAAAAAGAACCTCCGCGGGCTGCCCAGTGCAGGCCCGGGGGAAGTGTCGACCGAACACTTCGACAATATACTATTGATATTATATTATTTCATGTGTTTTGAAATGAAAATAAGTTTCAAGTTGACATCCATATCTTTTATTTTATCTTTGTTATGGCAAAACACTCATTTCCTAACTTTATAGTGACTTTAATAATTTTTGGAATGTACATATATGCATATGTACTAATTTAATAATTATTTTAGTCTTAAAAGCTATTTAAATTGCCACTATAATTATTTCCAGAATCTATATTATTGTTTTCAACATTTTCAGAACTTATTTATGCATTTGGGACAATTTCCATAATTTTTCTTCATTGTATATTATTTTTATTGATATTTCAGCATTTATTTAATACTTAAAATATATTTTAGCCCTAAATATTGTTATTCTGGATTGCAGAAATTATACATGTATAGAAATATAGAAATAGAATAGTCTAATGCACTTTAATGTATTTTTGCGAATTTTCTGAAATATATATGATTTTTATTTTGATTTTCAGAATTAACTTGTCTCTAAATAAATAATTTCAGCCTCTGAAATTCATTAATTTTTATTTCAGAATTTATATACTGATCAAAATGTTTATGCAAATTTTTTGATATGTTTTTACCATTTTTCAGAATTTATTTAACCTATTTTCACTATTTACAGAATTAAAATCAAACTTTTAAATTGCTCTGGACCAAAATACAATACCTATAGTTTTTCTAGGGTTCAAAATGCATATACAGAACTACTTTATTAATTTACAAATCACACATGGGCTATTTGGCTATTTTTAAATGAATTTCCTAGTTCCTATTAAGTCTAGGGTTAGTTCTGTAAATCAAAGGGACTGCTTTTCTATTAATTTAAATCCCGAGGGGCCTAACTATGAAATTCCCAACGGTTTTAACTAATTTGAACGTGGGCCTTCAGATGTGAGATCAACGACCCATATTTAAAATAACCGAACCGGTACGTTTCTTTTAATCTTAACCGTTGGCTCAAATCCGACGCTCGAGAAGCGGCCACGTCGCCTTACCCCCATCTCCCTCGCGATCGGCGGCCGCGCGATAGCGAGCGGCGGCGGTTGGAGGAAAGTTTCCGTTTCTTTGATTCCTATACCATTTCTTGATCTCTTTGCATCAGAAGGAAGAGGAGGAGATGGGGAACTCACCTAGGGGGTTCTCGGGGACCAGAATTGGCCGGAGAGGGGCGGTTGACGGCGGCAGTGAAGAACTCCGGCGATCTTTGTCGGAATTGCTCCTCAGGCGTGTTTCTTCGGAGAATTTTGTCGGGATTTCTTCTAGTGTCCGAGGGAGCGTGTAGAGGACGCTAGAACTGAAGATCAACGTGTGTTTTTGAAGAATTGAGAATAGGGCGGTTTTTCGATCGGGAGGGGATTGCCTGCGGTTTTTGCGAGAAGAGGGGCCAGCTTCGGGCGGATTTTATAGAGGGAGAGGCGGCGATGGTTGTGGAGGCGCCGATTGAAGAAGAGGCGCGAAGAAACGGCGGATCCGATCGGATTTTCATCACATGTGATAATAGGAGAGAGAGAGAGAGGTGATTGCTGCCATGTGGGAGATGGAACTGACGCGTGGGACCGCTAGGCAGTGAGGGGAAGGGAGAGGGGGCGGTTTTGTCTCATGTGTTGAGAATTTTGGGATTGTTACAATTCTACCCCCGTTAAGAAAAAATCTCATCCTCGAGATTTGCAATTACAAGGAAAACAGATTAGTAAATTGTGATTTGAGTTTGTCTTCTCTTTCCCATGTAGCTTCTGCCTCCGAATGATATTTCCATTGAACTTTGCACATACGAATTATTTTGTTTCTTGTAGTCTTGTCCATTGTATCGAGAATTTTGACTGGGTACTCGGTATATGAGAGATCATCTTGTACCTCCAATTCTTCCATTGGCAGTTGCTCCTCTGGATTCCTTAAGCACTTTTTAAGTTGTGATACATGGAACATGTTGTGTACATCCGACAATCGAGAGGGTAACTCTAACTGATACGCTACCTCTCCTTTACGTTCTAGTATCTGGAATGGTCCGATATACCGAGGTGCTAACTTTCCTCTTACTTTAAACCTTCGTAGTCCTCGCATAGGTGACACTTTGAGATACACATGGTCTCCCACTTTAAATATTAGTTCTCTTCGCCTTGTGTCTGCGTAACTCTTTTGTCTTGTTTGGGCTATCTTTAAATTATTGTGAATTTCCTTCACTTTCTTTTCCGCATCCCTTAATACCTCTGGTCCAAACACCTTACTCTCACCGATTTGATCCCAAAATAGTGGAGTTTTACATTTTCTTCCATATAATGCCTCAAATGGAGACATCTTCATACTTGTCTGATCACTGTTATTGTAGGAGAATTCCGCATATGATAAATTCTTGTCCCAACTCCTATTATTTTTGAGTGCACAAGGTCTAAGCATATGTTCAAGAATTTGGTTGGTCCTTTCGGTCTGCCCATCAGTTTGTGGATGATATGCAGAACTGAAATTTAATCGAGTTCCCATAGACTCATGTAATTTCTGCCAAAATCTTGAAGTAAAATGTGTACCTCTATCTGACACTATCTTTTTAGGTACACCATGTAAGCAAACTATTCTGGACATATATAGTTCTGCTAATTTGGACCCGTAAAAATTTTCCTTTACTATTATGAAATGAGCAACCTTGGTCAATCTATCCACTATCACCCATATTGAGTCATACCTGTTTGTGTCCTGGGCAAACCTACTATGAAATCTATTCCAATCTCTTCCCACTTCCATTCAGGTATTTTTAGTGGTTGTAATAATCCTGCAGGCCTTTGATGTTCTGCTTTGACTAATTGACATGTGTCACACAATGTCACATGCTCTGCAACATCTCTTTTCATTTCTTACCACCAATACCTAGTCTTAAGATCATGATACATCTTTGTACTTCCAGGATGGATAGAGAAATCAGAATCATGAGCCTATTTTAAAATTAACTTCTTTATTTCCTTGATATCTAGCACACATATTCTTTTACCATGCCATACGATACCATGTTCATCTTCTCTAAATCCTGGGGCTTTGTTTTCTTTGAAAAATTTATTGATTTCTTTGATCTTTTCATCATTCCTTTGGCCATTTCGAATGTCTTGTTCTAGAGTTGAGTCAACTTCCATTGCTATGGCTTCGTTGTGATTCACCAAGCATAAGTTAAGTCTTGTGAACTCTTCACAAAGTTGAGGTTGTAGATCTCTCATCGTTAATATGTTAACATGTGTTTTTCTGCTCAAAGCATCCGCAACCACATTAGCTTTTCCTGGATGGTAATTGATTCCCACATCAAAATCGTTAATGAACTCTAACCATCTTCTCTACCGAAGGTTGAGATCTGGTTGAGTGAAGATATACTTCAAACTCTTGTGATCTGTATAGATCTCGGTTCTTTTACCCATTAGGTAATGTTTCCATAACTTTCAATGCATGAACAACTGCTGCTAACTCTAGATCATGAGTAGGATAGTTCTTTTCATGCTTCCGAAGTTGTCGAGAAGCATAGGCAATAACATGCCCTTCTTGCATAAGCACACATTCTAACCCTTGACCTGAAGCATCACAATAGACAGAAAATGCTTTCTCCATATCGGGCATAACCAAGACTGGGACAGTTGTTAACTTCTTCTTTAATTCTTGAAAGCTTGATTCACATTCTTGAGTCCATATAAAATCAGCTCCTTTTTCCAACATCTTTGTGAGTGGTTTGGCTATTTTTGAAAATCCTTCAATGAACCTTCGGTAATAACCAACTAACCCTAAGAAACTTCGGATTTCTTCGACATTCTCTGGTGTTTTCCACTTTTGAACACCAGCTATCTTATCTGGATCTATAGATATTCCTCCTTCAAGATAATATGCTCCAGAAAAGCAATTTTCTTAAGCCAAAATTCACACTTACTGAATTTTGTATAAAGTTGATTTTCTCTTAGCTTTTGTTGCACTATCCCCAAATGCTCTTCATGTTCTTGCTCATTTTTTGAATATATGAGGATATCATCAATGAACACTACTACAAACTTGTCCAAATATTTCATGAACACTTTATTCATAAGATACATGAAATATGCCGGAGCATTTGTTAATCCAAACGGCATAACTGTATATTCATACAGTCCATACCTAGAGACAAATGTTGTCTTTGGAATATCCGACTCTCTTATCCTTAGTCGATGATATCCTGAATGGAGGTCAATTTTGGAGAATACACATGCACCTCCTAATTCGTCAAACAAGTTCTCAATACGAGGTAAAGGGTACTTGTTTTTTATTGTCACTTCATTGAGGGCACGGTAATCTGCACACAACCTCTTAGTCCCATCCTTCTTCGGTACAAATATGACCGGAGCTCCCCATGGTGAGGAACTAGGATGGATATACCCCTTCTCTGATAACTCTCGGATATGATCTTTGAGTTCTGCTAACTGTTGGGTGTCCATCCTATATGGCCTTTTATATTTGGGAGCAGTACCAGGTACTAATTCAATAATGAATTCTACTTCTCGATCCGGTGGCATACCTGATAATTCTTCAGGAAACACATCTGGAAATTCATTGACAACCTCTATATCTTCAATAACTACCTCGTTCTTGTTGAGTTGAACATTCCCATATGGTACTTGAATAGATGTAAAGTCGATCTTTGTTCCATCCGTATGTGTTAACTCCACAGTTCTCGTTGAACAATGTATAACTCCTTTATACTTTGTCAACCAGTCCATTCCCAAGATGATATCTATCCCTTGTGATTCTATCACAATGAGATTTGCAAGGAATTCTACTCCATTTACTCCTAAATTCACCTTAGGGCATACTTGTTTTGTCTTTAATTCTCCTCCAGGAGAATTTACTACTAACACTCGATTCATAGATGTAGTTGGCAATTTGTGTCTTGTTATGAACTCTTTGGCTATGAATAAGTGTGTGGCACCAGAATCAAACAAAATTGTAGCAGGGTGAGTATTGGCAGAGAACATACCAATTACCACATCAGGTGCCTCTTGTGCTTCCTCCATGGTCACATGATTCACCTTGCCACGTACAAAATTCTGTTGTTGAGGTGGCTTCTTATTTGGGCACCGATTGGCATAGTGTCCCATCTCTCCACAATTGTAGCATTGTCCAGTGACCCTGTTTAATGGTGCTTTATTGCCTTGCTGTGTATTTGGAGGATTTGATCCTGCAGGACGAGGTTGAAAGGCAGGACGTTGTTGCTGCACTTGTTGTCGCTGTTGTTGTGGTTGAAAAGTTAGATTCTTAGCAGCAGGATTGTAGTTCCTCTGAAACTGATTAGGAGCTATAGGTCGGTTCATTGCTCCCGTCGGCGGTGATAAGAAGTGAGGCCGACTGTTGCTGCTAGAAGACTGTCCCTGCCAATTCATTTTCCTCTTTCGATCTTCAACCAATTTCTATCTCTTTCTTTCAACTATGAAAGCCTTGTTGATAAGCTTCTGAAAATTCTCATAGTCACTAGAAGACATGGCATATTGTATTTCTAAGTTCAAACCTTCTATAAAGCAGTCCTGCTTCTTTTCATCAGTGTTTGTCCATTCGCTCTAGGAGGGGCTCGACTTCCTTTGAGCTATGAGAAAGGGGAGCGCCTTCTTCTTTTTTTCAGGGATCTCCTTGGCTACAAAGAGAGCTATGGAGCCTAGGAAATGTTCGGATATATTTTTTTGGAATGATCGATGTTTATGTGACTGTACACTGGCACACCTATATCAAACTTTGTTTGCAGCTTGCTATGAACAGGAGATTACTGTGGCTAAAGCTCTGGAACATGATACTGGAGCATAGCGAGATAACTGAGTGAACTTAGTAAGATACTCTCGCACGGACATGCTTCCTTGTTCAGATTGAAAAACTCCTTTCGCTTGTTCTTTATTTCTCCTGCTGGAACATAGTGGTTGCGGAAGGCAAGTTTGAACTCATTCCATGAAATACTTTCTGGATCCTCATGAGCTTCCTTATATGCTGTCCACCAGTCTACTGTAGATCCATATAATTGATGAGAGGCAAAGAGTACCCTCTCACGCCCTTGGCATTGTATGATCTGCAACTTATTCTCAATATTCTTGAGCCAATCATCAGCTTCTAATGGCTCTATAGCATTGCCAAACCTTGGTGGTTGTGTGCTCAGGAACTCACTTAACCTTGGTTGACGTGGTGCATTTTGAATTTGTGGTTGGGGTTGTTGCAGATTGACCACCACTTGTATCAAGTTTTGTATGAGTTGATTCTGCATGTTCATCATCTGTTGTATCACTTCCCCATCAGCTCTTCGTGCAACTCTTGGCTGTCATTCACGTAGAGGAAACCTTGCAGCCTCATTGTTGTTGTTCCCTTCATTGCGTCTTCTTCTTCTTCCTGCCATCCATTGTGAAAGACTATGTTTAAATTTAACGTATACATATGCTCTCTTATTTGTATTATGTTGTGTATATATCCCATTAGTTCTACACAAAAGTTACAAAAGTTTTTACTTCGTTCATTTAATGATCATGTTTGAAGCAAACTTAGCATTTATATTCATTAATAGGTATGTACATACACTAACGAGGTTGTGAACACAAGCCTATGGATTTCAAAACTCACATTTACACCCTAACAACACATTACATTTATTAAACCTAAACAACCACTTAAACAACTATTACACACTAAGCATTACAATACAATACACATACGTACTACACGAGTTATTACATAAGTAGGGACACCTATCCTAATTATACCCTAGGTTCTGTGCATTCTCCTGTGGGTCCTCCTCATCACCATCAGGAGAACTAGCCTCTGACTCAGCTGTGGAGGCCTCAGGTGGTGGTGAAGCATGAGGGCGTTTGGCTGCCCTACGGTCTAGAGAGTCCGGAGTCCAAGTGTCTCCATCTGAAACATAGAGATCACTCACTTCTCCATCCCTCATCCTTATCAACCCACACATTATGGCCTCCGTCTTCTTCAGGAGGTCACGTATATCCTGAAGCTCCTGCTGGCAGTTCTGTAGCCTGGTGCTGACGTCAACTCCTATGTCGAGGCTCACATCCATCTGTACGATGTTGCAACCTTCACGGATTGGTTCATAGTCATACACTGCACTTCCACTTTGTCGTCGAGGGGTGTACATGTATTGAGTCCCCTCAAGGCGTCCGCGGTTGATGTAGCTCTGACACGTGATCGCCTCCCAAGTGGCATCCTTCTCAGCTTCTGCCATGGTGGATCTCCATGCTGGTGAGTTGTTGATCTTGAGCAGCTTGTTCTCATGGTAGATCTTTGCCTGTGACCTCCATTCCTCGCGTTCTGAGCGAGAAACTCGTGTGGTGTTGTATTGCACCACTAGCTTGCCGTTGTACCCAGCACAGCGAAGGAGGTGTCTAAGGCGCTCCATCATGCCCTCAGTGGACTCCCCATGAGTCTGGTATGTGGCGGGGTTGTCCACATCCTCAACGGTGCATGCAGCTAGCTGGTGTCAAGGAACCCGTCCTCCAGTGGACTTACGAGCCGTGAGACGTGTACGTGCCATCTGTTTCATGAAAATTTTAAAATGAGTTAGAAAATACACAATAATATACTTTTGAGTACATATGAGGTTAGACAACATATATATAATCTAAATAATCCTTCTTCTACCAAAATTTTAGTAAAATAGTTTTTACTAAAACAATGATGCTCATCCCTCCCATTTCTAACTAGGTTTGCGTCCGACGGGCAACCTGGCTCTGATACCACTTTGTCACACCCGGTTTTCCATAAGGAACACCCGAGCGTATTCTCACATGTATGCCAGGATCAGTTGAGTCATACATGTGCCGACAATAGTAAAATATCATTATATTACATGCCAGGGTCAACGGTAACATTATATTACATCATAAGTCGTAATAGAATAATAAAAGTACTATCACACTAAATATTTACAACAACGGAAGTCTAATAAAGGGTCCTCCAATCCACATGCGTTGCCCGGGGGTTTCGCCAACCTAGAACAACTCTTCGGGATCGATGTCCTCCTCATCGAAGTCTATATCTTTATTTGCACATGAGCATCATATGATATCCAACAAAAGTAAGTTTGAGTACCAAAGGTACTCAGCAAGTGTAGGAAAGAATGTTATGAAGGCTAATAGCAAGGAAAGGCTTACATGGTTAAGCACTATGCATTAATCCTAAGCCTTAGCTTTGATTAGCAACCTATCTTACTAAGTGATAATCCCACCAACCTCATAATTAAGTCATTAATATTAGGTTACACCACACAACAACCTCTTTCAACTCACATCCATGTTTCTTTAATCACGGACAAGTCCAAGCCGCTCTTGACCGTGAGCACGGCTGTCATGACAGTTTGGTTCTCTACAGAGATTGTACCACTTTTCCACAAGTAGTGATTTCATCCCCTGTTGCCAGGTGGACTAAGAACCTCCCTGATATCCGTGGTTGCAAGCCACATTATACACTTCCTTTGGTGTCTGATCAGGAGATCACTACATGACCTTTACAAAGGGTCTATCGGCAAGTACAAGCCCACTGAGGTTTCACCGCTGCAGTTCCTAGGAGTAAACCCTCCCGTGCAGAAGCCCCCTCTTGAGCCTTGCAGTTCCCAGGGTAGTCAAAAATGGACTCCCATTCCCCGCACCATCCAAAAACTTATACTGTATCGACAAACTCCTAATTAATTGGCCAAGCTGCCCCATCTCAGTCTTGTGGTGGCACTATAAAGTCGGGTTAACTGTTCGATGAACCGGTCCTTAGAATCTAAGACATGCACTAACACATTCTCGAGTCTCGTGCCCGAAGCACCAACCAAAACAACCAGCCTGTCTAGATTCCTAACACCATGACACACACTTGTGTCTTTCATATAATCCACAAGACTAGCAACATCTATGTTTCATTCATTTTCTACATTTCAAGCATGGCTAAGCACATAAAATGATAACCAACAAATCCTATCTAAATCCCTCCATGGTTTTGCAAGGAATGATAAGGAATAAAAACTAGTGAAACATCCTACACTAGGTTTCATATTGAAGACATCATGCAAATAGTCTAACTATTCATCCTAGAATAGGAACAAAGTGGTTAAGGAACACTTGCCTTTTAATGAATTCTCGTTCATTTCGAAATCTTGCTCTTGAAGATTATAAAGTGGTTCTTGGATTGGTTCTATCCATGTATATGCACACATAACAATACAAAACATGCCATAAGAATCTTAACAATACATTTCTATCACATATATACTTGATTACACACATATACTATTTATTTTCTACTTATTTTCATAATATACTATTGATATTATATTATTTCATGTGTTTTGAAATGAAAATAAGTTTCAAGTTGGCATCCATATCTTTTATTTTATCTTTGTTATGACAAAACACTCATTTCCTAACTTTATAGTGACTTTAATAATTTCTGGAATGTACATATATGCATATATACTGATTTCATAATTAATTTAGACTTGAAAGCTATTTAAATTGCCACTATAATTATTTCCAGAATCTATATTATTGTTTTCAACATTTTCAGAACCTATTTATGCATTTGGGACAATTTCCATAATTTTTCTTCATTGTATATTATTTTTATTGATATTTCAGCATTTATTTAATACTTAAAATACATTTTCAGCCCTAAATATTGTTATTCTGGATTGCAGAAATTATACATGTATAGAAATATAGAAATAGATTAGTCTAATGCACTTTAATGTATTTTTGCAAATTTTCTGAAATATATATGATTTATATTTTGATTTTCAGAATTAACTTGTCTCTAAATAAATAATTTCAGTCTCTGAAATTCATTATTTTTATTTCAGAATTTATATACTGATCAAAATGTTTATGCAAAATTTTTGATATGTTTTTACCATTTTTCAGAATTTATTTAACCCATTTTCACTATTTGCAGAATTAAAATCAAACTTTTAAATTGCTCTGGACCAAAATACAATACCTACAGTTTTTCTAGGGTTCAAAATGCATATACAGAACTATTTTATTAATTTACAAATCACACGGGGCTATTTGGCTATTTTTAAATGAATTTCCTAATTCCTATTAAGTCTAGGGTTAGTTCTGTAAATCACAGGGACAACTTTTCTATTAATTTAAATCTCCAGGGGCCTAACTATGAAATTCCCAATGGTTTTAACTAATTTGAACGTGGGCCGTCGGATCTTAAAATAACCGAACCGGTACGTTTCTTTTAATCATAACCGTTGGCTCAAATCCGGCGCACCAGAAGCGGCCACGTCGCCCTACCCCCGTCTCCCTCGCGTCCGGCGGCCGCGCGATCGCCGGCGAGCGGCAGCGGTGGCCGGAAAGTTTCTGTTTCTTTGATTCCTATACCATTTCTTGATCTCTTTGCACCAGAAGGAGGAGGAGGAGATGGGAAACTCACCTAGGGGGTTCTCGGGGACCAGAATTGCTCCCCAGGCGTGTTTCTTCCGAGAATTTTGTCGGGATTTCTTCCTGGTGGCCGAGGGAGTGTGTAGAGGACGCTAGAACTGAAGATCAACGTGTGTTTTTGAAGAATTGAGAATAGGGCGGTTTTTCGATCGGGAGGGGATTGCCTGCGGTTTTTGCGAGAAAGAGGGTCCGGTTTTGGGCGGATTTTATAGAGGGGGAGGTGGTGACGGTTGTGGAGGCGCCGATTGAAGAAGAGGCGCGAAGAAACGGCGGATCCGATCGGATTTTCATCACATGTGATAATAGGAGAGAGAGAGAGGCGGTTGCTGCCATGGGGGAGATGGAACTCACGCGTGGGACCGTTGGGCAGTGAGGGGAAGGGAGAGGGGGCGGTTTTGTCTCATGTGTTGAGAATTTTGGGATTGTTACAATTAGTAGATAGCCTCCAAACACGAGCAGCCTCCGCCTCAGGCTGTAGTTGAAAACCAATGAGAATATCCTAGAACCGCAAGTAATCCACAATAGCGCAACTGAAAGTGCACCTTGAAAACCTGGTGTTGTAAGTTGACATGTTGCGGGGGCCGCATATTAGCAGGGTCCAAAATCTATACTGAAATTGAGAATCTGCCGCTTCAATCATATTCATATGATCTTCAAGATCAAAATGGGCAGACCAATAACTCTATCACCTTTTTCTAGTTTCTTCTCAAATGCAAAAACAAAAAGCTTAACATAAATACAGGACATATTTGAAGCAAGTTCCAACTACTGATCATCCTTGAAAACGGCAGTATTCATGAAGAAAGGGTCACCAGCACCGCGGCGGCAGGTGGTAGTGGTAGAAACCGGGGTGGTAGTAGTAAGGCAGCTGCAGGACCTTGAGCTCTTCCGGCTCCGGGTCCTTCGGCTTCACCGGCTTCCTGCCCTTCACTTCTTCCACCTGAAGGACCTCGGTGTGGCCGACCTTCTTGCACAGACGACATTTGACCAGGCAGACGGAGTCGACTGTTGAGAATTTTCGGTAAGCTGACCTCTACGCAGCCTTCATGTTGATTTATATAGATGGATACAAAGAGGTGCGACATCAACAAACTAACCAAAAAGATTGAGATATGTTAGCTACGAACTTGACAGCAACGATCTCTCTAACGATCGCACTCGGATGGTAATCAAGGTGAGGCTATGAACACAATGAAGTTTTGTGCCGGGGTCCTCACACCAACCAACCGGCTCTTGTTCTTCTTATCAAAAGAAAAACGGAACAACTAACGTGCTGCATGCGAGTCATCACGTCGAGTACGTGATCCGCCGAATGCTCCCGCACGTAGACTACAAAACCGGCTCGTCCGTTGCACCATGCATCCACATGATCGGATTGAGTCAGCTCAGGCAAAAATGTTACAAAGTGTTGAGTCACAGCTCAGGTTATTAACAGAATGGAAAAACGCACACAAGCAGCAGCTGTTAGCTAACAAACTCCCCCCTAATCAGCTGCTGGTGTTGACGATGCCCAACCTCTTCCGCATCTCCATGAACTTGGCCCTAGGCAACGCCTTGGTGAAGACATCCGCCAGTTGCTCTCCAGTGTGCACATAGTCCTCGATGATTTGTCCACTCTGCACACATTCACGAATGAAATGGAATCGGGTCTCTATATGTTTGGACCTGTCGTGGAACACTGGGTTCCTGCAAAGTTGAATGTCTGATTTGTTGTCGACAAAGATCTTTGTAGCATCACCCAACGTCCCAGTAGATCACCGAGTAACCGTTGGATCCAAACACCCGTGCAAGCTCTAGTCGTTGCAATGTATTCCGCTTCACATGAAGAGAGGGCAATCACTTTCTGTTTTTGAGATTGCCAGCTTATGATGCATCCACCATATGTAAACACAAGTCCGGTGGTACTTTTCCGGTCATCCACATCACCTGCAAAGTCGGCATCACTAAACCCAATTATCTTTTGTTCAATAGCTCCTTTGACATACCTGCAGCCATACGTCACAGTTCCGGCCACATATCTTATCAAATGCTTGACAGTCGCCCAATGTTCCGTGGTTGGAGCCTCCATGAACCTACTTACAAGCCCAACAACATATGAAAGATTGGGTCTAGTGTGTATCAGGTACCTGAGGCTGCCGACCACACTCCTATATAATTTTCCATCAACAAGAGGATTCTTGCTTTGCTTGCTTAGCTTCAACCTTGGTTCCACCGGGACATGTACCGGATTACACCCCAGTAGCCCAGCCTTCTCAACAAGCTTCACAGCATAACTTGTTTGTCGGAGTGTGATAGCATCTTCCCTTTGATCTACTTCTATACCGAGATAGTAGCTCAATAGGCCAAGATCGCTCATGGAGAACACTGACATCATCCGCTTCTTAAAACGGACAACCTCATCCGAGCATGAACCAGTGACTATGAGGTCATTAACATAAACTCCCAGCAGCAAGCACTCACACCCATTTCTGCGCACATACACTGCATGCTCGGAAGGACTTCTCTGAAACCCGATGGACTCCAGTGTCTCATCCAACTTGGCGTTCCAAGCGCGTGGTGCCTGACGGGGGCCATAAAGCGCCTTGGCAAGACGATAAACCTTGTCTGTTTCACGCTCAAACCTAGGTGGTTGATCAACATAAACTTCCTCCTGTAAATCACCATTCAAAAAAGCAGACTTTACGTCAGATGATGTACCTGCCACCTCTTCTGAGCTACAAT
The DNA here is from genome assembly GCA_030760725.1 of Neostapfia colusana. NCBI lineage: Eukaryota > Viridiplantae > Streptophyta > Magnoliopsida > Poales > Poaceae > Neostapfia > Neostapfia colusana. The sequence goes on from JASWHV010000019.1 coordinate 55,422,693, forward strand.
GGCTAGGATTAAACGGACTGAGTCCAGACATGCCACTGGCTCAAAAATCTCATCGAAGTCCACCCCAGCTCTCTAAACATATCCTTTGGCAACCAGTCTAGCTTTGTGCTTGACAATCTCCCCATCAGAATTCTTCTTAATCTTGTAAACCCACTTGAGTCCAATGGGGTGCTTGCCAGCAGGAAGTGTGGTCAAGTTCCATGTTTTGTTTTCCTCGATGGACTGCAACTCATCCAGCATAGCTGCTCGCCATACCTCATGTGGATTGGCCTCCTCAAAAGTGCTTTGATCTTCAACATTTACCAAGAGTAGGGTCTCGTTGGAGCCCTGACTTCCATCGCCACATACCGCTTCAAGTGTACGGTACCGCCTTGGCGCCTCCTCCCGGACAAGCTCACTGTCCGTTGTCGCGCCGGGAGGTGGTGAAACAAAGCCTTCGGACACATTCTCCCTGTCGTCATTTTCCGGTGCAGGTGTCCAAGCCTTGGGTGAGGACACACCTCCTTGGGGCGTGTCATTGCATGGAGCATCAGTCTGATCACTCCCTTTGCCGGACGAAGGCATGGTTACCGCTGGTGCAAAGTCAACACTAAATGAACCTTGAGACTGTGATGGTGACTCCCAATTCCAGATAGCTCCCTCATCGAAAATGGCATCACGAGTTATGTACACTCGCTTTGACACCGGATCATACACACACCATCCTTTGGTTCGTCCATGCGCATAGCCAATAAAAACTGTCCGAGTGCTGCGATCGTCCAACTTTTTCAGATTTGGACGTGTCACCTTTGCATGGACGATACATCTGAACGTCCGGAAATAGCTCACCGATGGTTTGACCCCGTACCACGCTTCATATGGTGTCATGCCAATCACTGCCTTCGTCGGTGAACAATTTAGCAAATGAACCACAGTAGTCACCGCCTCCCCCCAGAATTCATTTGGCATATTCTTTGTCTTCAGCAAACATTGTGCCATGCCAACAACAGATTGATTTCTACGTTCCACGACGCTGTTTTGCTGAGGTGAGTACGGTGCCGTGAGCTGTCTGTGTATACCATGATCAGCATAATATTCACCGAAATCAAACGAAGTGAACTCCCCACCTTGATCCGTGTGTAGCACACGAAGCTTGATGGATGTCTCACCTTCAACACCAGCCTGCCACTTTCTTATAACTCCCGGTGCTTCATCCTTGCTCCGCAGTAACTCAAACCACATGTAACGAGTTTTGTCATCAACCAAGAGCAAGAAATACCTCTTTCCGCCGTGAGTTGGTGGAGATATCAGACCACAAAGTCGCCGTGTACCAGGTCTAGGCGTTCACAAGCTCTGTACTTTGCCACCAACAGGAATGGCGTGCGCCGCTGCTTGCCAATGAGACACCCGTCGCAAATTTGATCAACGTGATCAATCAACGGCATGCCACGCACCATATTACCTTGGACAAGCTTGTGGAGGGAGTCAAAGTTGAGATGACCGAACCTAGAGTGCCACTTCCATGCTTCATCTCCGGTGGACGCCGCAAAACACACTGGCTGAGTGATCTCCAGCTTGACCATATACAGCCTGTGCTTCGTTCTTGCAACTTCAATGATGGGGTTCTTCTGTCGATCATGTATTTTCATGACTCCGTCGAGCAGAACATCCCGACTCATCAAGTTGACCCACAGAAATGATTGAGGTTCTGAGTTTGGGAATGAGGTAAACCCCAGAGAGCACACGGTGTCCACCGCCACGTCCAATGAAGATAACCGTCCCTCTCCCTCTGATCTCCACAAGTGAACCATCTCCAAACCGAACGGTGCCAGTCACGTTGCGGTCTAGCTCAGAGAAAACAGAATCATCCCTAGTCATATGATTAGATGCACCTGTGTCCAGATGCCACCAAAGATCCTTGGCATCGCCCGAAGCTGAGAGGCACATCTTGGTTTGATCTTCACGTAGATGTACCACCTCATTCCCTTGTGCATGATCTCCATCTTCCTATGCCATGAGTAGCGCTGGATCCCCGTCTTCCACTTCTGCTACATGAGCTGCAATTGAAGCCTCATCTCGCTCCTTCTTACGGCATTCACACGCCCAATGGCCACTTATACCATAGTAGCGGCAATTCCCGACATGTTTAGGAGTGCCCTTTCCACTTTTGTTGAAACGTGCCATATCCTTTCCACGATCATTCTTGGTCTTCCCTTGTGTTTTCTTGCCCCATCCTGAGCCTCCAACAGATGGACCACGCTGAGCATGGCGTCCAAATCGAGCTCGCCACTCTTCTTCAGTGAGGAGTAGCTTTTCAACGCCATCCTGCTCGGAATGGAGATCAAACCTTTCTTCGGCCGCCTTGAAACGGCCCACAATTTCTTCAAAGGTTGTAGTGTCCAGATCCACAAGGCTGTCAATGGAAACGGCCAGCTAGGAGTATCGCTTAGGCACGATACGGATCCACTTTTGCATTATCCTCTTCTCACTGATTGGATCTCCAAGCTCGCCGAGTCTTGATGCCAACCCTTGTAACCAAATGGCCAATTCATCAACAGACTCCCCCGGCTTGTGTCTTAGCTGGTCGTACTCCATCCGAAGAGTTTGAGCCTTGGCGTCGCGAACTCACTGAGAGTCGGCGCCCAAAGCCTTGATTGTCCCCCAGACCCCCTAGAGGTATTGTGTTTCCTCAAAGTCGGGAGCATCTCAGAGGGAACTGACATGTAGATCATCTCAAGCGCTCCCCGGTCGTTGCGGTAGCCGTATTCGTCGTCGAGATCTTCACTCCTTCGATTGCCCGCCACAAACCTCGTGCTTGTAGGGCGACCTCCATCAGAAGGCTCCACTCGTCGTAGTTTGTCCGTGTCAGCGTTGGCACACTAGAAGATCCAGGCACGACCGGCACAACCTGGCGCGCCATCGTCAGCTCCTGCCCGATGCCGCCAGCTCCTCTGGGTGTGTTGGTGCCTTCATCAACGACGCCTTCCCCTCTCCTCTTCGGAGCAGTCCCCGCCATCACAGGTCCTCAGCTGAAGCGCGGCTCTGATGCCACTTGTCAGCTACGAACTCGACAGCAACAATCTCTCTAACGATCGCACTCGGATGGTAATCAAGGTGAGGCTATGAACACGATGAAGTTTTGTGCCGGGGTCCTCACACCAACCACCCGGCTCTTGTTCTTCTTATCAAAAGAAAAACGGAACAACTAACGTGCTGCATGCGAGTCATCACGTCAGGTATGTGATCCGCAGAATGATCCCGCACGTCGACTACAAAACCGGCTCGTCTGTTGCACCATGCATCCACATGATCGGATCAAGACAGCTCAGGCAAAAATGTTACAAAGTGTTGAGTCGCAGCTCAGGTTATTAACAGAATGGGAAAACGCACACAAGCAGCAGCTGTTAGCTAACAAGATAAATATAAACTAACTTAATCTCTAAGAAGATACTATCCTATTCTGTTGTGCTGCACGTATCAAATTACAACCAATTCATTCTAGAATATATATCAAATAAATATTGTCACATCAGGACTCTTTGGAGATAGTCTTGGCTGAATTCTCACGAGCAGCGTCATTATTTCATGTATTCTAACATTTCCCCTAAACTAAACAATCCATGTTTAGATTGAATCTGAATTCTTTCCGCTTTTGTGTGGTTAGTGATTTTGTAAGTCCATCGACAACTTGATCTCTTGTTGATATAAACTTTACTTGCAAGGTTTTATTTGCACCTTTTCTCTAACAAAATGGTAGTCTATTTCAATATGTTTGGTTCTAGCATGAAACACTGGATTGGCAGTCATGAAGGTTGCTCCCAAATTATCACACCACAAAATTGCCCCTTCTAGCTGCCGAATATTCAATTCCTTCAAAATAGTCTGAATCCATATTATTTCTGCTGTTGCATTGGCCAAAGACTTATATTCTGCTTCCGTGCTAGACCGGGAAACTGTTACATTGTTTTCTTGCACTCCAAGATATTAAATTTGCACCTAAGAATATTGCAAAACCTCCAGTTGATCTTCTGTCATCCAAACATCCAGCCCAATCAGCATCAGAAAATCCATTTATTTGCAGAGAGCTATCTCTGATAAATTTTATTCCATAACTTATTGTCCCTTGAATATATCGTAAGATCCTTTTACCATAGTCATATGAACTGCTGTAGGAAGATGAAGATACTGACAAACTTTATTTACTGAAAAGGCTAAATCTGGTCTAGTTAACGTGAGATATTGTAATGCCCCTACAATACTCCTATATCTTGTAGCTTCCTCTATACTGAGTGGCTCTCCATCAAAGGCAGAATATTTTTCTGTGCTAGATAGAGGAGTAGAAACAGATTTACATTTTTTCATACCTGCTTTCTTGATAATTTCTTTTGCATATTTTTTTGATTCAGTATGACTCCTTCCTTCACTTTAGATACTTCAATTCCAAGAAAGTAATGAAGTTCTCCAAGATCTTTTAGTGCAAAATTTATCTTCAAGTCTGCCATCATGGCTGCTACAGCTGCCTGAGATGAACTAGCCACTATAATATTATCCACATATATTAGAAGATAAATCATAACTTTATTCTTGCAATAAATAAATAAAGATGTATCCCCTTCTGAATCATCAAAACCAAGTTGAACCAATTTAGAAGTGAGTTTAGAATACCAAGCTCTTGGTGCTTGTTTTAACCCATAAATTGCCTTATCCAATTTACACACGTAATCTGGATGCTCAGAGTTTTCATAACCTGGTGGTTGGGACATATAAACCTCTTCTTCTACATCTCCATGTAAGAAGACATTTTTCACATTTAGTTGTCCTAGACACCAATTATTTGATATTGCAATATAAAGCACAATTCTGATAGTGGCTGCTTTAACTATGGGACTAAAAGTATTTTCATAGTCAATTCCATACCTTTATTTAAATCCTTTTGCAACCAATCTCGCCTTGTATATATCAATGGACCCATCAACATGTCTTTTAATTTTATACACCCACCTGGAATCAGTTATATTATGTATTCACTTTCGTGGCACTAGATGCCATGTTTGATTTTTCTTCAATGCTTGATACTCATCATCCATAGCCTTTCTCCAATTCTCATATTCTAATGCTTGTTGAAGTGTAACAGGCTCCCCAGTAGAGGTAAGAAGGCATACAAAATCTTTGCCGAAACTCTTAGGTTTGAAAATCTGATTTTGAGACCTAGTCCTGGGAGCTTGCTTTGCTTCTGTTGTTCTGATTTGAGCAGTTTCACCATTGGAACTTGTGCGCACGTGATCCAACGAAAGATCTGGTGCAGCGTCTTGATTGATAATCAGCACACGCGCCGATGCCTCCTGATCGGCTTCTTGATCCGGTTCCGACACAAAAGCAGAATCTGTTGTCCCCTCAGCGCTGGGCTCGTCTGGCGCAATACCTGGACCGCACGCGCCCACCTGCAGCATATCCATATCAGCTGACACAAGATCCGAGGCGTGGGAGTCTTGCCCCCTCACGCGCACCTGCGTCGCTGGAGTTTGTGCCGTATCAGCATGGGATCCCGAGCCTGGATCTTCTGCATCGCCTCCCGGACTTGTTTCCTGCATAGCTCTTGAATATTCACTAGAAACTTGATCAGATTCATTAAACAGTTCATCTGAACTATGAAAATTATTCTGCTGTAATTCTACTTGATGTCCTGATGACGGTAACAAATTGGGAGGAAGGAGAAGTATTTCAGCTCGAAGTCTAGCACCTGCATTTGGATGAAGCCCTTTGAAAGGAAAAACAGTTTCGGTATCCTTTGTGCAATGAGCTGTATCCTAAGAAGGTACACTGTTTCGATCGAAAAGCTAATTTATGTTGATTGTAGGGTCTAAGGTTTGGCCAACAAGCACACCCAAAAATTTTGAGTTGTGTGTAATCAGGTTTTGAACCGAATAGTTTTTCTAGAGGTGATTGGAAGGCAATGACCTTGGAGGGAAGTCGTTTTATCAGGTAGGTAGCAGTGGCAAAGGCTTCATCCCAGAACTTTAGAGGCATTGATGCATTTGCTAATAAGGTAAGGCCGACTTCAACTATATGACGATGCTTTCGTTCTGCAGTTGTTGGTGTGTATGTGGACAAGAGACTAGATGCCTGATTCCTATTTGATGAAAAAAGGAATCATGTTTCTGATATTCTCCTCTCCAATCAGTTTGCATGGCTATTATTTTTCTGTTGAACAGTCTTTCTACCATGGCCTGGAAAATATGAAATTTTTGGAATACTTCAGACTTATGACGAATAAGGTATATCCAAGTGAATTTGCTAAAATCATCAATAAAGCTCACATAGTAGCTATTTCTTCCAATGGAGGTGGGTGCAGGACCCCACACATCTGAAAAAAATCATCTCTAAAGGATATTTAGATATACTGGTGGATTTTGGTAAAGGGAGTTGATGACTTTTTCCTTGCTGCCATGCATTGCACAATTGACTGCTATTAGGATCTACAGAGCATGGTAGATCATTATTATTGACTACTTTATTCACTATAGACATGGAAGGGTGACCTAGCCTATCATGCCACTTTATTAGGGAAGGCTTTGTGGTCATGAAGGCACATCTGGAGGAAGATCGTTCAAGTGCCGGCCATGGATAGAGACCACCTTCACATCTGCCGCGTAGAAGGGTTTTGTTCGTGACTTGGTCCTTCACCAAAAAATAATGAGTATGGTATTCAAGGAAAACAGAATTGTCGGATGTAAGTTTATGAACAGATAGTAGATTCTTTGTGGCAGAGGGGACATGAAGAATATTGCGAAGGTGTAGATGTCGGTTAGAAGTTTTCAAATTAGAACTACCAACAGAATAAATTTTCATACCTGAACCATTTGCCGTATGAACCTTCTCATGTCCATTGTATTTTTCCTTTACCGAAAGTTTATCCAGCTCTCCCGAGATATGATCCATAGCCCCAGTATATGTATACCAGTTGGTGTCAACTCCATATGAGGATACAACATTATTGGCTGACTTGTTTTTGGTCTTGAAATCTCGATCAAATCTTTTATAGCATCAGACCACCGTATGTCCGAACGTGTCACAAAGTTGACATTGTGGTCTTGAATCACTTCCACCTCTTCCTCTTCCTTTGCGACCTCCCTTGTCGCGAGTACCACCTCCACGTGTGGTGTAATTTGCATGATACTGGTATTGGCCTGGACTTTGATGTTCTAGTCGTGCTTCTGTTGATAACAGTCGTGCAAACAAATCTGAAAGTGAGACTGAATCTGTTCTAGTATTCACATTTTCAATGAGGGAGTTGTAGTCCGCATCTAGGCCACAAGAATATAAGCTACAACATCAGCATCTTCTAGTTTCTTCCCCGCAGATGCCATCTCATCTGCGTACTCCTTCATCTTGGCAAAATATGTGGCTGCCGACATGTCACCTTTTCTTGTGCTAGAGAGCTTAGCACGAAGATGCATAATACGTGCTCGTGACTGAGATGCAAAACTTTCTTGAATAGATTGCCATACCTCAATTGATGATGAAAACATCGCTACTTGAGTGAGTACTTCTTTGGACAAAGTAGAATTTAGATAACTCAGGAGTTGTTGATCCTGTGTTACCCATGTTGCATATTCTGGGTTCGGTACCCGTTTCTTCACCTTTTTTACATCTTCAATTTCCAGCTCTTCCTGCGGCTTGATCTTGCTTCCATCTAGAAAACCATAAAGCTGAGCACCAGATGGCCGGGAGAACTTGTGCTTTCCACAAGAGATAGTTGTCTCTTGTGAGTTTCTCGACTTGATGATTTAGAGTATTGAAGCCCGAGGCTCCTGCAGCGGATGAAGAACTCATGTCCTGATCTTCCTGATCGACGAGCCTCTCTTCTTTTTGTATAAACTCTCCTCTCGGCTATGCAGAGGCTCCTCTCCCTTTACTCAAAAGGCTTAAGGTGTAGGCTCGGGGTAAAGATGTTCGGCGACAACTCCCCTCGGCAAGTTTTCCTCTCTCGGTGGAGATTTCAACCGGCTCTGGTTACCATGTTGAGAATTTTGGGTAAGCTGACCTCTACGCAGCATTCGTGTTAATTTATATAGATGGATACAAGGAGGTGCATCATCAACAAACTAACCAAAAAGATTGAGATAAATATAAACTAACTTAATCTCTAAGAAGATACTATCCTATTATGTTGTGCCGCACGTATCAAATTACAACTAATTCATTCTAGAACATATATCAAATAGATCTTGTCACATCAGAACTCTTTGGAGATAGTCCTTGCTGAATTCTCATGAGCAGGGTCATTATTTCATGTATTCTAACATCGACGGCATCCCCGACCACCTCCAGCCGGTCCTTGCCGTCGCCGGTGACCCCCATCGAGATCACCCCTGCATCATGCGCATACGGATCAGCCACATCCGACGACGTTGTCAGCACTGGTCGTCATGACGAACCCGCGGACAGGAGAGATGAATGGTTAGCTCAGTGGTACGAGGCATGCATGTCGTCTGCTCTGCCCCTCACTACAGGATTCCCGTCAGCATACGACGGCCGAAACCGACGTATATAAGGCAAAAGTTGTCGTATATAATCTATATACGATCTATATACGACGGCAGTGGTTTATATACGACGGTTTACGGTTGTCGTATATATCTTGTCGTATATAAACTTATATACAACGACACCATCGTATATAAGTTTATATATACGACGGCCCGTTTCTTAGAGAAGGGCCAGTGGGCTGGGCCTTTATATACGACGGTTTTGGGCCCTGGCTGTCGTATATAAGCTCTTATATACGACGGTCTGGGCCTAGCCGTCATATATAATTTAGGCTTAGATACAACGGTCTGGGCCTAGCCGTCGTATATAATTTAAGCTTAGATACGACGGTCTGGGCCTAGCCGTCGTATATTATTTAGGCTTATATACGACGGCCCTATATAGACACCGTCGTATATAATTTATATAGGCCGTCGTATATAAGTTTTTCCAATTTTTTTTAAAAATAGAAAATGGCTAACCTGGCTCGATGGCCAGCTACACATCCACAATCACAAAACAGATTCACATCCAAAATCACAAGGTGCAATAGTACACATCCATAATCACGAAGTCTGACATCCACAATCAAGAACAAAATCACAACACTATTCATTACTCCCTCCGGTGCATAAAAAATTGTAGTTTTGGACATGTTCTCGCGTACCAAGGAAGTATTAAATAAACTTTCTTTTCATTACTATCGTAGTCCCTTTAATAGCTTGACTAGTCTACTTCACTAATTCCCAGGCCTCTCATGCAGGTTCAATTCCTAGCCACACACATTACCACGCGTTTATTACGTTTTTTCACGAGACAAACTCCTCGGTTCTGCTTCAACGGCAATTTTTTGTGCATTCATGGCTTCTATGTAGAACGACAATTTTTTGTGCACCGTAGAGAGTACTAGCCCCTCCACTACCTCTGGGGGTGAAGAATTTATTTTGCCGCGGCGAACCTGGTGCCCGTAGCTGCAGCGATGGAGTCTGAGCCTCCGTCCCTGATCCCTGCGAAACATGGGGTTCTCGTATTCAATTGTTAAGTTGAACTTAATGTAACTTCTTTTTTGTACCTGTACTCCAGCAAACTGCTCCTGTGGTGGCGACGGCTGTAGCACGAACGACGGTGGCTGCCACAACGGTATCTGGATTTGCTGCCCTTGCTGTCGAGTTAGCGCCTATCATTTTAAAAATTACAATTTACAAAACCAGTTGAAATGCAATGTAATTAAAGTACAATTGTATGTTTCTTACTTCCATTGCCGCTTGCATCTGTGCCATATAGGACGCATGGTACGCCATGGCGGCCCTGTTGTTCTCTCGCTCTCTCGCGAAGGCCTCCTCCTGCCGGGCCAAGCTCTCCTGAAGCGCCATGACCTCGAGATCTCTCTCGGTGACACGGCGGCTGGAGGAGCATGCGCCAACACCCGAAGACTGCGAGGAGCCTCCTCTCGTAGGTCGTGCCTCCCTGGAGTCGACGATTCCATAGAATATGGCAAGCCTACAAAAAACGAATCAATTCAAGGTAAAATCAAATAATATTGAATTGAAAACAATGAAAGTAAACGAATTCACCTTCCGTGTGCTTTTCCACCTCCGCTTGCATACGCGGCTTGAGGGTCAATGTTGGGGGAGTTTTCCCAATTGAACCCTTTGCCGTGTATCCTCACAACCTCTTGCCCGTACCTAGTCTGAAAAACAATGAAATTGTTTTAGTTCAAAATCATATATAGTGTCAACTAATTTGAGAGGTCATGAAACTTACCAGGCGCTCCACTGCGTACTGACTACACTGCTCCGGTTGAGAAGGGTCAGCGTGACCTCTCCTATAGACCGCAGTAGTGCTCGGTCGCACGCCGGTCTCCTTTTCCTGTGAACATATGTTAGTACGAACAATACTACATTATGAATATAAAAAACCACCAAGAAACTTACCATCTATTTAGCCGTCCGCACAAAACCCTGGACGCCCATACCGTGCTTCCCCGAGCTCCCTCTGGCATCTCGAGCCTTCTTAGACTTAGCGATGAACTCATCGCTAGCCCAATACCTGCAAAGGGCTCGGTAATCTTCAGTTCGTCCCTGTAACCAAGGGATACTAACCTGCACACATGTGTAGTTTATTAGATGTTACTTACCAAAAGTAATGTGAATAATTTAAAGAATACGCAACTTACCTCTGCGTATTGCTCCTATGTCAAGTACGTGTCGGAGGCGTCTCTGAACGAACCAACCTCGTGGTCGTGGAGCTTCAAGTAGTCGTTAATGTCGGTACCCTTAATACCGGGTACCCCCGCGCACAAAAGAAAACCGCCTAAGGACCTCGCCCCCTCCGTAGGGGTGAGCTCCGAAGGCGCCATGTGCCCAGCAGGGCCGGGGCTCCCCTCTCCTCAGAGGAGAGCTCCGGGCCTGCCATGTGGCTAGAAGAGCCGGACCTCGCCCCTCCGCAGGGGTGAGCTCCGAAGGCGCCACATGCCCAGCAGGGCCAGAGCTCCCCTCTCCTCAGAGGAGAGCTCCGGACCTGCCACGTGGCTAGAAGAGCCGGAACTCACCCCCCCCCCCCCCCCGTAGGGGTGAGCTCCGAAGGCGCCACGTGTCCAGCGAGGCCGGGCCTCCCCTCTCCTCCGAGGCGAGCTCCGGGCCTGCCACGTGGCTAGAAGAGCTGGACCTCACCCCCTCCGCAGGGGTGAGCTCTGAAGGCGCCACCTGTCCAGCGGGGTCGGGCATCCCCTCTCCTCTGAGGCGAGCCCCGGGCCTGCCACGTGGCCAGCAGTGCCGCGCTGCGCACCTAGACTCGGTAGGCAGCATGAGTAAAGGCACGCCATGCCTTGTCCGATCAAGGCATTCAGGACCCGCACCTTCCCAAGACGCGAAGGTGCGGCGCACACCTGTCAGGCGACACTGTGACCAGTCACAGTCAAGACAGGCGCACCATATCAGGAGCTGTAGACCAATAAATACAGTGACAAGACATGTCATGACGTCCCTGCCACCATCAACCACTATGCCTAGCAAGCGGCCTGGGCGGGACGACGACCAAGGAGCCATCGCAAAAAGACAGCTACCAGCATTCACTGCAAGATATGGTAGATGGCAGAAAATCACCCCGGGGCCACCTATCGGGCTTCGGGGCCCACCTTTTAAGCCGCCCGAGCCTTGAAGTATAAAAGGCTCGAGTAGGCAACGTTGCAAAGGGTTTGGATCCCTTAGCATTCGACCCCAGTTCGGCATTTTAGCAACTCAGCTCCCGTGGACGTAGGGTTTTACACTCTGGCGGCCCGAACCACGTAAAAATCCTTGTGTCAATCCTCTCCAACCAACGATACCCTCTCGAGAGAACTAGCCCCTCCGAAAAAGAACCTCCGCGTGCTGCTCCGAAGCAGGCTCAGGGGAAGTGTCGACGGAACACTTCGACAGTTAACTATTTGACTCCGAGCGTTCGAAAGCATTTGTATAACAAGCTTCCGAGCGTTCACTTCAAACATGGAGCGAGCGTGATCCATCTGCTCAGCCGGGCCCTCAAGACGGTACCTGAGCTGTAGGAAGCCAACATAGTTCAACATACGCACATTAATATTTAAAGGAACATAAAGCATTGAAATTTCAAATATTTATGAAAGTTACTTACCCAAAAATCTGCCCACACGACTCTCTGTAGCTGCACGTCCATCGATCGCACCGAGGTAGTGCAGACGCACTAAGTTCCCGATGCAACTGTCAACCGTCCTGTGGTGTTTCTGCCCGTCGTATGAAAGGTCCTCCCAAGAACTAAAAAGACATTTGTTAAGTCATTAAGTAAGACCATAGTCTTTGAGAACAAATAGAAATGAATACTTTATTAATGTGTTACATGTCTCCAACCGGACGTATAATTACCGGCTCTCTAGGAATGGGTGGAGGACCAACAAAGTTACTCCTCCTCGTACGTCTCCTCTGCTGCGGCACCACATCTGGTGACCCAGAAGGCTGGTCACCGTACGTGTACTCGGGCTGGGTGCCCTCGGGCTCGCTTGGAAGACTGCCCTCGGGGTGGTTGCCTGAGGGCTGGCTGCCAGAGGGCTGGCTACCAGAGAGCTCGCTCCCCGAGGGCACGCTGCGATGCGTACCCGTCTCCTGAGGTGCCGTTCTAGCCTCAAACTCATAGTCCGAATCAGAATACAATGGTAAAATAAGAAAGTTAAATTGAAAAAGTGATTTTAATAATTTTATGCATTGTAGAAAAATTTACCCCTGTACGTTCTAAACTGACAACCCTGTCTCGCAACTCTAGACATGCACTTAACAGTTGAGTGTGTCTGCTCCCGCTGTAAGTGGAACCGTAGAAGTAGTCGTCTCTCTCCTGCGGGGAGAGGAAACCCCTCACCCTCGGCGCCTTCTTCCCCTTCGCCCTTAGAACCCTTGCTCGACGACATCCTGTAAGCGATAATTAGTGAGTAATCAATTAAAAATTTAATGTAAGCGATAATTAATGTTACTTTCATTTAAAAAAACATTATCGTAATAAGTTTCAAAATTCATAAACATCATGATCATCAACATCAGATCTGTCGTCGTGAGCTATTTACGTTTCCGCTTTTGCATTGTAGATGTCTCTACATCTTCAACGTCTCCTACTAAGTTATCTAGTCCTGCACCAGGCTCGACGATAAAAGAGTTTGACAACTCTTCGTCTTGGCAAACTTCTTCAGTGTCTCCACTATCATGATAACCACCATCTCTAGGAGTATACAAGCGCTCACGAGGATTCACCTTATATACCACCCACCAAGCGCTAAGCTTCTTTCATAGATAAGATAGATAATACACTTGTTCCACTTGATGTGCAAGAACGTATGTATCTATACCTCGTAAGCGTTCTTTGTGATTCACTCCCACCATGCCAAATTGATTTTCTTGAGTTCCATGATTGTTATCAAACCAATCACAATCAAAGAACACCACTCGAACTTCTTTATTGCTAGCGAAAGTAAATTCCATAATTTTGTTAATGATTCCATAGTAATTGGTTTCTTTCCCTTGTGAGTCGATTGCCCTCGTCACAACTCCGTAATTTGATGTTGCTGCGAGAGGACGAAGAGTTTCGACTTGAGTTGTACGGAATCGGAAACCATTTACGTCATATCGATCATAGCTTCTAACTTTCACTAATCTATAAGATAGTTGTCATAAATCTTGATGGATGTCGGTGTTCACTAATACATAAGCTCGAAACCAGTTTAAGAAACTAGGCCCTCCATTAATTCCAGCCCGTCACATCGTTTCTACTTGCTTTCTCGTAGGTTGATGCCTATGTTTCTAGTTTTGGTTATGGAACTCGTTGTACACACAAAACATATGTTGTCGACATTAGCATACATGTATTGGTAAATACAATAATCATCATAAATGTAAGAGAAACACTTACTCAAAATATTTCTCCATGCCATCGATATTAGCATACATGTAGAGTAAAGCAGCAGTCCTTTCTTTTTCAGTAAAATAGTATGTCGTGCTCCTGCCAACAATAGTTCCCCTCGATCCAAAAATAGAGAGATCACTAACTGGTCGTTCGTCATCTACATTGTATCGCATTGCCAAAGTATTGAAATTGTTTTCCTCTGCAAAGTAGAAACTAGAAAAGTAACCTACTTCCTTTAGAGTAAATGCTTCGGCAATGCACCATTTAACCCTTGCTCTGATTCCAACCATAGTTTTCAGATATCTCAATGCTCTTTCAATATGGTACATACATCTATATTGCACAGGACCACCAACTTTTGCTTTGAATAGAAGATGGAAAAGAAGATGTTGCATTAGATTGAAGAAATCAGGAGGAAATATTTTTCCATCTTACATTAAAGTACAGGTATCTCCTTCTCTAACTTATCCATCATGTCTTTCGTTATTTCTTTGGCACATAGCTGCCTATAGAATAGTGAGAGCTCAGCTAACACCTTCCACACCGCATCATCTAGATATCCCCGAAACATAACACGTAAGAGTCTTTCCATTATTATATGATAATCATGACTCTTCAACCCAGTGAGCTTTCCTGTTTTGACATTCACGGCTCGTCTCAGACTAGCAGCATAACCATATGGGAATTTCAAAGTTTTCAACCATTTCATAACTTGTTTCTTTTCATTAGGTCGAAGCACGAAAGAAGCACGTGGCTTACCACCGCTTTCAGAGAGCTCTAGAGTAGGTCGATTACAAATCTCGGCCAAATCCTTTCGAGCCTTTAAGTTATCTTTCGTTTTGCCCGTGATATCCATGCACGTGCTTATGGTACATTCGGCCATGTTACGCTCCTGATGCATTACATCAATATTATGCATCAGTGTCAATGACTTCACATATGATAGCTCCCAAATTTCACAACAGTATCTTTTCTGAAGACATTTCTCTGTTGTCTGAATGGGTGGTTTCGAGGAAGCCAACGCCTATGACAATCAACAAGATTATGGTGTGGCATTTGTACTGAAAGGTGAAAATCCATCCGTCGCTAACACGATGCGAACATTTCTCACATCACTAGCAAAAGCAGGATCGAAAGAGTCCAAAGACTTTCATGCATCACCGTCCGACGGATGGGTCAACACATCTTTGTTCTCACGCACACCTTCTTTGTGCCATCTCATGTGTCTGACAGATCTCTTTGAAAGAAACAGCTGCTTCAACCGAGGTGTCACAAGCAAGTAACGCAATTGCTTATGTGCAACTTCTATCATTACTTTATCACCATCGTCATTGACAACTTCTATAAACCTCAATTTTCCACACTTTAAACAATTCTTTTCTTTGTCGTGCTCTTTCCAGAATAGCATGCAGTTATCTGGACACACGTCAATTTTATGATATTTCATACCGAGACCTGATAGCAATTTCTTGGAGTGATACATATCTTTGGGCAGTTTATGAGGTTGTGGAAGAGCATCGCTGATAAGTTTCATCATATCATTATAGCAATTATTATATAAGAAATACTTAGATTTGATTACCATAAATCTGGTCATGAAAGTAAGAAGAGTCATTTCAGTATGATCATGCAACGCCTCTTCTGAAGCTTTCAAGAGATTAAAGAATGTGTCTGCCTCAGTTGTAGGCGGATCCTCCGTTTGTATATCTTCTAACATCTCATCAATCCTATCAACACAAGGACAATCATCATCTTCCACTACATGTACGGCTCGAGGAGCAGACTCGTCGTGGAAACTCCACACCTCATAATATGGCATGTAACCGTTTCTGCACAAGTGTAATAACAATGTCATTTTGTCCAGAAACTTAGTATTTCGGCATTTCGCACATGGACAACGAACTTTATCGGTCGTAGACAACGAAAACACTTGATCAATAAAGTCGTTTGTCCCGGCATACCACTCATCTGAGTGACCAGTTGCCTTGTTCCAACCGGTATACATCCAACTACGGTCTTCACTCATGTTTGACTCTGCAGTTTTAAGTCAAAGAAATTATAGTTAGTTTATAATTTATTTATGTCATGGCCTTACATCTATTGGAAATGATAGGTCCTAAACACATCCAAGAGTGACCGAGACGAACGTGCTTATGACAAGACACGAGATCTAGATTCAGACGAAATTTCGACAGCATAACTCCGTTGTTCTCCAACTGCACGCCCAAAGATGGTGCAGCAGAGAATATTAGGGTTACGCCGTCAAAATTATGTCAAAATCCAGACCCCGCGTCTCATCATAAGCACGCCCTTTGGGTCACTCCCAGGCTGTCCAAAAATGGACAATTCCGAACCTACACGCCTCACATGCGTAACACATGCGAGACGGGCCAGTTCGAAACGGGTGACGCATGTTGTAAAGGTTTACGTCAATCTTTCATTTTTGGTCATTTAAATGAGAGAGGGGAAAGAAGAGAGAGAGAAGGAAAGATTGAGAGAGAGAGAGAGAGAGAAAGAGAGATAAATTCCATCGAGTTTTGCCACGGCTGCACCAAGCACCACAGAGTCCACATTTCCTGACGCAAGCAGGTAATGCAAGCACACCTCTGGGGAGGAGAACCCGTCGTGCCCCATCATGAGCAGCAGCACGGCCCTCCTCACCGATTCATCGAGGTTCTTACCCGGGACCTTTTTCACCGCATCATTGGGCTTCTTCTTCCGACACCTTTTGACAGCAAGCACCGCAGCGTCCTTCCACCGGTTCTTCACATCAACCATAGCGTCATAGGACTTCTCAGCGGTTGGCGAGAGGAAACACTGCAGCGCGGCGAGGATCTCAGAGGCGCGGAGTTCTGCGGCGTGGCGGAGGACGGCGCAGACGAGGTCGGGTTGGGCGCTGTGCGAGAGCAAGGAGATGAGGTCCGACGACGGGTGCGGGAGGAGGCGGGACTCCTCGAGCGCGAGGAGGACTACGTAACTTGCAAGGCGCGCCGCGGGGGAGGCGACGAAGGGGGCGATGGCGGCCGGGAAGTAGGGGGCTAGGGCCCTGATGGCCTCGGGGATGCTCGCGGGCGGCGTCGGGAGCGACAGGGACTGCGCGAGCGTGCTGAGGAAGGAGGCTAGGAGGGCGTGGAGGCACGGGACAGAGGAGCAGGAGGGGAGGGAGGCGGCGAGGGAGGACGCGGCGGTGGCGAGGGTTGTGTCGGCGGGAGTGAGCGACACAACATAAGCATAAATAAAATAACAACAACAAATCCTAAATATTATTAACCTAAATCTAAGCATATATAATAACATAAAATAACAACAACAACTCCTAAACAACAACATAACAACAACAAATCCTAAAGAATAAATAACTCCTAAACAACAATAACTCTTAAACAACAACATAACACCATAACAACAACAAATCCGTCGTATATTAAGTATTATTAAGCATGAATAGCATAACAACAACAAATCCTAAACATTATTAACCTAAACCTAAGCATATATAATAACATGTAATTTACAACGGACAACTAATTAGCAAAATTATGAACTACTATTCTAACTACATGAGCATAATTACCAACTAATTAGCATAATTATCAAGTAATTGAATTAGCTCAAAAAATTACTTGCGGCGAGTAGACGATCGGCGAGGGCGACGGACTGCGACGGCTGCGGCAGCGGCTCGGACGGCGGCGGCGACGCGGGGCGGCCGCGCGGGGAGAGCGGCCGGCGGCGCAGGTCAGCTGCAGCGTGGGGGCGGCTGCGGCGTCGGGGCGGCGGTGTGGAGGCAGCGGGGTGCAGTGGGGGCGGTGGCGGGGTGGGGGCGGTGGCGGGGTGCAGTGGGCGGTGGCGGGGTGGGGGCGGTGGCGGCGGCGGGGTGGGGACGCCGGCGCACGCCGGTGGGGGAGGGCGGCGGCGGCGGCAGGGTGGGGGCGGTGGCGGGGTGCCATGGGCGGTGGCGGGGTGGGGCCGGCGGCGGCGGTGGGGTGGGGGCGCCGGCGCACGCCGGTGGGGGAGGGCGGCGGCGGCGCGGGCGGCAGGCGGCGGCGCAAGCAGGTGAGGAGAAAAAAATTAGGGTTAGGCCCGATGGGCTGTATATATGAACTATATACGACGGCCTGCATAAGATACGAGAGACAGCCGCACGGGCTGTCGTAAATAAACGATATATACGACAGCCTAGGATTGATTGTCGTATATAACTTCTATTTACTACAGCCGAGTAATAAACGACGGTCAGCCGTCGTATATAAACTTATATACGACGCCTGGTCGTCGTATGTTATCTAGGCTGTCGTATGTTGACCTCTTTTCTGTAGTGCCTGTTTAAAAAATTGCGTACCGTTTGCTCCGGCGACCAGCGCCATGGCCTTGGACCGACTCCTCTCGCACGGCATGCTCACCTTGATCACGATCTTTTGCTGCAACGACGACGAGGAACAAAAAAAAATGTGACCAACATGCATGCTTTGTTCAGAGTTCCAGAGAAGCATCGACAAAACAAAGAGGATCAGAAATTCAGGCGGACGCGGCCCAGTCCAGTCACCTTGGTCATCGCACACGGCACACCGCTGATCTAGTTGTCACCGAGGGGAAACTGGAGGCGGAGTTGCCGACGGCTGTTCTGCAGATGCAACCGACCAGAGCTGGCTTGTGAAGGAGGCAGCCATGCATGCTCGTGGCTCCTAATATACACACGGCTGGAGCAGCAGAGCACCTAACGGCGTCGATCCTTCGTAGCAGGTGAGCGCTCCCATGCAAACGAGTAAAGCTACCTAACGAGCGGCGTTCGCATGCTTCATTAAACAAAGACCATGACTTGACGACATTGATCTGAGCTGAGCCAATTCTGAGCCAGCCAGGATAAGCACTAGGAGAAATTTTGGACATGTGGATATTGTTATGCTAGTTAGTTTCGCGTACGCCATGGCAGGCTATATTATTAGCGGCATTTGAGAAAACTTGGGCGGCCACGGCTGCTGCCAACGACGGTGGAGCGGCATTCATCCGCTCGATCCTGCATGCGGTGGTCAAGGCGACCAAGGAGGAAGGAATGGATGCATGGTGTTTCCACGCCTGGAAACAAGCTCCGCCGCTCGCTTCCATCCGGCGCATCCATGCATAAATGGCTGCTCACCGCGCTCCCCCTCGCCATTACCCAGTTGAGAGAGTACCCATCCATCGCGC